>JAQQAC010016209.1:57130635-57188951 GCA_029783875.1 Phataginus tricuspis | reverse complement strand
TTGATGCAATTGTGAATGGAATTGTTTTTCTGATTTCTCTTTCTGTTAGTCCATCATTAGTGTATAGGAAAGCAACTGATTTCTGTGTGTTAATTTTGTATCCTGCAACTTTGCTGAATTCAGATATTACTTCTAGTAGTTTTGGAGTGGAGTCTTTAGGGTTTTTTATGTACAGTATCATGTCATCTGCAAATAGTGATAATTTGACTTCTTCTTTACCAATCTGGATGCCTTGTATGTCTTTGTTTTGTCTGATTGCCGTGGCTAGGACCTCCAATACTATGTTGAATAACAGTGGAGGGAGGAGGCATCCCTGTCTTGTTCCCGATCTTAGATGAAAAGCTTTCAGCTTCTCACTGTTAAGTATGATGTTAGCTGTGGGTTTGTCATATATGGCCTTTATGATGTTGAGGTATTTGCCATCTATACCCATTTTGTTGAGAGTTTTAATCATGAATGGATGCTGAATTTTGTGAAATGCTTTGTCAGCATCTATGGAGATGATCATGTGGTTTTTGTTCTTCTTTTTGTTGATGTGGCGGATGATGTTGATGGATTTTCGAATGTTGTACCATCCTTGCATCCCTGGGATGAATCCCACTTGATCATGGTGTATGATCCTCTTGATGTATTTTTGAATTCGTTTTGCTAATATTTTGTTGAGTATTTTTGCATCCACGTTCATCAGGGATATTGGTCTGTAATTTTCTTTTTTGGTGAGGTCTTTGCCCAGTTTTGGTATTAGAGTGATGTTGGCTTCATAGAAAGAGTTTGGAAGTATTCCCTCCTCTTCTATTTTTTGGAAAACTTTAAGGAGAATGGGTGTTATTTCGTCTCTATATGACTGGTAGAATTCAGAGGTGAATCCGTCAGGTCCAGGGGGTTTTGTTCATGGGTAGTTTTTTGATTACCGATTCAATTTCATTGCTGGTGATTGGTCTGTTTAGTTTTTCTGTTTCTTGCTTGGTCAGTCTTGGAAGTTTGTATTTTTCTAAGAAGTCGTCCATTTCTTCTAGGTTTTGCAGCTTGGTAGCATACACATGCTCATAATATTCTCATAATTCTTTGTATTTCAGTGCTGTCCGTCGTTATTTTTCCTTTCTCT
This sequence comes from Phataginus tricuspis, assembly GCA_029783875.1. NCBI lineage: Eukaryota > Metazoa > Chordata > Mammalia > Pholidota > Manidae > Phataginus > Phataginus tricuspis. The sequence continues at coordinate 57,187,846 of JAQQAC010016209.1, read as the reverse complement.
TTTGTGATTCTGTTTATGTGTGTAGATTCTCTTTTTCTCTTAATGAGTCTTGCTAGGGGTTTATCTATTTTGTTTCTTTTTTCAAAGAACCAGCTCTTGGTTTCATTGATATTTTTCTATTGTTTTATTCTCCTCAATTTTATTTATTTATTCTCTGATCTTTATTATGTCCCTCCTTCTGGTGACTTTGGGCCTCCTTTGTTCTTCTTTTCCAGTTTCAATAATTGTGTCTTTAGACTGTTCATTTGGAAATGCTCTTCCTTCCTTAAATAGGCCTGGATTGCAATATACTTTCCTCTTAGAACTGCCTTCGCTGCATCCCACAGAAGTTGTGGCTTTCTGTTGTTGTTCTCATTAGTCTCCATATATTCTTTGATTTCTGTTTTGATTTGGTCGTTAATGCATTGATTCATTAGGAGAATGTTGTTAAGTCTCCATGTATTTGTGAGCTTTTTTGATTTCTTTCTAAAATTTATTTCTAGTTTTATACCTTTGTGATCTGAGAAATTGGTTGGTAGTATTTCAATATTTTTGAAATTACTGAGGTTCTTTTTGTGGCCTAGTATGTGGTCTATTCTGGAAAATGTTCCATGTGCACTTGAGAAGAATGTGTATCCTGTTGCTTTTGCGTGCAGAGTTCTGTAGATATCTGTTAGGTCCATCTGTTCTAGTGTGTTGTTCAGTGCCTCTGTGTCTTTACTTATTCTCTGTCTGGTTGATCTATCCTTTGGAGTGAGTGGTGTGTTGAAGTCTCCTAAAATGAATGCATTGTTGTCTATTTCCTCTCTCAATTCTGTTAGTATTTGTTTCACATATGTTGGCACTCCTGTGTTGGGTGCATATATGTATATAGTGGTTATATCTTCTTGTTGGACTTACTCCTTTATCATTATGTAATGTCCTTCTTTATCTCTTGCTACTTTCTTCGTTTTGAAGTCTATTTTGTCTGACACAAGTACTGCAACACCTGCTTTTTTCTCTTTGTTGTTTGAATGAAATATCTTTTTCCATCCATTCACTATTAGTCTGTGTATATCTTTGGGTTTGAGGTGAGTCTCTTCTAAGCAGCATATAGATGGGTCTTCCTTTTTTATGCACTCTGTTACTCTGTGTCTTTTGATTGGTGAATTCAGTCCCTTTACATTTAGGGTGATTATCGATAGATATGTACTTATTGCCATTGCTGGCTTTAGATTCGTGGTTACCAAAGGTTCAAGGCTTGCTTCTTTACAATCAAAGAATCTAACTTAACTTTCTTCTTAAGTTATTGTGAACACCGTCTGATGTTCTTTTATTTCTCCCTTCCAATTTTTCCTCCTCCATTCTTTATATATTGGGTGTTTCATTCTTTGCCTTTACTTAGTATTTGGATGGTCTGCTTTCTTTGCTATGATTTTATTTTCTCTGGTGACATCTTTTTAGCCTTAGGGGTGTTTCCCTCTAGAGCAGTCCGTTTAAGATATCCTGTAGTGGTGGTTTATGAGAGGCAAACTCTTTCAACTTTCTTTTCTCTGGAAATTGTTTAATCCCTCCATCATATTTAAATGATAAACGTGCTGGATACAATATTCTTGGTTCTAGGTCCTTCTGTTTCATTACATTAAATGTATCATGCCATTCTCTTCTGGCCTGTAAGGTTTCTGTTGAGAAGTCTGATTATAGTCTGATGGGTTTTCCTTTGTAGGTGATCTTTTTTCTCTGTCTAGCTGCCTTTAATACTCTGTTTATCTTTGACCTTTGCCATCTTAATTATTATGTGTCTTGGTGTTGTCTTCCTTGGGTCCCTTGTGTTGGGAGTTCTGTGGGCTTCCGTGGACTGCCGGACTATTTCCTTCCCCAGTGTGGGAAAGTTTTCAGCAATTATTTCTTCAAAGACACTTTCTATCCCCTTTTCTCTCTCTTCTTCCTCTGGTACTCCTATAATGCGAATATTGTTCCGTTTGGATTGGTCACACAGTTCTCTCAATATTCTTTCATTCCTAGAGATCCTTTTCTCTCTCAGTACCTCAGCTTCTTTGTATTCCTCTTTTCTAGTTTTTATTTCATTTATCGTCTCCTCCACCATATCCAATCTGCTTTTAACACCGTACGTTGTGTTCCTCAAGGATTGGATCTCTGACCGGAATTCATTCCTGAGTTCTTGAATATCTTTCCATACCTCCATGAGCATGTGAATGATTTTTATTTTGAACTCCCTTTCAGGGAGAGTCATAAGGTCCATATCATTTAAATCTTTCTCAGGAGTTGTGTTCATAATTTTACTCTGGACCAGGTTCCTTTGGCGTTTCATATTTGTGTATGGAGCCCTCTAGTGCCCAGAAGCTGTACTCTCTGGAGCTGCTCAGCCCCTGAAGCAATGTCAGGGATTTTAGGGGAGTGGTATTGGTGCCTCGGGGGAGGAAAGGGCTGTTTCCTGGTTCCTGGCTGCTATGCCTGTCTCCACTGTCTGAACCAGTGGGCTGAGCACACAGGTATAGCCTCTGTGCTTTGCCTTTTAAGTTGCTGTAGACAGATCCTCCCTCTGTTTGTCCCAACACCAGGAAAGGGTTCCAGGTTTGCAAGCCCGGTGTGGCTGGCCAGGAGAAAGGTGCACTAGTCTGCCTGGCACAGAAGGAGTTCCTGGAGCCGTGCAGGCAGCCAGGGAGCTGGCACACATGACGATCAGAAAACCCCCAATCTGCTGGGCAGAGTACACCCGGACAATCCTGTCCACCTGTCCTTTCTCCCAAGCAGCAAGCTCCGTGCAGTCCTTGCCCCTCAGCAGGCCTCCTTCCAAGGTCTTCCTTGCCAGGAAGTCTCTCAGACTGCCTGCCCCTCCCCCATCCCAGATCAGCTGGGTATGGATCCCTGATCTCACAAGCAGCCGGAATATTAGTCTCTCCAGGAACTCCACCTGTCTTAGCTTTCCAAGCTCCTAATTACAAGAGCATCATGCAAGCACCATGAAATGTTGGTTTGTGCTCCCAGAGTAGATCTCCAGAGTTAGGTATTAAGCAGTCCCATTTCTCCACCCCCTCTCAGCTCCATTCCTGTTCCTCCTGCCGGTGAGCTGGGGTGGAGGAAGGGCTTGGATCCCACAGGACCACAGCTTTAGTACATTACCGTTTTCTGTGAGGGCTGCTCTTGTCTCCAGGTGTATGCAGTTTATTGTAGTTCTCTTTCCCGTTGCTCTTTCAAGAGTAGTTGTAGTAGCTTTATTTTCATATTATATGTGGTTTTAGGAGGAAGCCTCTGTCTCACCTCTCACACCGCCATATTTTCCAGTTGCTTTTCTATTAAGGTGTACTGGACCTCTGCTCCTTTCCATAGTTGTGACCAGAATCCAATAGGTTGGTATGTCTGTTCAATCTGCTGCCAAAGACCCCATCCATAAGCATCTTTGGTTACATGAACATCTATCTCACAGGGCCTTGATGAGTCCAGTATACTCAAGGCCTGTATGGCCTTCACTGCTTGCTTAGCAGGAGTAAAAGTGTCTGAACATGGTTCATCACAGTCCCACCTGATGCCCTTTCATACCAACCAGTATAAGGGCTTCACAATGTGTGCCAAATGCAGGATAAACACTCTACAGTAGCCAAAAAGACCCAAAAAACTCTTGTAATACTGCCACAATCGTAGGGGTCTGGAAAGCCTGGACCTTGTCTATGACTGCTTCAGGAATAACTAATTTTACCCGACCAGAGAACACCCAAGAATTTTACTTTCAAAGCAGGTGTCTGAACCTTGGGGCTGTTCACAGCCCATTCTTTCTCCTGTAGGTGATGCAGCAGTCTGGGAACTGCCCCTTCTAAATCTGCAAGAGAATCAGATGTGAGTATAATATCATCAATGTAGTGATATAGCTGCACCATTTGCAGTTTCTTCCACGTGGCCAAAAACTGGGCTACAAGTCTGTGACAAATGGTGGGACTGTGGAGGTATCCCTGTGGAAGGACAGTGAATGTCCACTGTCAGCCTTCCCATGTGAAAGCAAACTGTTTCTGACTTCCCTGTGCTATGTGAATAGAGAACATTAGGAAGGTCCACAACATAATGATACATCCCTAGTCATGACTAAGTGTGTCCAAAAAGGCTGCTATAGAGGGGACAGCAGCATGCAATGGGGTGTGACTTTATTCAATTCCCTGTAATACCCAGTCATACACCAGGAGCCATCTGGCTTTTTCACTGGCCACACTGAGGAATTAAAAGGACTATAAGTAGGCTTTATGATGCCCACCTTCTCCAACTCCTGTAGAGTTTCTCCAATTTCCTTGTGTTCCCCAGGCAATTTATATTGCCTAGTATTTCCCACTCACTGAGGTAAAAACAGAGCTACAGGTGGGTGCTTGGCATGTCCCCTCAGAACTGCCTTTACCACTCATATCCTCAGTCTGAACTCACCTGCATTGGTCTGTAATCACAGGCCCTGCAGGATATCTAACCCCAAAATATATTCCAGGATGGGAGAAATGTACACAGTATATTCCTTTGGGGGTAAACACCTTATCCCCAATGGGATTTGGGCTTTCTTCACTCTAATTGCCTTACCGCCATAGCCAACTATAACAGAGGTGGTCCCAGGAAAATGAGCAGGGTTTCCATAAATCAGAGAACATTCAGCTCCTGTGTCCACAAGCAGCAGCACATGTTGTACATTCACAGGGGACCAATGATTTGCTAATTCTCCATGTGGCCTCTGGACCCCATCACTTACCCCAAGGTGGGGACCTTGACCCTCTCCTCAGTCGAACCATAATGACCAATCGTTGTCCTGTGGGGGTGAGGGCCAAGGCAGAGCCTGAGTACTGTCCCCCAGGAAGTCTTGCATGAACACAGGCTGGACATGGGGCTTTGCCTATGTCCTCATTGTCCTGGACCTCAATGGCTGGAACTACTGCTCTGGCTTTAATTGGTGCCACAGTTCTAACAAGATCCTGTTGGGCTGCCCATCAAGTTTCTCTTTATCAAAGAAAGCATTTATCAATCAACCCACATCTGCGTCCTCTAGACCTTCACGGGGCCCTTTGCACCTCTCCTTTCAGCTGTAGCCCATACTTCCTTCTGTGCTCTTATTGTTTCAACCTCCGCCAGATCTGCTAAAGTACAAGTAGTGTCACTTGTGGGTTGCTCTATGTGGGGAGCAAGAATAGTCACTAGGGACCCAAAGAGAGATGGGGAGCTGTATGTAGCACCAGCTTTCTCATTCCTATGGTGAACAACTCCTCATCGGGGCCCTGGGAGTCCATATTATAGATGATAGTTTTCATGCCCAGCTCCCATAACACCTGCTGGAGCTCTGCATACATTTTCCAGCTAGTGGGTAAGTATAGTAAATCACCCTCATTTTGGCCAAACTGCCATGATGGTGGCTGTCAGCCAATCCAGAAGCACCCAATTCCCTGAGGTGTGATGGGCACTTTGCAACTGCTGCCAGAGGGAAAGGTGAGTTGTAAGGGAAGCCAGTCTACCCATTTTGGAATCTGACATAACAATGTTTTCCACCCCCATATCCCAGAGAAACAGAAGTCATGTATGTAGAGGTTCTGATGGCTTCTGCTGATACCAGTTGCTCATGTCCACCAGCTCATCCTGGGTATAGGCTGGAGCATGGAGTGTTTCACAACCCGGGGAGGGAGCGGCTCCTCCCCCTGAGGAGCCCACAGTTGTTGCATTTTTACTTTCTTAATTACAACTGGGCAGGCCTTTAATATAGGAGAGGCTGGTGCCTCAGCAACAGATCAGCCCTTGGCCACACCCCCTCATTCCCTCCTGAAAACTCCTCTACCATCTCTGGGGATGAAGACACCACTCTTTCCTCCCCCTCTCCCACAGCCTCCTGCAAAGTGGATTCTCTGGCTTCCTCCTCCCTTGATGCTAATGTATCTTCTCAATAACTGTCTCTCTTTCTTAAAGGCATTCCATAGGTCATCAACCACCTCCTCCAAGTGATGCTGAAGTGTGTCTCTCTCCTGATGAAGTCTCTCTCTCTCTCCTCGTAACAATTTCGACTATCTTGAGAAAAAGATATCCTACAATCCCAGGTCATACATAGCCATTCAGGGTCTCTAAGCAGTCTTCTATCTCATGGAGGGCTAATTCGACAGCTTCTGTTGTCTCCAATCTTCCCCAATTCTGGGGAAGGCCCCACCCCACCCCTCTAGGAGGTGCTTTACCCAGACCAATTCCCCATTAGAGACACCCCAATTGGAAGCCCCACAGATAGAGTGCTCCCAATGAAGTTGTACCCTCTACTGCTGCAGCCACTGGGGCCTCCCCACCATCCCTAGAGGCAGCCTGTTCAAGGGTTGCACCCATGTAGACAGATTTTTGGCTCAGAGGTCCTGCCAACTACTTCCAGATGTAGCTCCAGGGGGAAAATCCCAGGGCAAAATACCTTTGAAACTGAAATCAGCCAAAGGGAGAAATAAAGTGGGAGAAACCTATTTATTTATTTATTATTTATTTATTTATTTATTTTATTATTATTTTTTTTAGCTCAGTGGAAAGATTTATTTCTCAGCAGGCTGACCACCAGGGTGGTATATTTCTTTTTAAGTTGTGTGAATGGTGTGTTTGGGCTGAACCATGTTGGGATTTTCCCAGTCTGTCAATTACCCAGCCTCATTCACTAAGGTCCATGTTTGCTTTTCCAAAGGCATGCTTGTTTCCACTTATCTTATTTCATAACACAATCCAAGGGCTTTTCTTTTCTTTTTTTCTTTTTTTTTTTTTAGTATCATTAACCTACAATTACATGAGCAATATTGTGATGATTAAACTACCCCCTTCATCCGGTCTCCCCCACCAACCCCACCACAGTCACTGTCCATCAGTGTAGTGAGATGAGAATCACTACTTGTCTTCTCTGAGCTGTACAGTCCCCCCCGTGCCCCCCCACCCTATGTCTGCCAATCGTAATGCCCCTTTTACCCTCTTATCCCTCCCTTCCCGTCCTTCTTCCCCAGTCCCTTTCCCTTTGGTAACTGTTAGTCCATTCTTGGGTTCTGTGAGTCTGCTGCTGTTTTGTTCCTTCAGCTTTTTTTTTGTTTTGTTAAGCTTCTGTACAGCAAAGGACACTATCAGTAGAACAAAAATACATCCTACAATATGGGAAAATATATTCATAAATGATGTATCTGATAAGGGGTTGACATCCAAAATATACAAAGAACTCATGCACCTTAACAAACAAAAAGCAAATAACCCAATTAAGAAATGGGCACAGGACATGAATAGGCACTTCTCTAGAGGAGAAATTCAGATGGCCAACAGGCACATGAAAAGATGCTCCACATCGCTAATCATCAGAGAAATGCAGATTAAAACCACAATGAGATATCACCTCACACCAGTGAGGATGGCCAACATCCAAAACCCATTTATTTTTTGCAAGCAGCTGTCCTATGTCTCTCTCCACCAAGCTGCAGAAGAGAACTCCACCCATCCTCTCCAGTCAAGCCCTAGCTTGCCCTCATAATTACAAACTGATATGGAGATGGACTACTCTCCACCCCTTGGAAACACCTATTGATATGCATAAGGCCAGGCAAGAGAGTCTGGAAATATTGCAATTTTATCCACAGAAGGGATTACATACAATTGGTGAAAAATCTTCTTTAAAATTTAGTAGACTTTTCCAGTGAAACCATATGGAATTGGAGATTTTTTGAGGGGGAATATTTAATTACTAATTCAATTTCCTTAATAGAGGACTATTTTCACATTATCCACTTTATATTGGGCATTTTTTTAGAACAGTTTGCATTTTGTAAAGAATGTTTCATTTCATCTAAGTTGCCCGATTTATATGTACAGAGTTATTCATCATAATCCTTATTATCCCTTTGATATCTGAATGGTATGTAGTGATATCTGCTATTTCATTCCTATATTTTCAATTTATCTTTCTTCTTTTCTTCTCTTTGTTAGTCTTGCTAGAGGTTTGCTGACTTTTAAAATCTTTTCAAAAAGCCACATCATTACTGCTGTGTCTTGTCTGACTGGGGTGCTGTATGACCTTTTTGCCCCTTTATGAAGGTATATGACTAGGCTCTCCACTAGGCCTTTGCTGGTGAGGCTAGGGCCATACTCTTACTTCAGATGTTTGGATGAAGCAAAGCATTTATTGTGTAAAAGCTTTCTATCCTTCTAAGCTGCCTCTCTCCTGGCTCTTTGGCTAGTAAGAAAAGGCTTTTCTTAGGGCTTTTCACATCTGTGACTTGAAATTTGTGGTTTGATAGCCTCATCAGTTTCAATTCTGCAATATGTGAGGCAAAAAGAAAACCCAGGGACTCACTACCTTGTAGTTCCTTTGATCCAGAGGCCTTTTCCCCAACTGTCATTTTCCTCTCCATCTTTCAGTGCTTTTATGCTTGTTTTATCTAGAATGGTCAAGATTTTTAGTTGCACAGAATGGTAAAACTAAGTAAGAGGACATCTATTCCATCTTCTTAGAAGCTGTAACTCTGTGGGGGGAAATATATTCCCAGCCCAAGGCAAATAACTTTTGAAGTCAAAATCAATGAAAGGGAGAAATAAAGTGGGAGAACCCCATTTATTGCCTACCAGCAGTTGTCTACTTCTGCTCGCCCGTGTCTCTCGAGACCCAGCTGCAAAATACCCCTCCAAACCCGTCCAGTCGAGGTGTGCCCTTTCTCCCCTCCTGCCTTGTAATCACCTACTAATATGGAGATGGACTATTTCTCACCACTCCTTGGAAACACCTATTGATATGAAGATGCAGTAAGGCCAGATAAGAAATTCTGAAAACTCTGCAATTTTGCCCACAGAAGCAGAAGCCCATTAGCCATGTTTTAAGTAATTTTCTAAGAGGTGTTTTGTTATTCTTTTTTTTTTTTTGCATGATCCCATTTATTTATTTATTTATTTATTTTATGTTTTGTTATTCTTCAATCCGAAAGAAGCTTGAATTTTATGAAGTGCCTTTTTAGCCTCTATTGATATAATGTGCTTTCCTGTTTGTATCTGTTAATATGAGGATTATGCTAAAAAGAAAACCATGGGCCCAATATGGGGTCACTTTTGCTAGGCCAAGTCACCAAACCAAGGCTTAATATCTAACCTAATTGCAGTTTCAAACTCCCCCAGAAATGTATTCTGTCAAGAATTTTCCAGTCAACATCAATAAGATAATCTGTCACTTAAGAACATGAGACAAACAAGAATATTTGTCCTTCCCCATAATTCCCTTTGGCTCCAGGATGTGTATCATCCCCAGCCCTGTGTTTGGGCATAGCATATCTTATGTAAATGAAAGTTACCTCTTTGAAGTTCTGTCTTTCTTGACTATCTCCTCAAAGATATGAAACTTTCTTTGTATGATTGTAGCCCCTCAGAACACTCTTTCTACCTGTAGAAGTTGTATCTCCTAGGCTAAGTCCTCAGTTTGGCTCACTGTGGGTAAAAATGCAATATTTCCAGAATCTCTCACCTGGCCTTAATGCATCTCCATATCAGCAGGAGTTTCCAAGGGGTGGAGAGAAGTAGTTCATCTCCATATTAATAGGCAATTACAAAGTGAGTAGACCGTGAGTGCACGCCTGGACCAGGGGGGTCTTTTTGAATCCGGGTCTCAAGAGACGCAGGTGAGCAGAAGTAGATGACTGCTTGTAGGCAATAAATGGATTTCTCCCACTTTATTTCTCCCTTTGACTGATTTTGGCTTCAAAGGTTATTTGCCCCAGGCTAGGAACGTATTTTCCCCTGCAGTTACACTCAAATAAAACTGTCTTTATTTCAAGGTGACCTTAGTTATCTTTTCATTGACATTTCTTTCGCATAAGGTGATCCAGTGAGTCTCTCCTGAAAATCTTGACTTACTTATGGTTAAGTTGCAGGTCCTGACTTTTATTTGAGCTGTCTCTTGACGTTTTGTACTTGAAAGGCCTTTGTAATTGACATCATTGTCTGAAACTACAGGGCTTAAGAAGAAAGAGGTTGGTTGACCAAATTCATTGTCTTAATAACATTGTGATAACCAAACAAAACAGAGAAAACAAGAGACTGAATTTGTTCAGGTCTTAAGAAAAAAGACTCTTGCTCCTTTCACCATGCAATATTCCCAGGTGACTGAGGATCATTTGAAGTGTCTGAGGTCATACTGAGACAGGGACCATGGGTGTAGTCGGAGTAGGGTGAGGGCTTCCGGAAAAAGCAGGGTGGGATATTTACAGTCAGCAATATAACAGTGGGCAAAGAAGTCCCTTTTGAAACTCTGTGTTAAGCATTATGCAAAGTCAAGGTCACACTAATCCTCTAGGAACAAGATACCAGACTAAGAATATAGACATCTTCAGTAAGGTCAGTTAAAAGTCAAAAGGCCAGGAGCAACTTGGCCTAGAATGATTGAGTGATTTTACAAATAGGGAAGGGTATCACAGCATAACCCGTGACTTTACTGTAAACAACTTTAGCAAGCAGAGAACAACCCAGCCCACCTTGAGGGCAGGGCAAGTGGTACAAGTCCACACCCCTAAGCCTTTTTTTTCATGTTCTCAAAAAACTCCAATCTGCCTACAAAACCCCCTAGACAATGCAGCACACCAGACTCTCTTGTCCCCTCCTGGTGTGAGCCGGGAGCTCTGTCCTATCGCTTTATTTCTGAATAAAAGCCTGTACATTGCTCTCCTACCTTGCCTGTTTGCTAAGCTCATTCTTCGGCTTCATGAACAAGAACCCCAGCATCATCTTTGGGGGCTCGTCCGGGATAGCTTCAGAGGTGAGTATCGGGCATCCAAGCCTGCGTTTTCTTTTGCTGTCCTTATAGAAGGAAGCCGTCTATGGCACACAAATCGGGCGCTTGTCAGCCACTTAAATGGGACTAGCCTGGCTGCTGATCTCAAGTCTCAAGCGACAGGTTCCCCTGCGTCTCCCTCAGTGGATACCCCATCTCCCCTGGGAGCCGGGAATGTCACCTGAGTGGAGGCCAGGATTCCCTTTCAGAGGCCTCTCCTTGGATGCGAGGGACTGAGGAAAGCCATGGGCAACTGTAGGCGGAGGCTACACTTCAGCGGCTTCTCAAAGGTCCGAGTGTCAGGAATCAGACCCAGACAGCCCAAATGGGTATCTGTGAGGAGTGTCTCTCTTTCTCTGTCTCTGACTTCCAGCCTGCTTCTCCAGGCCGCCCTGGCCTCTGAGTGAGGCAGGGGGCGCTCCTAACTCTCTCCTAACTTCATCAATTTCACAGAACCCGATGCTCACCACCGCAAGGTAGGAGATCTATGCTTCGCTCTTATTCCTGACTTAATACTGCACTTTTTTTTATCATGAAAAATGTGCCTGGGCACCCGTTAGCCACTTAAAAGACAATTAGTGTCGGCTACCAGCCTTCAAGTCTCGGGTGAAAGGTTTCCCGGTGTCTGCCGCTCCTTGATCCGCCGCCTCCGGATGGACGGGAATGTTGGGGAGTGGCCGAGCTGATTTCCTACTTTCCTATCCTAATCTGCAGACTCCGAGGGCAGACCGGACTAGTAGACAGTGGTCCTTGGATCTCGGCTCCGGCTTATTGATCTGATGGCGCTGTGTGAACCTCCGGCTAGGCTGCTGCCTATGCGAGAGTCGCAGATCACACCCGACCTCTTGTCTAACAGATCAGATTTGTTATAGTGGGTGATTAGCTAAATGATTTCCAGGCAGTGGCAGAAACTAGTGCTTGAGTATAGACCCTCCTCCGTAGCTGTATATGTAAATGAATCCATTTGAATTATAGCCATGGCTCTATTCTATTGATCTCCCTTCCTTAGAGGCAGTCATCCTGGGGCTGGCATTTCCTTTTCTGCAGCCCCAGGGAAACAAAACGGGCTTGTGACTCTGACCAAGGCTCAGGCAGTGAGAGGTCACACAGTCCCCACCCTTATCAGACAGGCAGGGGGCTCTCAGGGAATGACTAAAGCTTGTGCAGAGAAAACTAGGATCCAGATTAAAACTCCCAAAAGGCGTAAAGTAAGAGCATACTGGTGAGGTTCCCACTAGATCCAGGGCTCTGAAGCAACTCTTGCTGAGTGGGAAGGCAAGAGGGAAATCAAGGCAAGGTGCAGGCCACACTGGTAAAGAGTGGTTAAGTCCAATACGCCTGGCAGAGGGGGTGACTGACCACTGTCACCTAGGCTCCAAGGCAAGGGGACGCCCTCACAGAGAGAGAAGCCAATCAGGTGCTGGACACCAGTCTTTCTCTCTCTTCCAGATGGGAGCATCCTCTTCAAGTTTAAAGCCAGACACGCCTCTGGCATGCATTCTGAGGAACTGGGAGCAATTCGATCCCCAGACCCTGAAGAAGAAGTGCCTTATCTTCTGCACACAAGCCTGGCCTAAATACAAACTCTCCAATGGAGAGGCTTGGTCCCTGAGAGATACAATATAAGGTTATGCAGTTAAATTTATTTTGATGCAGGAAGGAAAAGAAAGCCCCTCAGCCTTTCTGGAGCGGCTCAGAGAGGCATTAGTGAAGCATACTTATATGTCCTCAGAGTCCCCAGAGGGCCAAATTATTCTCAAAGATAAATTCAACACCCAATCGGCCCCAGATATCAAGAGGAAGTTACAAAAATTGGCATTTGGCCCAGAGCAAAATCTGGAGAGCCTCCTGAAGGTCGCCACATCAGTTTTCTATACTAGAGATGAGGAGGAAAGGAGGGACCGGGAGAGGAGAGATAACCGAAAGGCAGAGGCATTAGCAATGGCCTTGCAGAAAATCAACTTTGGGCCTCCAAAGTTGGAGAAAGGGAGACCAGCCCAAGGGATCAGGCCCCGGGTGGCTTGTTTCCTCTGTGGCAGAGAGGGGCATTTTAAGCGAGAGTGCCCTACGGGTAAGCACTCTAAACCGCCAACGCCCTGCCCGCTCTGTCAAGGAGACCACTGGAAGAGAGACTGCCCTCAGAGGTGTAGGCAACTGGGGTCAGACTTGCAACAATGTGGTCAGGACTGTAGGGACCCGGGGCTGCCCATGCTGGCTCCTGTCACCATCATAACTCCACAGGAGCCCCGGGTGATTCTCTCTGTAGGAGGCCACACCACCAAATTTTTGCTCCATACAGGAGCCGCCTATTCGGTCCTCCTCCATAATCCTGGCCCTCCCTCCTCCCAGTCAGCTACTGTTAGGGGCATATCTGGGAAGCTCATGATGAAATATTTTACTCAGCCTTTAAGCTGTGAGTGGGACTCAGTCCTGTTCTCCCATGCCTTCCCAGTAGTCCCAGAAAGTCCAACACCGCTTCTAGGTCATGATATACTTTCTAAAGTACAGGCCTCTATACATATGAATACAGAAAGAGATAAGCGATGTTTTCCCTTAGTAGAAGTAGACATTAATCTGGGCAATTAATGGAACCATTGGAAAGGCAAATCCAAACTATAGCAGACCGAGAAATCCCGCAGACGACTGCAATAAGACATTGGCTTCCCACGTTCTTTTGGGAGAAATCCATGTTACTCATCAGGCTCATCATTATCCTGACACTAATGTCTATCCCCTGTATACTTAACCTAATAACATGATTTATTCTGTCTCCCCTAGAAGCCACAAGACTGCAAATGGTGATGGAAATAGAACCCAGGATGGAAATGCCCATCTTCTGAGGCCCTCTTGACCGACCACTGATGGAGACCTAGCTGCACCTCTTACTGTGCCCCTTCTCAGCAGGAAGCAGCCAGAGCGGTCGTCGCCCCCTTTCCCTAGCAGCAGCTAGGGTTTCCATCTGTAGAGGGGGGAATGAGACAGTGACCATGGGTGTAGTCAGAGTAGGGTGAGGGCCTCCGGAAAAAGCAGGGTGGGATATTTACAGTCAGCAATATAACAGTGGGCAAAGAAGTCCCTTTTGAAACTCTGTGTTAAGCATTATGCAAAGTCAAGGTCACACTAATCCTCTAGGAACAAGATACCAGAAGTCAAGGTCACACTAATCCTCTAGGAACAAGATACCAGACTAAGAATATAGACATCTTCAGTAAGGTCAGTTAAAAGTCAAAAGGCCAGGAGCAACTTGGCCTAGAATGATTGAGTGATTTTACAAATAGGGAAGGGTATCACAGCATAACCCGTGACTTTACTGTAAACAACTTTAGCAAGCAGAGAACAACCCAGCCCACCTTGAGGGCAGGGCAAGTGGTACAAGTCCACACCCCTAAGCCTTTTTTTTCATGTTCTCGAAAAACCCCAATCTGCCTACAAAACCCCCTAGACAATGCAGCACACCGGACTCTCTTGTCCCCTCCTGGTGTGAGCCGGGAGCTCTGTCCTATTGCTTTATTTCTAAATAAAAGTCTGTACTTTGCTCTCCTACCTTGCCTGTTTGCTAAGCTCATTCTTCGGCTTCGTGAACAAGAACCCCGGCATCAATACCTCAAGAGGTATAGAGTTTCCATAGGGAAATTCCTCTTCACACATTTTTTATTAGTTAAAAATTTATTAAAACTAATTAAATTTTAATCAAAATTTAATGTCTATTAATATGCACACATAAGTATTGATCATTCAGTGCTTTGAAACCCTGCAGTTTCATCAAGCAACCAAGGAGAAAAACTGACACAGGTAAGAGAGTGACCCACAGCCAGTTGGAAGTGGCACTCATAAGCAGCCCATTGTGATGCATCACACATCTGCTTTGTTCAGATTTTCACTAATCTGATTATAAATGGAAAATCATGCTAAAACTGAAAATCCCAAAGACAGTCAGATACCTCAGATACCCTCTGGACCCCCAGCCGGATACCTGGTGCATCTGTTACTGGCTGAGATGCCGTTTTCCCCAGGATCATGTACTGGAGGCAATAAAGAATGAAGCCAGCAGACAAGAATATGGAGCAACTAGCAAAGTTTTTAATGAGTGAAAAGGAAAGAATAAAAGACTCCCTCTAAATAAGAGGGGCTCCGAGAATGGAGGCTATTAGATCTGTAGTGTCTAGGGTTTATAAGGCAAAAAATAGGAAGTTCACAGGATTGGCAGGGGCTTATTGATAGGAAAGACCCCTTTGTTTTTCAATGTGAATTATCCAGATGTTCGGGATGTAGCCCCTTGTTTCTCATGCTGAATTCTCTAGATATTAAGGATGTGGCTCTTAGTTTACTGAGAGGTATTTCCCTCCTACCTTCCCGTCACCAGGGTCATGATTATAAGGCTGCCTACTTCCCACCACTTCCTGCCTCAATGCCTCCTCAGAAGAGGTAACCCTAACTGCCATTAGGGAGAGGGCAAAACTGTTTGAGCTAGTTCCTGCTGGCAATAGGCAACGGCTGGAGAATGGAAGTCTGGGTTTACTCTGAGTTGCCTATCTAGTGGCCCATGGTAAAAGTTGTGAGGGACTGTCATAGGGTTTCCATTTGTATCACCATCTGCAGCTTGATTGATTCTAAGAGAGAAGAAACAAATTTAGTTAGAAGATTAAGTAAGAAGTATGGTCTGAATATGAGAGCAAATATTATTCCAAGTTGAGGAATGAAGGGTGGCAACTAGGACCACACCCACCCCATGATTGATTTGAAAATCTGGCCTAGCCAGGAGTCCTGCATTTCCCTTTTCATAAGCTTATTAAAAGGATGGATGTGCTGTTTGTTCTTTTCTAAATTCTTTTACTAATCCAGAGTTGTTAACATAAAAACGGCAGGTGTCACTGAGCATGGCATGGTACCACCGGCCTCAGCAGTGAGCCCGAGGGTCTCCTATTCTGAAGGAGCTTGAGCTAAGGCGTCCAAGGTTTTTTGCTGGACTTCTATAGCTGCTACTGTCACTTTCCAGGTGCCCTGTAGTACTAGGGAGATATTTCTAATGCTCCTTTTGAGATCAGAAATCCCTATAAACCAAAAGAAGCCATGGACTATTGAGTACCTAGGCCATTTGATTCTAATATTGCGTTATCTGTGGTTAGCCTGCTGTAATCAGGGGCTGGGGCACTAGGCTCTTTTAAGCTAGTGTCACAGTGACACATCTAGGAAGGAGCCTAGGTTAGGCACCTGCCCAGATGTGGGGAAAGAGGTACTACTAAGAGTCAATGCATCAGGTCCAGCTACAATTACTGGGCACCACCCTCTCCATCCCCTCAGCAGGGTCAAGTACACATTTGTTCTACAAAGGAAAAATAGTCCAGTCCCAGCCAGCATGACTCCAGTGGACCATCCTTGTAGTCAAGCATATTTGTGTGAGGTTGGGAGGCTACTATAGTTAGATAGAATAGAGGGATCCCATGGCCCCCAGGGGTTAAAAGGAATGCGTTGTATGCCTATAAAATAATCATCTGCACTATTGAAACATAATTCTTTTCTTTCTAAATTCACCCTCATTTTTATTAGAGGTAACCATATTAAGACTAATTTGTAAAATAAGCTTAGCTTCAAAACAGTTGGCTTTATTATTTACATAAGTGCAGCAAGAACAGGAAATGTGCTTGGCTGGAACTTCTCATAAGGAATTTCAGAATGAACTTTTAAAGGCAAAGCCAGGAAAGCCAAGCCAGACTTGCCATTAGGTTTCACCTACAGTGCCTGTAGATTTGGGTGAATTCCTCTCTTTTCAAGGTCCCCAAAGATATTCCAAGGTTACTGCACCTGCCAGGAAGTCACCTTCCTTACTCACCTGATAAGGCTACTGGGAACCCTGTAAGCAAGGTACCAGGCCAATTCTTCCAAGGGGCTTTATTGGCTCTATAAAGTCAACCTTAGTTCCTTAAAGCTGTCTGGTCATATCTGAGTTTATGCACATGTCTCTCAAATATGACATTCCAGTCAAAGCCTTGGTAATATAACCAGTGTTTTTAATTGATTCTGTTACAAGTAGAACATATTCTTATTGAACTTATGCAAATAAAAATATTGCCATAAAATATAAAAATATTCACTGAGAGTTTCTAAATTTTGGAGGGATCAGGTAAAGAAAAAGATAAATGTTTCAGTTTTGCTTATAAAGTGTAATTATTTACTGAACTGTTGTAAGTCAGCTTAAGAGGAAAAGGTTAAAACAAACACTTTTTTAAATCAGCAGCATTTGAAACAAAAATTCATAAAACTTAAAATCATCTTTAGTTCACTTGATCTTATATAATTAACTCTTGTTCTGCTTCAGTCTAGTTCTTTACTAATTCTAGAGTAAAACAGGAACTATAAATGACAAGACTTAGAAATGGCAATGGTTAAAGATCTGATGAGAGTTCATCATAAGACAGTTGACAAGGAAATTTGATTATTTCTGTAACACAGAGCAGTTTAATAATCTAAAGTTTAGCATTATTTATTTGACAATGCTTCTCAGGTAATTAAATAAATAAGCTGAAATCAGCTAAAAATTTCCTTTATGAGGAGAAAATCCTCTGACATGTTCCAGGGACCCTCAGAAAAATCTCAGAGTTAACTAAAGGTAAAAGTACCTTTTTCCTTTTTGAATTTGATTTTGGGAAGTTGTCAAAAGAAAGTTTTTAAGTCACTTGCCTAAATAGGATTACAAATCACCATGAAACGATACTTATCCATCTAACTAAAGTGACAATAAAGACTTTAAAGGCAGATACAGAAGGTTATGTAGTTGTTAGCAAATTTAGTTCTTAACTCTTTTAATAGTAAGATTTTGTTTTCTTAAGTACTCATACACCTTACTGAGATATTAAGCATGAGAAATCATTATGATAAAACAATTAGAAAAACCCTTCACAATCTCTCAACTTAAGAGCAGACCAGTAGTTCAAGAAAACTTTGTCCTTTTAACAATCAAAATTCCAATCTCATGGTTTACCTGATATTAAACTGCACTTCCTTCCTTTCACAAGCCTTTTACAACTTCCTTCTTTTATTCAGTTTTCCTCTTTAAATCACCAGATTTCCTTTAGAACAAAATTACCTTCTCTCATCAAAAATACACATCTTCTCTAGTATGCAGAGATGTTTCTCTTATTATTTCAAGTAGTCTTAATTAGAACTTAGAACTCTTAGAAACCTTAACTCTCAGCGAACACTACAAAGCAATTGTAAACTGTTACACTAGCACTCTTTAGATTGGCGAATTTATGAATACATTTCATAATTTATAGAAACATATGCTTCATAGTACAACTTTCAATAAGCATAAAATATGTTTACTAATTAACTCAAATCTGTTTTTAGTTTTTCCACAATTAAGAAACCATAAGCAGGTAAACATATTCAGTAATTAATGTTTCATTATTTCACCTTACTTGGAAGTGATCTAATTCATTAACTTGACTCACTACTTAGCAGAACTTTAGGGTTTCAGGTTACCACAAAGATTCTCAAACTGCTTTTAGGTACACATACTGTAACACACAATTATTGCTAAAAAGTTTACTTATTACACTTATTTAGTTCTTAGTAACCATGCTAGATTACCCACAAAACCTTCATTAAACATCAAAGTCTAGCCTCCTTTTTTGTAAGACTTAACAGATAACATCAATTTAAATGACTTTAAGTAAACCTAGGCAGCTGATAACCAATAAAGACATGTCTGTTTCAGTTAAATTTAAATTAGCATTAATGCTGAATATTTTCTATCAGAATTTCTGAAAGTTGTGCAATGCCCAGTTTTCACAAGCACATGTCTTTAAGCTAATTAATTTTTAGCAGTACCATCCTGAGGTAGGAAAATATTTTCCATTTACACACATAGACATACAAACATATAGAATGAAACACAGTGGGCACAGTTATTTTAGGTTGTAATTCCCATGATGGCTGGCAACAGTTTGGTAGGACTCAACTTGCAAATGGAGTTTTAACCTACATTTCTCTCCAGCCATATCTGGCCACAAAAAGAGTGTAACCCACATTTCTGCAATCATAGAGTCTCCAATCTGGTAGTTATTAAGCCAACTTCACAGGACACAAAACAAGATTACCAGTACTATCCAGGGATTATATATCAGAGCACATACACATAGAAACTGACAGAGAGACTTTCTAGTTATTAATATTTCACTGCAAAATGGTGTTGTAATTAAAGGTCTCATTTTGGGGCCATTTTTCCCTGATTAGCAGTTTGTGTTGAGGCCAAGTGGCGTTACAGAAGGAAATCAGCTTCTTTTTAGCTCATCTAATTAAAAGTATCTCATTTTTTATACACTCTAAGGGAGAGGAGTTTAAAGTGCCAGTTAGGGGCCAGGCTGTACTGCAGAAGATTAATTTATTCTGTCTCAGGGAGTCTAGTTTAAAAACCTCCCAATTTTTGAAGATGCACCCCAGAGAGGTGGTGATGAAGGTGGTTTTGGACTCTGTGTTGCCACTCTGGAAGACATCAGGGAAGAGAAGGGTGTCCCATTTTCTACTTCTTGTATCTGGGCGCCAAGGCATCCCTTGGCCTGTCCCCTCCTGCCTTACTTGGGAAGTCTTTTCCTTGCAGGAAAGTAGATATGAGCGGGGTGGAAAGAGAAAAAGGCCAGAAAATCCACTAAAAAGACCCCAAATTAATAAACTAAAGCTCAAAACGCCAGGAGCAACTTGGCCTGGAATGTTTGAATATTCCCCAGATAAAGGAGGGTACCTCAGCATAGCCCATGTCTTTATTATGTTAATCATGCAGGCCCAGCTTATTTTTTTACCTTTACCTATATGCTGTTTTTTTCTCCTTCCGGCCCTAATTAAATAGTTTCTAACCTAGGCAACTAATTTAGCATGCAGGCCCAGCTGTAAAAAACGTAGTGAAAGGCAGGAAGGATTCCATCTTAAAGATGGTATTTTAATACCCAGGAAGTTAAAAATGTAAGATTATTAACTTACTCTTTAGCAAACAGACAATAATTCAGCTCACCTTAGGGGCTGGGCAGGCAGCCTGTTTGATATGCTCCCAGACCAAGACACCAGTATCCCAGGGAGAAATCAGAGCAGGAAGTTCCTTGTGTTGAGTTAATTCTAAGTATTCAAAGACCACTTTACAAGTCTGCACCCCCAGCCCTTAGTCACTTTCCTAAGGAATCCTTAAAAGGGGGAACCCCCAACCTTTTGGGGTGCTCCTCTCTCTGAGGTTGCCGGCACTTTCTAAGTGTGTAACCTTTTAACTTTAAACTCTATCTTTTCAACCTTTCAGGGAGCACTCCTCTCTTTGAGGTAACCCACATTTTCTAAGTGTGTAATCTTTTAATTTTAAACTTTCTCTCTCCAAACTTTCATGGCACCTCTCCTTGCTGGGGTTGCCTGCTGCACTTCTTCTCTCTTTAAGTAACTTTAAATAAAACTTTTACTCTCCTTCACTATTGTGTCTCTGCCCTTCAATTCTTTGTTGTGGCGGGGACAAGGACCAAGGAAAATATACAAGGCTCCCCCAACACTCTCATGTCCATAGTGACATCAAAAGTGTGTTCTCCAAGTCTGCCAGTATATCTGTGCTCTTTTACTGGTGAGTCACTCAGGAACCGGTCCTGGGCTCTCTTAGTCACAATTGTATCTCCTAATGAAGCCTCACCTGGCTCAGGACTACTTCTGTTAGGGAGGGACATTTAACCCATTAGGAGCTACGGAGATCCTTCCTAACCCTGGAAGGTAGATTGAGAAAAGTCTCCAGTTAAAAGAGGAAGAGGTGGAAGCAATAGCCTCTCTGCCACCTTAAAAGCAAGACAAACTGTTTTCAGAAGGAAGCCACTATCCTGGGGAGGAACTGAATCAATAAATTTCTTATGTTAAGTTTACTTTACAGAATTAGCTGGAAAACTGATAATGGATGAGAGGAGACCTAATGTTTTTGACCAGAGATAAGCATCCTGAGACCACTTGCCCTATATCCTCTGGCCCTGTCACATTCCTGAAAACCCTTAAAAGATGCCTCCTCTCTGTGGTCACACTTTGCTTTCATTTCAAAGAAAAATTTCTCACTGCTCAACGTAACACTGTCTCTGTGCTTTCCCAGTAGCAAGCACCATTATCTCTTTACTATTTAGAAAGGGGCTGCTGAGAGCTCTGATTTACACTTGCGAGTTTATGCTGAGAAACCAAGTGGAACTACAGCTACACAGCACAGATTTGCTCTTTAGCAGGCTGCCTGAAAATCTCTCCCTGGGAAGCTCACAGAGCACAACCTCACTTCATCCCATACTCCATGACTCCCCCAAATACTGGGATGGCACAGGTTAGTCCCCATGCCATGCAGATCAAAGCAGACATGGGATGCTCTAGGAGCTGTGTGGGTAAAATTGCAATATTTCCAGAATCTCTCAAATGGCCTTAGTGCATCTCCATATCAATAGGTGTTTCCAAGAGGTGGAGAGAAGTAGTCCATCTCCATATCAATAGGTGATTACAAGGGCCAGGGCAACAAGAGTATATCTGGACCTGAAAGGTTTGGTGGGGCCCCTTTTTACAACTGGGTTGTGAGAGACACAGGTGAGCAGAAGTGGATGACTGCTTGTAAGCAATTAATGGGTTTCTTGCACTGTATTTCTCCCTTTGACTGACTTCGGTTTCAAAGGTAATTTGCCCTGTGCTGGGAGAAAAATTCCCCTCAACACAGAGTTACACCTGGCTGTAGTTGGCAGGACCTCTGAACCCAAAATCTGTCATCATGGGTGTGACACTTGGGCAGGCTGCCCCTGTGGATGGTGGGGAGGCCCCAGTGGCTGCAGCGGTGGAGGGTATGACTTCACCCAGGAACCCCCTATCTGTGGGGCTTCCTCTTGGGGAGACCCTAGTGGGAAATTGGTCTAGGGTAAAGCACCTCCTAGATGGGTGAGGCCTTCCCCAAAATTGGGGAAGGGTAGGGACACTGAAAGCTGTGGAATTAACCCTCTATGAGAGAGAAGACTACTTTGAGGCCCTGAGTGGTGAGTAGCAGCTGGGATTGTGGGACATTTGTTTGTTGAGATAGTAGAAAAGGTTATCAAGGAGAGACATACTTTTGAAGGAGAGAGACACACTTTGGTGTCTCCTGTAAGAGCTGGGAGATGACCTATGGGATACCCTTAAGAAAGAGAGACAGTTATTGAGAAGACAAGTCTTGCTCCTGGAAGATACATTAGCAGTGAGGGAGGAGGCAGGAGGAGAATCTGCATTCAGGAGGCCATGAGGGAGGGGGAGGAAGGAGTGGTGCCTTCAGCCCCAGAGACAGTAGAGGGGATGTTGGGGGAGGATGAGGGGGTGGAGCTGAGGGCAGAACTGTTGCCAAGGCCACCAGAGGCACCAGCCCTCCTGTATTAAAGGCTCACCAGGTTGTAATTAAGAAAGTAAAACCACAACAACAGCAGGCTCCTCAGGGGGAGGAGCAGCCCCCTATCCAGGTTGTGGAGCTCCATGTTCCACCACTATGCCCGGGATGAGCTGGTGGACATGAGCATCCAGTTGGAAGAACTTGCTTTTGAGCCATTGGTAGCCAAGGTTCCTTATCAGGAGGTAAAAGCCCCTATACTTGAAGATATACAGATAGCTTGGTATACAGACAGCTCTAGTCATGGGCAGACCCTAGCATGAAGGGCTGTGGCTTTCCATCCTAACACTGAGACAATATGGATGGAGGACAGAGAGGAGAAGAGCAGTCGATGGGCTGAGTTGCAGGCAGTATGGCTTGTGATCAGCCAGGAGCCCTCGCCTATAGTTGTCTACACTGACAGCTGGGCCATCTATCAGGGCTTGACCCTGTGGCTACTGGCAAGGTATCATGCCAACTGGATGGCTGGTCATGAGCCCCTTTGGGGGCAAGAGTTGTGGCAAGACCTATGGGCCTCTGGTCAGACTAAGACAGTTACCATATATCATGTGACTGGCCATTTGCCTTTGGCATCCTCAGGAAATTATGGAGCAGACACATTAGCCCAGGTGCACTGGCTAGAAGGAAAGCCTACCTCTGATGTAGCCCAATGGTTACATCAGCATTTGTTGCACGCAGGGCAAAAGAAAATGTAGGGTGTAGCCTGTTGGTGGGGCTTGCTGCTGATCTTGGGAGAAGTCAGCAGAGCCTGTAAGGAGTGCCTTGTGTGCTCTAAGAGGGACTTACACCAAGTCCCACAGCAACATGGGACAATAGTAAAGGGGCTGAAACTCCTTGTCAGGTGGCAGATAGACCATATTAGGCCTTGCCTATATCAGAAGGGTATCGGTATTCCATGACTTTTGTGGACACAGCTATGGGACTGTTGGTTCTTTTCCTGCACATCATGCAGATCAGTAAACGACCAAAAGGAGCCTAGAGCATCTCTTTGCAGCCTGTGGCTAGCCACAGGGGATTGAGAGCAATCAAGGCACCCCTTTATTGGACATGTATTACAAGAATGGTGCAGTAATTAGGAATAAAGTGGAAGTTTTATGTACAATATAACCCTACTGGGATAGGCATGATAGATAGATACAGTTTGTTGACAGCTGGCCTGAAGTCAGACACCTATAGTCTACGGGGCTGGTCAGTTTACTTGTGGACAGTGATTTGGCATTTGAATGAGAAGCCCTGAAAAGGAGCCTTGAGCTCTGTGGTTTTGCTAACACACATTGCTGCCTCTCCTATATAACTGTATGTGCAAAACAAAGAGGAGTTATTGAAGCCAGGATATGGCCAGTAGAGCAACATCCTGCTGCCAGCCCCAAGTGCATTGAACCCTTGTGACTTTGTTGAGTGGTCATGGCCCTGGATGTTTCAACACATGGACCAGTGATGGTTTGCCCTTCTGGCACCTTGGGGAAAAGGCCTGCAAGCTGGCTTCTTGTGTTTTCCTGGAGTAACAGCAGAGTGGCCCCAAAAATGTCCAGAGAAGTAAGAGCATCTTATGGGGAAGTTTTTTTTTTTTTATCTTTATGGCCAGTGCATGTACCTCCTGTAGCCCCATATATTGACCCATCTGTAACTCCCACAGGGAGGGGGGTGAAAGTCTGGTATATTAGACCAAGACGAGATCCCCTTCCTGCTGCTGTCCTATCACAGGAACAGCTTCTTGCATGTATCCTACCGGATGGACATTAAAACACGCATTTTATCACCTTTAAGGTTATTTTCTTCTACAGTCCCTGTGGCCTGGACCTGCCCCCTGGCTGCAGCTGCTGCATGATGATTGCTCTGAACTCCCTACCCATTCAGCTACTGACTGCCTGTGGAAGGGGTGAGCTATGACCTTATTCTGCATAGGAGGTTGAACCTAGCTGAATCCTCCATTTTGAGGATTATCATGGTTTTACTGCTGTTGTTATTGTATGCCATTAGTCTGGTTACATTGCTTCAGTTTTCTTGCACAGGAGACATTGCGGAAGATGGGGAGTGAGTAGATTGTGAAGCGAGATTTCTGGAGGGGCAGGCTGTGGGTAAAGTTGCAATACTTCCAGAATCCCTCGCCTGGTCTTAGTGCATCTCCATATCAATATGTTATTAAAAGGGTGGGGGGAGTGAGGGTATATCTGGACTGAAGAGATTTAGTGGTGTCTGTTTTTGCAGCCAGGTCATGAGAGACACAGGTGAATAGAAGTGGGTGACTGCTTGTAGGCAATAAACGGGTTTCTCTCACTTTATTTCTCCCTTTGACTGATTTCAGTTTCAAAGGTAATTTGCCCTGGGTTGGGAGAAAGATTTTCCCCAGAATTACAAGCTGTCAAGGGAAACTGCCCTATACAGAGTCTCCTCTCCCTCTGGCACTTTCTCTCCTGACCTGCTCAATTCTTTCTCACTCCATCCAGGTTGAGGTTTCACCTGGTATGCAGGAATAAACCTCCCCAGACACAGCTGCCTACTGAGTCAGAATCTCATGGCTGGGGTTGGGATCCAGGGAATAATTTGCTTTATTCAGGGAGGGCTGTGGAATCTGCTTTCCCATTCCACATAGGACACCAGGGACAGCCAGAGCCCACTGAGCTCATTGCTGACCCTGAAATTGGAGGGTAAATTTTCTCCTGGATTTTGAGCTTCACTATCTTTGCATTTTTGAGCACCCGACTTTATTTGGGATCTGCTTTAAGGCCTTGTTGTTTCTGAGATTACTCGTTTGGCCTTCAGTTCAATTCATTTTCAGAACCAGACTATTTCTGTGGAACTGTGCTAACCTTTAGCCTGACTCCTGTTTGGAAGTGCACTGCTCCTATTGCAATTGTTCTGGCCTTGGGGATCCTGTTGGAACTGTACTAGCCTTCAGTCCAATTCCTTTTCAGAGTTAGACTGTTTCTATGGAACTACACTAGCCTTCAGTCCAACTCCTTTTGGAACTAGGCTGTTCCTGTTGAAACTCTTCTATTTAGGCATTTTTCACTTTGCTCTAGAGAAAAATCTCTAAGAAATGAGATCTGTTATAAAAATACTTTGAGGGCACCCCACTTTTGGGACCCTGGCTGGCTTTATGTTTAACAACTACAGTCCCTCCCCATGAGCATTTCTAACTAAATGGACCAGTTTAACCAAAGTAATTTAGAACACCAGTGGCCATCATGTGGAATTTTTCAATCTCCCAAAATTCTTTTTTGAAAATCAAATTAGAAAGCAGTGGCTTAAAAAAAATCTCTGAGCATAATGCTTATTTTAATTGATACCTTGAAGCTTCATATGTTTTCAGGATTCTAAATTTGCCTGTTTGCAAAGTACTATTTCTAAATTAACTGAGGCAAACAAACAATTGAAAGATGCCAAAATGGCTTCTGATATGGCTTTTTCTCCTCCCCCATCTTCTCTGTCCCTACACATGTGGCAGCCTCCTTGTGCTCAGGCCCCACGTCTGGCTCCATTTTCTTAGATTCCCTCTGCCCTGTCCCTACCTCCTCCATTTTCTGTATGCCCCCTACTCCATCATTCTAATACTCTTGCTGAACTTCTCTTTTCTCCTAAACTTTCTCTTCTCCCTCCTCTCCTGAACCTAGTAAAACCAGTCCCTTTAAAGTTAAGGCTTATGAGGATATAAATAACCCCCAAATTTCTTATGTTCCCCGGACTAAGGCTGAATGTTGAGCCATAGTTGCAGAGTTTCCTAAAGTGACTAAGGACCCCCATAGGTTTGCTGAAGAATTTAACATAGTTATTCAAACTTACCAACCTAGCTTTTCAGATTTATATCAATTAATCCACATGCTCCCTCGAGATGGCCAGGCCAAGAATTGCATGAAACTAGCCTAATAGGAATATCCTGAAGGGAATCTGGAGAAACAGACCCCTAACTTTTGGCAAAATGCTAGAACACACAGTCACCTGGAAATCTCTCCCAAGTGATTACAATAGCCTTTCCTAAGCCTGTTGATTGGAATAAAATTCATGCTTGCATACCAAGCCTGATAAACCTGCTTATAGCTATTACAAGCAACATTAGATTGTTTTCAAAGAAAATTCTAGTCTTCCTCTAGATGTTGAATCCACCCAGATAGCATTTAACTCTATTAACAGGCTGAACCAGGAATTTTTTCTTTTAGTTAAAAGGACTAGGATGGAATTGGAAATTACATCCATTCCAGATTTAGTTAATTTGCTAAATTACTTTGCTCACATGCTAGATAAGTCCCATAAAAGAAAGACTGCTAAAATTCTCAACTTTCAACTCCGGGAAATGAAGGCCCCTTAAAAAAAAAAAAAAAAAACCTCCTAGTTTTTGCTATTATTGCAAAGAGCCCAAACATGGATGGCTACCACTGTCCTAATTCCCAGTGATGGGGCTCCAAAGGGCTCTTCCCAGCCCTCCTTCCTAATTAGCTCAGAAAAACCACTCCAGATTGGGAATTAATCTCTCTGACCTTATTGACACTGGAGTTACATCTTCTGTGCTCAACTGCACAGCTACAAAATAGTCCCTATCTTGGAGTATTAAAACAGCTTGGGAGTCTCAAACCTCAATAGGTTTCTGTCTCTGAACCTATTAATTTTTGTCTAGGCCCTTGATACACACATTTTTCTTCTTAGTTCCTCGACCCTATTCATTTATTGGGCTGAGATTTCTTAAAAATTTCTTTAAAAAAATATATATACATAATCATATATATATATATATATATATATATATATATATATATATATATGAATTCCTTCTCTCAAAAGGGGGAAATAATTCTAGAATTTGACAGAAGGATAGTAATCAAAATAGTGAACGAGGGGAATTAAATGACCCTTCACTTTTATTTGCTCTGTCTCTGATGGCACTATAGCTGAGTCTGAGGGCACTGATCATTTGTTCCTGCTGGATCAGCCAGCATTCTCCTTAAGGGGAAAATCTTAACTGATATTGGCATAATCCACAGTGCACCTCCTATTAAGATTCAAATAGGTCCCTCAAAACCTCTCCCCAGAATTAATCAGTACCCTATACACAAAGAAGCTCTTCAAGGCATCAAGCCCATAATAGCACATTATAAGGCTCAGGACTTCATCCCCTGTATTAGTCCCTGTAATACCCCTATTTTACCTGTAAGAAAACCCAAAGGCTGAAGTTTGCTCAGGACTTCTGAGCAATAAATAACATTGCTAACCCTCAGCACTATGCTGTTCCTAACACCCATAACCTGCTGATATCCATTCCCACTGAAAGCAAATTTTTCACTGTAATTGATTAGTGTAGAGCATTTTAAGTATTCCAGTTGATAGGGATAGCCAATATCTTTTTGCTTCACTTGGGAAGAACAGGAACACAACTGGACAGTAATGCCATAGGGCTTCACAGAGGGAAGGCTATCGTAACTATTTTTGATGCCTTTGAGGCAGTAACTCTACCTTTGGCTACTTCAGCCCAACAGGATGAGTTCTGTGTAATTTACTTGAGCTTGTATGTTAGCCAAGGGTAAAGCTTATGACTTTGAAATATTGTGAAAATAATGAGGTTTATAACCTCCACTGGGAATAAAATTGAAAATGGCTCCTATGTCCAAAATGTATTAGATGCCATTCTTTTGCCAGTGGTTCTAGATATTAAAGTTCCTGAGCATTTTGGACTAAACTCCCTGAAGACTAAATAAAGTTGCATTTATTTTAACCCAATATTTCCACCAAAAACACTGCTCTAAAGGAAACAAATAGCCAAATCTTTGCCATGTTCCCAAGGGCTGTTCTCCCAAATGATAATTTGGAAAATCTCACCAGAAACACCAAAAAAATGACCCCAGTAAAGGAAAAGCAGTGTTGGAAATCTACTAACTGTTGGTTGCATAAAAACAGAAAACTCTGGTTTGGACCAAATAACAATCCAGCCCTATCATAAATATCAAAATTCCCATTATTTATCACTATACATGCATTAAATCACTGGTCTACTGAGAAAATGATAGCCTTCATGAACCAGTATTGGTGGGTAAATATTAATAAGGCTGCAAAAAGTAGCTACCTTGCTTGTCCCACATGGACCCTGGGCATTTTAAATCGCCCAATGAGCTATTTGAGGTTTTGCAAATGAATTTCATTTGGTTACCCCATCTCATGGATAAATATGTTTTAGTCATGGTTTGTGTGTTTTCTCATTGGACTGAAGCTTTCCCTTGTAGACAGGCCAATGCTTCTTCAGTGGCTAAAATGTCTATCAGAAAAGATTATCCTACCTGGGGAACCACTCTCAAACTACACAGTGATCAAGGAACCCATTTTACTGGTCAGGCACTCTGACTAGTCTATGCTATCTGTCCAGTTTTACAATACTTTCATTATGCACAACATTTTCTTTTTTTAAGCAAGAAGAGATTTTATTATCTCATACAGCTGGAGGCTTGGAGGCTTCAGGTATGGTGTGATCAAGGCTCTGGCTGTTTCTCTGTCTTCCTCTGGATCCTCTTGTCTTCATGGCTGAGAGATGGACCCCATGGCAGCATGGTAGGATGTGTCCTTGTTTGTGTCCAACAGAAATGAGATTGAGATTTCCAGGGCTGTCTCTCAGGAAGAAGGAAAATTCTTCCCCAAAGCTTTAGGCCTCACTTCACACCTCATTTGCATAAACTGGCTTAGACTTGCTGGGCCCATAATCCAACATATCTCAACCCTGGGGCTGCACATAAGAATCACACAGAGAATTTTTGAAAAGTACCTGGTACCCAGGCACTACCCCACCCTTAATAAATCAGAAACTTTGGCGGGGTTGGGTGGCCAGGCATCAGCATTTAAAAAAGCTTCCCAGGTATTTCTAATGCACAATGAAGGCCTCAGGGTCAGTCTTTGGGCACTATCTTCTAAGGAAGTCATCTGCCTGGTGACAGAGAGCCTGGCCTGACTGAATCAGTATGCATAACATTTTCAATCCTTAGGATTAGTCATACACACTAACTATTAAGACTTAATTGGTAAAATTTGTAGAGGCCATCCAAATATCCTAGGCAAAAACAATGCCATTAGTCCTAAATATCAGATGTACCCCTTTGGAACTCATAGACTTATCCTTTGAGATAGTCACAGGATGTCCAATGTACTTGGACCCTGGCTCCTTTGATTCACAGCTGATACAAGGAGATACTCCAATATTGTAAGATCCTAATTGCTTCTTTTAAAAATAACCATGCTGGAGGGGGCTCGAGATGGCAGCATGAGTAGGGCAGTGGAAATCTCCTCCCAAAACCATATAGACTTCTTTTAATATTATTTACTTATTTATTATTATTTTTTTTACAATTTATTTTGGTATCATTAACCTACAATTACATGTGCAATATTATAGTGATTAAACTACCCCCTTCATCAGGTCCCCCCCACCAACCCCATTACAGTCACTGTCCATCAGCATAGTGAGATGCTACAGATTCACTACTTGTCTTCTCTGAGTTGTACAGCCCTTTCCGTGCCCCCCCACCTTATGTCTGCTAATCGTAATACCCCTTTTACCCTCTTATCCCTTCCTTCCCAACCATCTTCCCCAGTCCCTTTCCCTTTGGTAATTATTAGTCCATTCTTGGGTTCTGTGAGTCTGCTGCTGTTTTGTTCCTTCACTATTTTCTTTGTTCTTATACTCCACATATGAGTGAAATCATTTGATACTTGTCTTTTTCGGCTTGGCTTATTTCACTGAGCATAATACCCTTTAACTCCATCCATGTTGTTGCAAATGGTAGGATTTCTTTTCTTCTTATGGCTGAATAATATTCCATTGTGTATATGTACCACATCTTCTTAATCCATTCATCTACTGATGAACACTTAGGTTGCTTCCATTTCTTGGCTATTGTAAATAGTGCTGCAATAAACATAGGGGTGCATCTGTCTATTTGAAACTGGGCTGCTGCATTCTTAGGGTAAATTCCTAGGAGTGGGATTCCTGGGTCAAATGGTATTTCTATTTTGAGTTTTTTGAGGCACCTCCATACTGCTTTCCACAATGGTTGAACTAATTTGCATTCCCACCAGCAGTGTAGGAGGGTTCCCTTTTCTCCACATCCTCGCCAACATTTGTTGTTGTTTGTGTTTTGGATGTTGGCCATCCTCACTGGTGTGAGGTGATATCTCATTGTAGTTTGTTTTTTTTTTTATGTGTTTTCACTTTTTTTGTAGTACTGTATATGTTAAATTTGCTTGAACTTTTTCACCTATACCGTGATGCTTTATGCCTTTATACAACTGCACACACGCTTCCCTCAGCCTGGAGTGCCCTTCTTCTTTTTGCCCAGTGCACCTGGAGAATGTTTGCTGATGTTTTAATGCCAGTACCATCTCAGATCTTTCTCAGCAAGTGTTTCTCTTACTACTGCCCCTCTCTTTGCTCTTTGCTAGCCCTGTCCTTGGGTGTGCTGTTGCTGTTCTCACTGTATTGCAGCTCACTCATTGCATGTATCTATACTTTTCTGAATCCTGAATTTTTGAAAGTGGATTGTGCCTTTTAACTCTTTTTACCCAGAGTTTAGCACAATGTCTGGCTTATTGAAAGTGTTATATACGTTTTCTGAATGAATGCTTTGGCTGGAAAAACTCATACAAAACCTCTCCATGTAGGAATGAATTAATAAGTTTTTCAGATGTTGCCAAGAATTCCCTCATATGGAGGTAGTGTGCTTGTTCCTTAAATTTTCCTGTCAGGGTTTTATTTTACATGGGCCACACAGGATAAAGAATAAATAAGGAACCTGACTGTGTGCCTGGGAACCCTTTATCTGAGGGATTCCTTCTCAGCTGGAAATGAATCAATAATTTGTCTTAAGCTTTTTCTATTTTAATGTAGCCTCATTTCAATGTTATCAAAAATGGGGATAGTGTGAAATGCAAAAGTAAATCTCATTGTGGTTTTCATCTGCATTTCTCTGATGACCAGTGATGTGGAGCATCTTTTCATGTGCCTGTTGGCCATCTGAATTTCTTCTTTAGAGAAGTGTCTATTCATGTCCTCTGCCCATTTCTTAATTGGATTATTTGCTTTTTGTTTGTTAAGGTGCATGAGTTCTTTATATATTTTGGATGTCAACCCCTTATCAGATGCATCATTTATGAATATATTTTCAAATACTGTAGGATGTCTTTTTGTTCTACTGATGGTGTCCTTTGCTGTACAGATGCTTTTCAGCTTGATATAGTCCCACTTGATCATTTTTGCTTATGTTTCCCTTGCCCGGGGGGATATGATCATGAAGAAGTCACTCATGTTTATGTCCAAGAGATTTTTGCCTATGTTTTTTTCTAAGAGTTTTATGGTTTCATGACTTACATTCAGGTCTTTGATCCACCTTGAGTTTACTATTGTGTATGGGGCTAGACAGTAGTCCAATTTCATTCTCTTATATGTAGCTGTCCAGTTTTTCCAACACCAGCTGCTGGAGAGGCTGTCATCTCCCCATTGTATATCCAAGGCTCCTTTATCAAATATTAATTGGCTGTAAATGTTTGGATTTTCTATTCTGTTCCACTGGTCTGTGGGTCTGTTTTTGTGCCAGTACCAAATTGTCTTGATTACTGTGGCTTTGTAGTAGAGTTTGAAGTCAGGGAGCGTAATTCCCCCTGTTTGATTCTTCCTTCTCAGAATGACTTTGGCTATTCGGGGTCTTTTCTGGTTCCATATGAATATTAGAGTTATTTGTTCCAGTTCATTGAAGAAAGCCGTTGGTAGTTTGATAGGGATTGCATTAAATCTGTAGATTTCTTTAGGTAGTATAGCCATTTTGACAATATTTATTCTTCCTAGCCAAGAGTATGGGATGCATTTCCATTTGTTAGTGTCCTCTTTAATTTCTCCTAGGAGTGTCTTGTAGTTTTCAGAGCACAGGTCTTTCACCTCCTTCATTAGGTTTATTCCTAGGTATTTTATTCATTTTGATGCAATTGTGAATGGAATTGTTTTTCTGATTTCTCTTTCTGTTAGTTCATCATTAGTGTATAGGAAAACAACAGATTTCTGTGTGTTAATTTTGTATCCTGCAACTTTGCTGAATTCAGATATTAGTTCTAGTAGTTTTTGAGTGGAGTCTTTAGGGTTTTTTATGTACAGTATCATGTCATCTGCAAATAGTGACAATTTGACTTCTTCTTTACCAATCTGGATGCCTTGTATATCTTTGTTTTGTCTGATTGCCGTGACTAGGAACTCCAGTACAATGTTGAATAATCGTGGAGAGAGTGGGCATCCCTGTCTTCTTCCTGATCTTAGATGAAAAGCTTTCAGCTTCTTGCTGTTAAGTATGATGTTAGCTGTGGGTTTGTCATATATAGCCTTTATGATGTTGAGGTACTTGCCATCTATACCCATTTTATTGAGAGTTTTAATCATGAATGGATGCTGAATTTTGTCAAATGCTTTTTCAGCATCTATGGAGATGATCATGTGGTTTTTGTTCTTCTTTTTGTAGATGTGGTGGATGATGTTGATGGATTTTCGAATGTTGTACCATCCTTGCATCTCTGGGATGAATCCCACTTGATCATGGTGTATGATCCTCTTGATGTATTTTTGAATTCGTTTTGCTAATACTTTGTTGAGTGTTTTTGCATCTACATTCTTCAGGGATATTGGTCTGTAATTTTCTTTTTTGGTGAGGTCTTTGCCCGGTTTTGGTATTAGAGTGATGCTGCCTTCATAGAAAGAGTTTGGAAGTATTCCCTCCTCTTCTATTTTTTGGAAAACTTTAAGGAGAATGGGTGTTATTTTTTCTCTATATGTCTGGTAGAATTCAGAGGTGAATCCATCAGGTCCGGGGGTTTTGTTCGTTGGTAGTTTTTTGATTACTGATTCAATTTCATTGCTGGTGATTGGTCTGTTTAGTTTTTCTTTTTCTTTCTTGGACGGTCTTGGAAGGTTGTATTTTTCTAAGAAGTTGTCCATTTCTTATAGGTTTTGCAGCTTGTTAGCATACAGGTGCTCATAATATTCTCTTATAATTCTTCGTATTTCAGTGGGGTCTGTCATTATTTTTCCTTTCTCATTTCTGATTCTGTTTATGTGTGTAGATTCTCTTGTTCTCTTAATGAGTCTGGCCAAGGGTTTATCCATTTTGTTTAATTTTTCAAAGAATCAGCTCTTGGTTTCATTGATTTTTTCTATTGTTTTATTCTTCTCAATTTTATTTATTTATTCCATGACCTTTATTATGTCCCTCCTTCTGGTGACTTTGGGCCTCATTTGTTCTTCTTTTTACAATTTCAATAATTGTTTCTTTAGACTGTTCATATGGGAATGCTCTTCCTTCTTTAAATAGGCCTGGATTGCAATATACTTTCCTCTTAGAACTGCCTTTCCTGAGTCCCACAGAAGTTGTGCTTTGTGTTGTTGTTGTCATTGGTCTCCATATATTCTTTGATTTCTGTTTTGATTTGGTCGTTAACCCATTGATTCATTAGGAGAATGTTGTTAAGTCTCCATGTATTTGTGAGCCTTTTTGATTTCTTTCTAAAATTTATTTCTAGTTTTATACCTTTGTGGTCTGAGAAGTTGGTTGGTAGGATTTCTATATTTTTGAAATTACTGAGGTTCTTTTTGTGGCCTAGTATGTGGTCTATTCTGGAAAATATTCCACGTGCACTTGAGAAGAATGTGTATCCTGTTGCTTTTGGGTGCAGAGTTCTGTAGATATCTGTTAGGTCCATCTGTTCTAGTGTGTTGTTCAGTGCCTCTGTGTCTTTACTTATTCTCTGTCTGGTTGATCTATCCTTTGGAGTGAGTGGTGTGTTGAAGTCTCCTAAAATGAATACATTGTTGTCTATTTCCTCCTTCAATTCTGTTAGTATTTTCTTCACATATGTTGGTGCTCCTGTGTTGGGTGCATATATGTTTATAATGGTTATATCTTCTTGTTGGACTGACCCCTTTATCATTATGTAATGTCCTTCTTTATCTCTTGCTACTTCGTTTTGAAGTCTATTTTATCTGATACAAGTACTGCAACACCTGCTTTTTTCTCTTTGTTGTTTGCATGAAATACCTTTTTCCATCCCTTCACTTTTAGTATGTGTATATCTTTGGGTTTGAGGTGAGTCTCTTAAAAGCAGCATATAGATGGGTCTTGCTTTTTTATCCACTCTGTTACTCTGTGTCTTTTGATTGGTGCATTCAGTCCATTTACATTTAGGGTGATTATTGATAGATATGTACTTATTGCCATTGCTGGCTTTAGATTCGTAGTTACCAAAGGTTCAAGGGTTGCTTCTTTACTATCTAAGAATCTAACTTAACTTTTTGTTAAGTTATTGTGAATGCCATCTGATGTTTCTTTATTTCTCCCTTCCTATTCTTCCTCCTCCATTCTTTATATATTGGGTGTTTTATTCTTTGCCTTTAGTTAGTATTTGGATGGTCTGCTTTCTTTGCTATGATTTTATTTTCTCTGGTGATATCTTTTTAGCCTTAGGCGTGCTTCCCTCTAAAGCAGTCCATTTAAGATATCCTGTAGTGGTGGTTTATGAGAGGCAAACTCTTTTAACTTTCTTTTCTCTGGAAATTGTTTAATCCCTCCATCATATTTAAATGATAAACGTGCTGGATACAATATTCTTGGTTCGAGGTCCTTCTGTTTCATTACGTTAAATATATCATGCCATTCTCTTCTGGCCTGTAAGGTTTCTGTTGAGACGTCTGATGATAGTCTGATGGATTTTCCTTTGTAGGTGATCTTTTTTCTTTCTCTGGCTGCCTTTAA
Source organism: Phataginus tricuspis (assembly GCA_029783875.1). Classification (NCBI taxonomy): domain Eukaryota; kingdom Metazoa; phylum Chordata; class Mammalia; order Pholidota; family Manidae; genus Phataginus; species Phataginus tricuspis. The sequence continues at coordinate 57,152,964 of JAQQAC010016209.1, read as the reverse complement.
TACTCTGTCCTTGTCTTTGATATTTACCATTTTATTTGTATATGTCTTGGTGTTGTCATCCTTGGGTCCCTTGTGTTGGGAGTTCTGTGGGCTTCCGTGGACTTCGAGACTATTTCCTTCCCCAGTGTGGGAAAGTTTTCAGCAATTACTTCTTCAAAGACACTTTCTATCCCTTTATCTCTCTCTTCTTCCTCTGGTATTCCTATAATGCGAATATTGTTCCGTTTGGATTGGTCACACAGTTCTCTCAATATTCTTTCATTCTTAGAGATCCTTTTTTCTCTCAGCTTCTTTGTATTCCTCTTCTCTAGTTTCTATTTCATTTATCGTCTCCTCCACCATATCCAATCTGCTTTTAATACCGTCCATTTTGTTCTTCAAGGATTGGATCTCTGACCGGAATTCATTCCTGAGTTCTTGAATATCTTTCCCTACCTCCAAGAGCATGTTAATGATTTTTATTTTGAACTCCCTTTCAGGGAGAGTCATAATGTCCATATCATTTAAATCTTTCTCAGGAGTTGTATTCATAATTTTACTCTGGACCAGGTTCCTTTGGCGTTTCATATTTGTGTATGGAGCCCTGTAGTGCCCAGAAGCTCTACTCTCTGGAGCTGCTCAGCCCCTGAAGCAATGTTAGGGATTGTAGGGGAGTGGTATTGGTGCCTCTGGGGAGGAAAGGGCTGTTTCCTTGTTCCTGGCTGCTATGCCTGTCTCCACTGTCTGAACCAGTGGGCTGAGCACACAGGTATAAGCCTCTGTGCTTTGCCTTTTTAGTTGCTGTAGACAGATCTTCCCTCTGGCTGGCCTAACACCAGGGATGGGTTTCCAGGTTTACAAGCCCAGTGGGCCTGGCCAGGCAAAAGGTGCACTAGTCTGCCTGTCACAGAAGGGGGTTCTTGGAGCTGTGTAGGCAGCCAGGGAGCTGGCACACCTGAAGATCAGAAAACTCCCAATCTTCTGGGCAGAATACACCCAGACAATTTTGTCTACCTGTCCTTTCTCCTGAGCAGTAAGCTCTGTGCAGTCTTTTCCCCCTTAGCATGCCTCTTTCTAAGGTCTTCTTTGTTAGGAAGTCTCTCAGACTGCCTGCCTTTCTTTTGTCCCAGTGCAGCTGGGTATGGATCCCGGATTTCACAAGCAGCTGGAATCTTAGTCTCTCCAGGAATTTTGCCTGTCTTAGCTTCCCAAGCTCCTAATTACAAGAGTATCATGCAAGCACCATGAAATGTAGGTTTGTGCTCCCAGAGTAGATCTCCAGAGTTAGGTATTCAGCAGTCCCAGTTCTCCACTTCCTCTCTGCTCTGTTCCTGTTCCTCCTGCCGGTGAGCTGGGGTGGGGAAGGGCTTGGATCCTGCAGGACCACAGCTTTAGTACATTACTGTTTTCTGTGAGGGCTGTTCTTGTCTCCAGGTGTATGCAGTTTGTTGTAGTCCTCTTTCCCGTTGCTCTTTCAATAGTAGTTGTAGTAGCTTTATTTTCATATTATATGCAATTTTAGGAGGAAGCCTCTGTCTCACCTCTCATGCCGCCATCTTTAATCCTCTCCCCCATATAGATTTTTGAAAATGCAACAAATACAACTACTCCTAAAAGAGAGACCAGAAGATACAGTACAACAGCCAGGCTACATCTACATCTGCAAGAACACAGCACCTCACAAAAGGGTAAGATATGAAGACGTGACCTGGTGGGACCCAAGCACTCCCCCCACCCCAGCTCACTGGCAGGAGGAAAAGAATCAGAGTAGGGAGGGAGTGAAAACACAGCACTGCTAAATAACCAGCCCTAATCTGCACTGCGAGCACAGACACACATTGCATGGTGTACTGGATATTAGAGAAACAGAAAAGTAAAACCAAAAATGGAGACTGGGAGTGGGTCCCCATAGTCAGTGCCCCTGGGACAAAAGAAAAGTGGGCATTTTTAAAAAGTCTTAAAGGAACAAGGTCCCAACAGCTGAACAAAATCATCCCATCAGACTCAGCCCAGGAAGCTGGGAATCTTGAGGAAATTTGGGCCTCCTAACCCCTGCCAGGTAAAGCAGCCCTAAAGCACCTCACGGCAATAAGCAGCCTGCCATTCATTCCCATAGGCCAGTGTTGCAAATGGACGGGCTGACCTGCCACAGCGGCGGAGCAGCCGGAGAAAGGCCCCACCCATAGCAACCACACAGAATCTCCTCCCAGTGGGCAACTAACCGGTACGGGCTGTAGAAGCCAGAGAATGGTCTGGAAGGCACGAAGGGGCACCATACTTGCTGCAGAATGCACCCGGCATGGCTGCAACCCCTGCAGTGCTCTAGGATAGCCTGAGGGTGGCCCACCCCATGTCCGCTCAGGGGATAATCCCAGAGACTTCCCACTGGTGTCCAGGTGATCGGCACAGGCTGCCCAGAAGGGCAAGGTGAAAAATAAGCAGGAAGGGACTTTGTTCTCCCAGCTGACACATGTACCACCTGCCTGTGACCACTTCTATTGCCATGAAAAGACAGAGGAATCTGGTTCAGTCAAAAATCACTCAGACAAGCCCAGAGAGAGGGCCTTGTGGGACAGATTTAAACAATCTTCCTGAAAAAGAATTCAAATAAGTCATAACCATGCTGATGGACCTACAGAGAAATATAAAAGAGCTAATGGATGAAGTCAGGAGGGAGATTACAGAAATGAGACAATCGATTGATGGGCTTAAGAGCAGACTGGACGAGGTGCAAGAGACTGTTAATGGAATAGAAATCATAGAACAGGAATACAGAGAAGCTGAGGCAGAGAGAGATAAAAGGATCTCTAGGAATGAAAGAATATTAAGAGAACTATGTGACCAATCCAAAGGGAACAATATTTGCATTATAGGGGTACCAGAAGAAGAAGAGAGAGAAAAAGGGATAGAAAGTGTCTTTGAAGAAATAATTGCCAAAAAATTCCCCAAGCTGGGGAAGGAAACTGTTTCTCAGACCATGGAAGACCACAGATCTCCCAACACAAGGGACCCAAGGACAACAACACCAAGACATATAACAAATAAAATGGTAAATAGCAAAGACAAGGACAGAGTATTAAAGGCAGCCAGAGAAAGAAAAAAGATCACCTACAAAGGAAAACCCACCAGGCTATCATCGGACTTCTCAACAGAAACCTTACAGGCCAGAAGAGAATGGCATGATATATGTAACACAATGAAACAGAAGGGCCTTGAACCAAGAATACTGTATCCAGCACAATTATAATTTAAATTTTTGGGAGGGATAAAACAATTCCCAGAGAAGCAAAAGTTGAGAGAGCATGCCTCCCACAAACCACCTCTACAGGATATTTTAAAGGGACTGCTCTAGATGGAAGCACTCCTAATGCGAAATAGACATCAACAGATAAAATAAAATCACAGCAAAGAAAGAATACCATCCAAATACCAACTAAAGGCAAAAAGTAAAATCAACTATCCACAAAAACAATCAAAGAAAACACAAAAGAGTACAGAATAAAACACCTAACATATAAAGAATGGAGGAGGAAGAATAAGAAGGGAGAGAAATAAAGAATCATCAGACTGTGTTTATAATAGCTTAATAAGGGAGTTAAGTTAGACTGTTAGATATGAAATAAGCTACCCTTAAACCTTTGGTAACCATAAATATAAAGCCTGCAAAGGCAATAACTACATATCTATCGATAATCACCCTAAATGTAAATGGACAGAATGCACAAATCAAAAGACACAGAGTTACTGAATGAATAAAAAAAGAAGACCCATCTATATGCTGCTTACAAGAGACTCACCTCAAACCCAAAGATATACACAGACTAAAGGTGAAGGGATGGAAAAAGATATTTCATGCAAACCACAAGGAGAAAAAAGCAGGTGTTGCAGTAATTGTGTCAGACAAAATAGACTTCAAAACGAAGAAAGTAGCAGGAGAGAAAGAAGGACATTACATAATGATAAAGGGGTCAGTCCAAGAAGAGGATATAGCAATTTTAAATATATATGCATCCAACACAGGAGTGCCGGCATATGTGAACCAAATACTAACAGAATTAAAGGAAGAAATAGAAAGCAGTGCAGACATTTTAGGAGACTTCAACACACCACTCACTCCAAAGGACAGATAAACCGGACAGAAAATAAGAGACAGAGGCACTGATCAACACACTAGAACAGATGGACCTAACAGACATCTACAGAACTCTACACCCAAAACAAGCAGTATACATATTCTTCTCAAGTGCACATGGAATATTTTCCAGAATAGACCACATACTAGGCCACAAAAAGAACTCAGTAAATTCAAAAATATTGAAATTCTACCAACCAACTTCTCAGATGACAAAAGGATAAAGCTAGAAATAAATTGTACAAAGAAAACAAAAAGGCTCACAAACACATGGAGATTTAACAGCATGCTCTTATATAATCAATGGATAAATGACAAAACTAAAATAGAGATCAAACAGTATATGGAGACTAATGACAACAATAACACAAAGCTGCAACTTCTGTTGGACACAGGAAAGGCAGTTCTAAGAGGAAAGTATATTGCAATCCAGGCCTATTTAAAGAAGGAAGAACAATCCCAAATGAATAGTCTAAAGACACAATTATTGAAATTGGAAAAAGAAGAACAAATGAGTCCCCAAGTCACTAGAAGGAGGGACATAATAAAGATCAGAGAAGAAATAAATAAAATTGAGAAGAATAAAACAATAGAAAAATATCAATGAAACCAAGAGCTGGTTCTTTGAAAAAATAAACAAAATAGATAAACCACGAGCCAGACTAATTAAGAGAAAAAGAGAATCTATACACATAAACAGAATCAGAAATGAGAAAGGAAAAATCACTATGGACCCCACAGAAATACAAAGAATTATAAGAGAATACTATGAAAATCTATATGCTAACAAGCTGGATAACCTAGAAGAAATGGAAAAGTTCTTAGAAAAATACAACCTTCCAAGACTGACCAAGCAAGAAACAGAAAACCTAAACAGATCAATCACCAGCATCAAAATTAAATCGGTAATCAAAAAACCTAACCAAGAACAAAACCCCTGGGCCAAATGGATTCACCTCTGAATTTTACCAGAAACATAGAGAAGAAATAATATCCATTCTCCTTAAAGTTTTCCAAAAAATAGAAGAGGAGGGAATACTTCCAAACTCATTCTATGAACCCAGCATCACTCTAATAGCAACACCTGGAAAAGACCTCACCAAAAAAGAAAATTACAGACCAACATCACTGATGAACGTAGATGCAAAAATACTCAACAAAATATTAGCAAAACGATTTCAAATATGCATCAAGAGGATCATACACCATAATCAAGTGGGATTCATCCCAGGGAAGGAAGGATGGTACAACATTCGAAAATCCATCAACATCATCCACCACATCAACAAAAAGAAGAACAAAAACCACATGATCATCTCCATAGATGCTGAAAAAGCATTTCACAAAATTCAACATCCACTCATGATACAAACTCCCAACAAAATGGGTATAGAGGGCAATTACCTCAACATCATAAAGCCATATATGACAAACACACAGCTAACACCACACTTAACAGTGAGAAGCTGAAAGTTTTTCATGTAAGATCGGGAACAAGACAGGGATGCCCACTCTCCCCACTGTTATTCAACATAGTACTGGAGGTCCTAGCCACGGCAATCATACAAAACAAAGAAATACAAGGCATCCAGATTGGTAAAGAAAAAGTCAAATTGTCACTATTTGCAGATGACATGATATTGTACATAAAAAGCCCTAAAGACTCCACTCAAAACCTACTAGAACTAATATCTGAATTCAGCAAAGTTGCAGGATACAAAGTTAACACACAGAAATCTGTTGCTTTCCTATGCACTAACGATGAGCTAACAGAAAGTGAAATCAGGAAAACAATTCCATTCACCATTGCATCAAAAAGAATAAAATACCTAGGAATAAACCTAATGAAGGAAGTGAAAGACCTGTACCCTGAAAAGTAAAAGACACCCCTAAGAGAAATTAAGGAGGACACTAACAAATGGAAATTCATCCCATGCTCTTGGCTAGGAATAATAAATCTTATCAAAATGGCTATACTACCTAAAGCAATCTACAGATTCAATGCAATCCCTATCAAAATACCAACAGCTTTTTTCAATGAACTGGAACAAATTGTTCTAAAATTCATGTGGAACCACAAAAGACCCTGAATAGCTAAAGCAACCCTGAGAAAGAGAAATAAAACATGGGGAATTACACTCCCTGACCTCAAGCTCTACTACAAAGCCACAGTAATCAAGACAATTTGGTTTTGGCACAAAAACAGACCCGCAGACCAATGGAACAGAATAGAAAGTCCAAACATTAACCCAAACATATACGGTCAATTAATATATGATAAAGGAGCCTTGGATATACAATGGGGAGATGACAGCCTCTTCAGCAGCGGGTGTTGGCAAAACTGTACAGCTACATGTAAGAGAATAAAACTGGACTACTGCCTAATGCCATACACAAAAGTAAACTCAAGATGGATCAAAGACCTCAATGTAAGTCATGAAACCATAAAACTCTTAGAAAAAAACATAGGCAAAAGTATCTTGGACATAAACATGAGCAACTTCTTCATGAACATATCTTCCCGGGCAAGGGAAACAAAAGCAAAAATGAACAAGTTGGAGTATATCAAGCTGAAAAGATTCTGTACAGCAAAGGACACCAACAGTAGAACAAAAAGACATCCTACAGTATGGGAGAATATATTTATAAATGACATATCCGATAAGGGGTTGACATCCAAAATATATAAAGAACTCATGCACCTCAAAAAACAAAAAGCAAATAATCCAATTAAGAAATGGGAAAAGGACATGAACAGACACTTCTCCAAAGAAGAAATTTAAATGGCCAACAGGCACATGAAAAGATGTTCCACATCGCTAATCATAAGATAAATGCAAATTACAACCACAATGAAATATCACCTTACACCAGTAAGGATGGCCAACATCCAAAACACAAACAACAACAAATGTTGGCGAGGATGTGGAGAAAAGGGAACCCTCCTACTGCTGGTGGGAATGCAAATTAGTTCAACCATTGTGGAAAGCAGTATGGAGGTTCTTCAAAAAACTCAAAATAGAAATACCATTTGACCCGGGAATCCCACTCCTAGGAATTTACCCTAAGAATGCAGCAGCCCAGTTTGAAAAAGACATATGCACCCCTATGTTTATTGCAGCACTATTTACAATAGCCAAGAAATGGAAGCAACCTAAGTGTCCATCAGTAGATGAATGGATAAAGAAGATGTGGTACATATACACAATGGAGTATTATTCAGCCATAAGAAGAAAACAAATCCTACCATTCGCAACATGGAAGGTGCTAGAAGGTATTATGCTCAGTGAAATAACCCAAGTAGAAAAAGACAAGTGTCAAATGGTTTCACTCATATGAGGAGCATAAGAACAAAGAAAAAACTGAAAGAAAGAAACAGCAGCAGACTCACTGAACCCAAGAATGGACTAACAGTTACCAAAGGGAAAGGGACTAGGGAGGATGGGTGGCAATGGAGGGACAAGGGGGAAAAAGGCATTATGTTTAATAGACATAATTTTGGGGGTGCACACAGAGGGCTGTACAACTCAGAGAAGACAAGTAGTGATTCTATGGTATCTCACCACTGGTGGTCAGTGACCGTAATGGGGTAAGTGGGGGGGACCTGATGAAGTGGGGAGTTTAGTAACCATAATATTGCACATGTAACTGTAGATTAATAATACCAAAATAAATTTGAAAAAAAAGCAAGACCCATGTATATGCTGCTTACCAGAGACTCATCTCAAAAGCAAAGATATACACAGACTAAAAGTGAAGGGATAGAGAAATATATTTCATGGAAACAACAGGGAGAAAAAAGTAGGTGTGGCTGTACTTGTATCAGACCAAATAGACTTAAAAACAAGAAAGTAGCAAGAGATAAAGAACGACATTACATAATGATAAAGGGGTCAGTCTAACAAGGGGATATAACCATTATAAATATATGTGCACCCAAAACAGGAGCACCGACATATGTGAAACAAATACTAACAGAATTAAAGGAGCAAATGGGAAGCAATGCATTGATTTTAGGAGACTTCAGTACACCAGTCACTCCAAAGGACAGACCAACCAGACAGAAATAAGTAAAGACACAGAGGCACTGAACAACACACTAGAACAGATGGACCTAACAGACATCTACAGAACTCTACACCCAAAAGCAGCAGGATACACATTCTTCTCAAGTGCACATGGAACATTTTCCAGAATAGACCACATACTAGGCCACAAAAAGAACTCATTAATTCAAAAATATTTTAATTCTACCAATGAACTTCTCAGATCACAACGGTATAAAACTAGAAATAAATTGTACAAAGAAAAAAGTCTCACAAACACATGGAGGCTTAACAACATTCTCCTAATTAATCAATCGGTTAACGACCAAATCAAAACAGAAATCAAAGAATATACGGAGACTAATGACAACAACAACACAAAGCCACAACTTTGGTGGGACGCAGCAAAGGAAATTTTAAGAGGAAAGTATATTGCAATCCAGGCCTATTTAAAGAAGTAAGAACAATCCCAAATGAATAGTCTAAAGTCACAATTATTGAAACTGCAAAAAGAAGAACAAAGGAGGCCCAAAGTCACCAGAAGGAGGGATATAATAAAGGTCAGGGAAGAAATAAATAAAATTTAGAAGAATAAAACAATAGAAAAAAATCAATGAAACCAAGAGCTGGTTCTTTGAAAAAATAAACGAAATACCGTAGCCTGACTTATAAAGAGAAAAAGAGAATCTACATACATAAACAGAATCAGAAATGAGAAAGGAAAACTCACAACGGACCCCACAGAAGTACAAAGAATTATTACATAATAATATGAAAATCTATATGCTAACAAGCTGGAAAACCTAGAATAAATGGACAAGTTCTTAGAAAAATACAACCTTCCAAGACTGACCAAGAAAGAAACAGAAAGTCTAAACCAACCAATTAACTGCAACAAAATTGAATCGGTAATCAAAAAACTACCCAAGAGAACTTGCAAGATGACGGTGTGAGAGGTGAGATGGAGACCTTCTCCCAAAACCAGAAATTGCACAAAAGTATAGTTAATTAATACAACTAACCTTAAAACAGCAACAATAAAGAAGGCTGAACCAGACTGCAAACAGACCTCCTGAACAGAGCAGACCTCTCGAAACAGGGTAACGTAGGAAAACCTTAATCCAGCAGGACCCAAGCCCTTCCCCCACCCCAGATCACCAGCGGGAGGAAGAGAAATGGAGTGCGGGAGGTGGTGGAAGACTGGGCTGCTGAACACCTTCCTTGGAGATCTGCTTTGTGAGCAGAATCCTATAGTGTGTGGTGCTCTGGATGTTGGGGAGCTCAGACAGGTGTAGTGCTTGAGAAATTGAGATTCCAGCTGTTTGTGGAGGATGGGATCCACACCTGGCTGCTCTGTGTCAGAGGAAAGGCAGGCAGTCTGAGAGGCTTCCTAGCAGTGAGAGGGCTGCTGAAGGGGTGGGGTTTGCACGGACATTGCTGCGCAGGAGAAGGGAGAGCTAGACAAGGTTGCCTGTATGTGCTCTGCCCAGCTGGTTGGGAATTTTGAGGAGCTTCAGGTGCTCCATCCCCCTGACCACCTACTTAGTTTTGAGGCCCTGCACTGTGACACACAGCCTAACAAACCTTCCTACTGGCCTGCAGGCACCTGCTCACAAACCGGCAGTCACTGCACAGGTATCAGGCCAGCCAGAGGGAGGCCTCACCTACAACAGCTAGAGACACAAAGCACAGAGGTTTACACGTGTGTGCTTGGCCCACTGCCTCTGACACTGGAGACAGGCAGCGCAGATGGGAATCAGGAAACATATCTTTCCTCCCCCCAGGCACCAGCTCCACTCCACTATGACCCCCAACCTCACTCTAGGGGCTGAACAGCTCCAGAGACTGCACCCTAGTGGGCACCACATAGAAATATGAAATGACAAAAGAACATGGTTCATACCAAAATCTCACAAACCCAAGAAAGAGGGCAAAATGAAACTGAACTCACCAATCTTCCTGAAAGAGAGTTCAAAATAAAAATTATAAACATGCTTATGGAGGTACAGAAAAATATTCAAGAACTCAGGAACAAATTTAAGTTGGAGATTCAATCATTAAGAAATACCATATCTGAAATGCAACATACAATGGAGGGATTTAAAAGCAGATTAGACATTGTAGAAAAGACGGTAAATGGAATAGAAATTAGAGAAGAGGAGTACAAAGAAGCTGAGGCACAGAAAGAAAAAAGGATCTCTAAGAATGAAAGAATATTGAGAGAACTGTGTGACCAATCAAAACACAACAATGCTCACACTATAGGGGTACCAGCAGAAAAAGAGAGAGAAAAGGGGATAGGAAGTATTTTTGAGGAGGTAATTGCTGAAAACTTCCCCAATCTGGGGAAGGAGATAATCTCTCAAGCCATGGAGGTGCACAGATCTCCCAACACAAGGAACCCAAGGAAGACAACATCAAGACATATAGTAATTAAAATGGCAAAGATCAAGGACAAATACAGACTTTTAAAAGCAGTTAGAGAGAGATAAAACATCACATACACGGGAAAACCCATCAGGCTATCATCAGACTTCTCAACAGAAAACTTACAGGCCAGAAGGGAGTGGCATGATATATTTAATGCAATGAAGCTGAAGGGCCTTGAGCCAAGAATACTTTACCTAGCAAGGTTATCATTTAAATTTGAAGGAGGGATTGGATTAAAGATGGGGGCATGAGAGGTGAGACAGAGGCTTCCTCCTAAAACCACATAAAATGTGAAAATATAACTAATACAACTACTCTTGAAAGAGTGACATAATAAAGATTAGAGTAGAAATAAATAAAATCGAGAAGAATAAAACAATAGAAAGGATCAAAGAAAGCAAAAGCTGGTTCTATGAAAAAATAAACAAAATAGATAAATCCCTAGCCAGATTTATCAAGAAGAAAAGAGAGTCTACTCACATAAACAGAATCAGAAATGAGAAGGGAAAAATCACAACGGACACCACAGAAATACAAAGAACTATTAGAGAATACTATGAAAAATTATATGCTAACAAACTGGATAACCTAGAAGAAATGGACAACTTTCTAGAAAAATACAACCTTCCAAGGCTAACCCAGAAAGAAACAGAAAATGTAAACAGACCAATTACCAGTAATGAAATTGAACTTGTAATTGAAAACCTATCTAAGAACAAAACGCCTGGTCCACATGGCTTCACCGCTGAATTTTATCAAACATTTACTGAAGACCTAATACCCATCCTCCTTAAAGTTTTCCAAGGAGTAGAAGAAAAGGGAATACTTCCAAACTCATGCTATGAGGCCAGCATCACTCTAATACCAAAACCTGGCAAAGACACCACAAAAAAAGAAAACTACAGACCAATATCCCTGAAGAACATATATGCAAAAATACTCAACAAAATATTAGCAAACCGAATTCAAAAGTACATCAAAAGGATCATCAATCATGATCAAGTAGGATTTATTCCAGGGATGCAAGGATGGTTCAACATTCGATAATCCATCAACATCATCCACCACATCAACAAAAAGAAGGACATAAACCACATGATCATCTCCAAAGATGCTGAAAAGGCAATTGACAAATTCAACATCCATTCATGATAAAAAATCTCAACAAAATGGGTATAGAGGGCAAGTACCTCAACATTATAAAGGCTATATATGACAAACCCACAGCCAACATTATACTTAACAGTGAGAAGCTGAAAGATTTTCCTTTAAGATCGGGAACAAGACAAGGATGCCCACTCTCCCCACTTCTATTCAACATAGTACTGGAAGTCCTAGCCATGGCAATCAGACAACACAAAGAAATAAAAGGCATCCATATTGGCAGGGAAGAAGTTAAACTGTTCCTGTTTGCTGATGACATGATATTGTACATAAAAAATCCTAAAGAATCCACTTCAAAACTACTAGATCTAATATCTGAATTCAGCAAAGTTGCGGGATACAAAATTAATGTGCAGAAATATATGGCATTCCTATACACTAACGATTATCTAGCAGAGAGAGAAATCAGGAAGACAATTCCATTCAAAGTTGCATCAAAAAGAATAAAATACCTAGGAGTAAACCTAACCAAGGAAGTGAAAGACCTATACTCTGAAAACTACAAGACACTCATGAGAGAAATTAAAGAAGATATCAATAAATGGAAACACATCCCATGCTCATGGATAGGAAGAATTAATATTGTCAAAATGGTCATCCTGCCTAAAGCAATCTACAGATTTAATGCAATTCCTATCAAAATACCAACAGCATTTTTCAACGAACTAGAGAAAATCATTCTAAAATTCCTAGGGAACAACAAAAGACCCCGAATAGCCAAAGCAATCCTGAGAAGGAAGAATATAGCTGGGGAGATTATTTTCCCCAACTTCAAGCTTTACTACAAAGCCACAGTACTCAAGAGATTTTGGTACTGGCACAAGAACAGACCCATAGACCAATGGAACAGACTAGAGAGCCCTGATATAAGCCAAATCATATATGGTCAATTAATATATGATAAAGGAGCCATGGACATACAATGGGGAAATGACAGGTTCTTCAACACCTGGTGTTGGCAAAACTAGACAGGTACATGCAAGAGAACGAAACTGGATTATTGTTTAACCCCATACACAAAAGTAAACTTTAAATGGATCAAGTACCTGAATGTAAGTCAAGACACCATAAAACCCTTAGAAGACAACATAGGCAAAATCTCCTGAATATAAGCATGAACGACTTCTTCCTGACGCATCTCTGCGAGCAAGGGAAACAAAAGCAAAAATGAACTCGTGGGATGACATCAAACTAAAAAGTTTCTGTACAGCAAAGGACACCATCAACAGAACAAAAAGGCATCCAACAGTATGGGAGAATATATTTGTAAATGACATATCCGACAAGGGGTTAACATCCAAAATATATAAAGAACTTACATGCCTCTACACCCAAAAAGGAAATAAGCTGATTAAAAACTGGGCAGAGGATATGAAGAGACAGTTCTCCAAAGAATGAATTGAGGTGGACAATAGACACATGAAAATATGCTCCACATCACTAATCATCAGGGAAATGCAAATTAAAACCACAATGAGATATCACCTCACACCAGTAAGGATGGCCACCATCCAAAAGACTAAGAACAACAAATGATGGCGAAGATGCAGACAAAGGGGAACCCTCCTATTACTGCTGGTGGGAATGTAAGCTAGTTCAACCATTGTGGAAAGCAATATGGAGGTTCTTCAAAAAACTAAAAATACAAATATCATTTGACCCAGGAATCACACTCTTTGGAATTCACCCAAGGAATACAATTTCTCAGATTCAAAAAGACATATGCACCCATATGTTTACTGCAGCACTTTTTACAATAGCCAAGATATGGAAGCAACCTAAGTGTCCATCAGTAGATGAATGGATAAAGAAGAGGTGGTACATATACACAATAGAATACTTTTCAGCCATAAGAAGGAAAGAAATCCTGCCATTTGCAACAACATGGATGGAGCTGGTGGATATTATGCTCAGTGAAATAAACCAGGCAGAGAAAGACAAGTGCCAAATGATTTCCCTCATTTCTGGAGTATAACAATGAAGCAAAACTGAAGGAACAAAATAGTAGCAGACTCAGAGACTCCAAGAAGGAACTAGTGATTACCAAAGGGCCGGGGTGTGGGAGGGTGGGTGGGGAGGGAGGGAGAAGGGGATTGTGGGGTATTATGTTTAGTACACATGGTGTGGGGAATCACTGGGACTGAATTGGGGTATGAGAGTGGCCTTGATAATATGGGTAAATGTAGTAACCACATTGTTTTTTCATGTGAAACCTTCATAAGAGTGTATATCAATAATACCTTAATAAAAAAATTTCCAAGTGGGAAAAAATATATTTAAAATAAATAAATAAATAAATGGATTAATTAATTAATTAATTTGAAGGAGGTAATAAACAATTCACAGGTAAGCAAAATTGGAGCGAATTTTCCTCCCACAAACCACCTCTACACTGCATTTTGGAGGGCTTCCTATAGATGGAAGTATACTTAAGGCTAAAAAGATGTCACCCAAGGGAAGACAAAGAGTACAGTATATGATTCATAACATACAAAGAATGGAGGAGGAAGAAAAAGGAGGAAAAGAAAAGAACCTTTAGGTTGTGTTTGTAATACTATACGAATTAAATTAAATTAGACTTTTAATCAGGGAATTGCCCTTAAACCTTTGGTAACCACAAATCTAAAGCCTGCAATGGCAATAACTATGTACCTATCGATAATCACCCTAAATGTAAATGGTCTGAATGCACCAATCAAAAGACATAGAGTTACTGAATGGAAAAAAAACGAAACCCATCTATATGCTGCCTACAAGAGACTCACTTCAAACCCAAAGACATACACAGACTGAAAGTAAAGGGAAGGAAAAAGATATTTCATGCAACCAATAGTGAGAAAAAAGCAGGGATTGCAGTACTTGTATCAGACAAAAAAAACATCAAAAAAAAAGAAAGTCACAAGAGACAAAGAAAGACATTAAATAATGAGAAAAGGGTCAGTCCAGCAAGAGGATATAACTATTATAAATATCTATGCACCCAACACAGGATCACCTACATATGTGAAACAAATACTAACAGAATTAAAGGGGGAAATAGAATGCAATGCATTCATTTCAGGGGACTTCAACACACCACTCACTCCAAAGGACAGATCAACCAGACAGAAAATAAGTAGAGACAGAGCCACTGAACAACATATTAGAACACATGGACCTAACGGACATCCACAAAACACTCCATCTAAAAGTAACAGGATACACATTCTTCTCAAATGCACATGAAACATTTTCAAGAATTGATCATATATTAGGCCACAAAGAGAACCTCAGCAAATTCAAAAATATTGAAATTGTACCAACCAGCTTATCAGATCACAAAGGTATGAAACTAGAAATAAATTACACAAAGAAAATGAAAAAGCCCACAAACACATGGAGGCTTAATAACATGGTCCTTAATAATCAATGGATCAACGACCAAATAAAAACAGAGATCAAGCAATATATGGAGACAAATGACGACAATAATTCAACACCACAAAATCTGTGGGATGCAGTGAAGGCCGTGCTAAGAGGGAAATGTATTGCAATGCAGGCCTACCTCAGGAAAGAAGAACAATCCCAAATGAACAGTCTAATCTCACAATTAATGAAACTAGAAAAGGAAGAACAAATGAGGCCTAAAGTCAGTAGAAGGAGGGACATAATAAAGATTAAAGCATGAATAAATAAAATCGAGAAGAATAAAACAATAGAAAGAATCAATGAAAGCAGAAGCTGGTTCTTTGAAAAAATAAACAAAAGAGATAAACCCCTAGCCGGACTTATCAAGAAAAAAAGAGAGTCTACACACATAAACATAATCAGAAATGAGAAAGGAAAAAATCACTAAGGACATCGCACAAATACAAAGAATTATGAGAGAATACTATGAAAAATTTCGTGATAACAAACTGGATAACATAGAAGAAAGGGACAACTTTCTAAAAAATACAACCTGCCAAGGCTGACCCAGGAAGAAACAGAAAATCTAAACAGACCAATTACCAGCAATGAAATTGAGTCGGTAATCAGAAAATTACCCAAGAACAAAACCCCACATCTGATGGATTCACCACTGAATTTTATCAAACATTTACTGAAGACCTAATACCCATCCTTATTAAAGTTTTCCAAAAAGTAGAAGAGGAGGGAATACTCCCAAACTCATTCTACGATGGCAACATCACTCTAATACCAAAACCAGGCAAAGACACCACAAAAAAATAAAATTACAGACCAATATCCCTGATGAACATAGATGCAAAAATACTCAACAAAATATTAGCAAACTGAATTCAAAAATACATCAAAAAGATTATCCATCATGATCAAGTGGGATTCATCCCAGGGATGCAAGGATGGTACAACATTCGAAAATCCATCATCATCCACCACATCAACAAAAAGAAGGACAAAAACCACATGATCATCTCCATAGATGCTGAAAAAGCATTTGACAAAATTCAACATCCATTCATGATAAAAACTCTCAACAAAATGGGTATAGAGGGCAACTACCTCAACATAATAAAGGCCATATATAACAAACCCACAGCCAACATTACACTTAACAGCGAGAAGCTGAAAGCTTTTCCTTTAAGATTGGCAACAAGACAAGGATGCCCACTCTCCCCACTTTTAGTCAACATAATTCTGGAGGTCCTAGCCACGGCAATAAGATAAAATAAAGAAATACAGGGCATTCAGATTGGCAACGAAGAACTCAAACTGTCCCTGTTTGCAGATGACATGATATTGTACATAAAAACCTTAAAGAATCCACTCCAAAACTACTAGATCTAATATCTGAATTCAGCAAAGTTGTGGGATACAAAATTAATACACAGAAATCTGTTGCATTCCTATACACTAATGATGAACTAGCAGCAAGAGAAATCAAGAAAACAATTCCATTCACAATCACATCCAAATGAATAAAATACCTAGAAATAAACCTAACCAAGGAAGTAAAAGACCTATACCCTGACAACTACAAGACATTCTTAAGAGAAATTAAAAAGAACACTAATAAGTGGAAATTTATCCCATGCTCTTGGCTAGGAAGAATTAATATTGTCAAAATGGCCATCCTGCCTAAAGAAATCTACATATTCAATGCAATCCCTATCAAAATATCTACAGCACTCTTCAATGAACTAGAGCAAATAGTTCTAAAATTCGTATGGAACCACAAAAGACCCCAAATAGCCAAAGCAATCCTGAGAAGGAAGAATAAAACAGGGGGAATTATGCTCCCTGACTTCAAGGTCTACTACAAAGCCACAGTAATCAAGACAATTTGGTACTGGCACAAGAACAGACCCACAGACCACTGGAACAGAATAGAGAGTCCAGAGGTTAACCCAAACATATATGGTCAATTAATATACGATAAGGGAGCCATGGTACACAATGGGGAAATGACAGCCTCTTCAACAGCTGGTGTTGACAAAACTGGACAGCTACATGTAAGAGAATGAAACTGGATCATTGTCTAACCCCATACACAAAAGTAAATTCAAAATGGATCAAAGACCTGAATATAGGTAATGAAACCTTAAAGCTCTTAACAAAAAAATAGGCAAAAATATCTTGGACATAAACATGAGCAACTTCTTCATGAACATATCTCCACAAGGGAAACATGAACATATCTCTGCAAGGGAAACAAAAGCAAAAATGAACAAGTGGGCTATATCAAGCTGAAAAGCTTCTGTACAGCAAAGAACACCATCAGTAGAACAAAAAGACATCCTACAGTATGGGAGAATATATTCATAAATGACATATCTGATAAGGGGTTGACATCCAAAAAATATAAAGAACTCACGCACCTCAACAAACAGATAGCAAATAATCCAATTAAAAAATGGGCAGAGGATCTGAACAGACACTTCTCCAAAGAAGAAATTCAGATGGCCAACAGGCACATGAAAAGATGCTCCACATCACTAATCATCAGAGAAATGCAAATGAAAACCACAATGAGATATCACCTCATACCAGTATGGATGGCCACCATCCAAAACACAAACAACAACAAATGTTGGTGAGGATGTGGAGAAAGGGGAACCCTCCTACACTGCTGGTGAGAATGCAAATTAGTTCAACCGTTGTGCAAAGTAG
This sequence comes from Phataginus tricuspis, assembly GCA_029783875.1. Taxonomy (NCBI): domain Eukaryota; kingdom Metazoa; phylum Chordata; class Mammalia; order Pholidota; family Manidae; genus Phataginus; species Phataginus tricuspis. The sequence goes on along the minus strand of JAQQAC010016209.1, from coordinate 57,135,102 downwards.
TATGGAGGTTTCCCAAAAAACTCAAAATAGAAATACCATTTGACCCAGGAATCCCACTCCTAGGAATTTACCCTAAGGATGCAGCAGCCCAATTTGAAAAAGACATATGCACCCCTATGTTTACCACAGCACTACTTACAATAGCCAAGAAATGGAAGCAACCTAAGTGTCCATCAGTAGATGAATGGATAAAGAAGAGGTGGTACATATACACAATGGAATATTATTCAGCCATAAGAAGAAAACAAATCCTATCATTTGCAACAACACGGATGGAACTAAAGAGTATTATGCTCAGTGAAATAAGCCAGGCAGATATAGACAAGTATGAAACTATTTCACTCATATGTGGAGTATAAGAACAAAGCAAAACTGAAGGAACAAAACAGCAGCAGACTCACAGAACCCAAGAATGGCCTAACAGTTACCAAAGGGAATAAGACTGAGGAAGATGAATGGGAAGGGAGGGATAAGGGGGAAAAACGGGTATTATGATTAGCTGACATAGTGTAGCAGGCGGGGCACGGGGAAGGCTGTACAACACAGAGAAGACAAGTAGTGATTCTATAGCATCTCAGTACTCTGGTGGACACTGACTGTAATGGCATATGTGGTGGGGACTTGATAATAGGGGGAGTCTAGTAACCATAATGTTGCACATGTAATTGTAGATTTATGATACCAAAAAGGAAATAATAATAACCATGCTTTGGTAGAGCAATCTTATCACAGTGCACTCTCAGGAGACAGCAATCTTCAGTATCACACTTTGAAACCTTGAGATTTCATCTGTTGGAAATGACACCTCCAGAAAGACTCCAACCTCACTGGAAAGGTCCTCGTCAGAAATTGCTAACTACGCTTGTACCACCAGACTACAAGGAACAGATTCTTGGAATCGTGTGACACATCTGAAAAAGCACTAAACACTGACTGGGCCTGCACTCCACCTGGTGATCTGGAAATAAAGATTGCCTGGAATTGAAGCAAATTACATTGGTCAGGACAGCTTTTCCAAGATATCTGGACCAGGCCTATACACCTTTCTCACTGTTTGCTTCTTCCATCTTTCTTGGGAAGAAAATGCCCTTGTCTGAATTTCACAAAGCCTTGCAAAAGGGGGAATCCACTTTGAGTTGATTATGGCCTTTTGGAAACACTCTCATCATAACCTCATAAGCTTTTCCTGAGGAGGTAGTGTTATGTCCGGATCGCAGCATCCTCAGAGACCAGAGACCACCAGGGAGACCGAGTCACGCATGCAAGAGCAAAGGGCGTTTATTACGGGCTTAAGCTCGGACTCTCAGCATTTTCACCTAGGTGGTGGAGGTGAGCTGAGAGCCCCGGACAAAGGCAGGCAGGATTTTTATGGGCTTTGGGAAGGCTGAGTTACAGGAAACTGGGACAAGGATACAGTAATCCAATCATAATTACTCAACACCATTGACAACAGTTCTAGCCATACAGGTTATCTAGAGTATCCGTTACTTTTGGCGGGATCAAATCACAATATTTGGGGTATCTTTGAAATTAACCAATTACAGAGTGAACCTAGGATCTTTGCTTAGTGACCAACAGGTTAATCTTTACTCTCTGTAATGGGGTCTTATCTATCTCTTCCCCGCAGACTTCATCCTTAGGAATGTGGGGAGAGGGCTCTTGGCCTTTCCTAATTGGATGGCAAGGGGGGTGGTTGCATGCCTTTGGTGATATGTAACTACTTGATAGTTTCAGGGAAACTGTAACTCAGGCCTTCTGGTTCCTGAGGCTTCCTGAAGCCTGTCATGGCATTAGTTTGGTTCCTTCAGTAGAAAGTTCAGAATTCACAAAAGTCATTCACCTGAACCGGTAAGTGACTCTGGATTCTTATTTATGGTCTCTGAATTTTCAACCTTACAGGCCATATTATTGACATCACAATTGGTTCCAAACAGTCCTTTTGAGATAACAACACTGTTTTAAATGTTTTTCAGTTTTGCTCTTTTGTGGAAAGTTCATCAGCTATTTGCTTCATGCTTATACCTGTACTGTATCTACCTAAATGCAATGGTTAATTTCTTTCAGTGTGTTCTTACAAGTATTCACTGTTATGCTTCCATGGCTGCTTTAAGCAAGGACTTCCAAGAGGCATATGTGACTCTAGGTTTTCCTCTCTAGGAACACCTTTTCTGCCCTCAGTCAGAATAAATGCCAAGCAATATTTTCACTTGGCTACTTTGAGACCTAGGGTCCTGGTTTAGGACCATCATGCAATTTAGAATTGTCATGTTACTTCTGTTTTATATAATTAAGTTTTTGTATTTTGTTGCCTGCCGAACTTTTGTAAAAGTGATATACCCCAAAATAAGGTGATCTCCAATGCTCAAGATCTTCATAAATATGGACTATAGATGGGAAGTACTTGAGAGTTCTGCTCCTAACCTTCCTCGTTACTCAAATGTGCCTTAAGTAGTTCCCAACTGCTATGCACTTTCCCTCCAACATGGGACAGGACAACCAGCAAAGACTGGGACTAAGGGAAAAAAAAACACTAAATACAGAAAACCCAACTCTTGATCAGCAATACTTTCAAAGAAAGATCGTGATTAAAAAAAAAAACGTGAAAATTAAGACAGGGAAACCTTGCTGACATGGCAGCGGGAGGACAGCAGGGGGAGCTCTCACACTCCACCGCTCCTCATCAATTGCAGGTCCCACTGGAAGTAACAGATGAAAACCTTGCAGTCATGCTGTTCTGGTTACTTTACTACCCAGAAAGAGGAAGGAAGATTTTCGGCCTCCCCAGGCCACAGCTCAGTCAGTGAAAGACTGTCACAATTCAGCCACTGAGAAAGCATGACACATCGGACTCCCAGTTTCCTTCAATGGTCTTTTTGCTTAGACTAGCCCTCTCAACTTAGCCCCTTTCCTCTACAAAAGACCATTCCTCTCCTTTGTTCTCTGGATATGCCTGTGGTTTTGCCATATATGTCCGGAATTGCAATTCTTTCCTGTTCCCACATAAACCTGTCTTTGCTGGTAAACTAACTAAAGGTTTTATTTTTAAGGTTAACATAGGATAAGTAGGTCATAGAATGGGTACATTGGCACTAGGTCACCCATCAACCTTAAAAAAACTTTCATGCAACAAGGCACACTGTAAAACATGCACAATCCCCAACTCTGTGGCACATAACTTTTAGATTATTAATTTGACCTCAAGAAATGCAAGGCTTTAGATAATGGGATCCTTTAAATTCGAAAGAGTGAAGCATGTCACCTTCCAACACTAAAAACTATGGTTCTGGAGGCTGTGAATATCTAGCAAAAGTGGCAAAATCTTACTAAGCCTAGAATAACTATGGCCAGTATGAGGAACAATCCAATTAGATAAAATCATTCAAGAAGTGCACTTAGAAGCAAAGTCTCCAGAATTCCAGAATAACTTAATTAAAAAGTTTTTGTAAAAACTTAATGAGAAATTATATATATGAGATAACTAAAACAAAAGACATTAAGACTAATGTAAATCCTACTGCTTTCCTCCAGTATTCCTGTCTGAATGGTTTTTCTCTGTGAAAAGACTACACAAGCATAAACAAAAATCCTTCAAGTTAATGGCCTTATAGCACCCCCATATAGGCTCATCCCAGAGTTGATGAAACTGAAAGATTTTCTAGTAAACTGCTATGTTATTCCCTTAAACAGCCAAGGGGAAATTCTGATAGATACCAGAGTCTGTGGAGGGCACCCTGAAAAAAACTGGCAAAATCCAGCAAAAAGATGAAAATTCTTACCAGAAGCAGCTCTTCTAAATCCCTGTCTGTAGTGCTCAGTCAAGAGAGGAAAATACAATTTCATGTTGTCTTTTACTTTGCAAATCCAGACAAATTGATAATTGATCTGTTCTCATTTTACATCCCAAGAACTTGGCTTGGCTTTCTGCCTGCCTGGGACATGCAGTTCCTTTCTTTGGCTATATTTGGGAGTGACTTTAGATCTTGTGAAGTTAATAACTCTTTTCTGTCTTTAAGGATGCCTCTTGGGTCCATAAGAATGTTTAATACCATCAGAAATATTTACTGTTTGTCCTGGCTGAAAACTAACAAGATATTATGGGTGTGTCAGTCCTTCATATTCTTTTTTTTTTTTTTAATAATTTGTTTTATTTTAGTATCATTAACCTACAATTACATAAGCAATACCGTGATGATTGAACTCCCCCCATCACCAGGTCCCCCCCACCAACCCCACCACAGTCACTGTCCATCAGCGTAGTGAGATGAGAATCGCTACTTGTCTTCTCTGAGCTGTACAGTACCCCCCGTGCCCCCCCACCCTATGTCTGCCAATCGTAATGCCCCTTTTACCCTCTTATCCCTCCCTTCCCACCCATCTCCCCAGTCCCTTTCCCTTTGGTAACTGTTAGTCCATTCGTGGGTTCTGTGAGTCTGCTGCTGTTTTGTTCCTTCATTTATTTATTTATTT
>JAQQAC010016209.1:57080836-57130235 GCA_029783875.1 Phataginus tricuspis | reverse complement strand
TTGACTGTAGGTGTTTGGGTTAATGTTTGGATTTTCTATTGTGTTCCACTGGTCTGTGGGTCTGTTTTTGTGCCAGTACCAAATTGTCTTGATTACTGTGGCTTTGTAGTAGAGCTTGAAGTCAGGGAGCGTAATTCCCCCTGTTTGATTCCTCCTTCTCAGGATTGTTTTGGCTATTCGGGGTCTTTTCTGGTTCCATATGAATTTTAGAATTATTTGTTCCAGTTCATTGAAGAAAGCTGTTGGTATTTTAATAGGGATTGCGTTGAATCTGTAGATTGCTTTAGGTAGTATTGCCATTTTGACAATATTGATTCTTCCTTCATATTCTTTAAGTTACAAAACCCAATTCTTTAAAAATTTGAAAACAGCTTTTCTTGTTTTGACACTCTAGTCTTTCAGAACTAGAATAATGGCTCCAAAAACATATCAGAGACCACCTATATTTACCAATCCCCAGGCCTTGCCTATTCATCTTAAAATGCTTGCAGATAGGATTGTTTTGCACTTGAGGATAGGAAAAATTTAAATAACTACCCTAGACCTCTGGTAATAGGCAAATATACCCCCAAAATCTCCAACTCCGAAAAATTGTAGATACTTTCTCTGTGTTTTTGTGGTGTAAATTTTCTACCCCCACCTTCTCTAAGACCTAAGAGCCATTCTTTAAAATACAAACTTTAGGGAGAAGTTCCTCATCAAAGGACAAAAAAAGAGAGAGAAAGTATTTTAAAATTAGGCAAATAAAAAATCTTTTCCACAGACATTTGTTTGCGTCTGTCTGTGTTTACCTTTGTGTGTCCATATTATGTATATTGTAAATGTGAGATATTTTTCTGCCTCTGGATAGTACTGCTAAAATTAATTTGTAAAACAGCTATATCTGGTTGGTTTAAAGACAAATGATCCTATGTATTGGCTATTCTAAAACTCTCAGAAATTATGATAGAATCTAACTGAAATGTTTTTCAAGTTTACATGATCTGAGAAAATATTCGGTATTTAAGCAAATTTAAGGTTGTTGGTTTAGATACAGTAAATATGCCTTTAGGGTTATCAGCATTAAAGTGAAAACTTACTCTTCCTGGGTTTACTTAAAGCCAAATAAGTTGGTGTGATCTCTGTTACAACATATTTTTTAAAAAGATATCAGGAAAGCTTCTTCCGGGAAGATTGCAGTGTGAGCAGGGCAGTGGAAATCTCCTCCCAAAACCAAATATATTTATGAAAATACAGCAAATACAACTACTCCTAAAAGAGAGACCAGAAGATACAGGACAACACCAGCCTGCAGCTACACCTGAGAGGCCTCGGCACCCCACGAGGCAGGTAAGAAACGGAGCCGCAACCCAGCGGGACCCGAGCACTCCCCCACCCCAGCCCACCAGCAGGAGGAGAGGATTCAGAGCGGGAGGGAGTGGAAGCATAGGCCCGCCGAATAACCAGCCCTGGTGATCTGCGCCGGGAACAATGACAAACTTTGTGCGGTGCATCGGAGATTGGAGAGACAGAGGTGCAGATTCCAAGACGGCAGATCCACCCCGCCGATTCCCCGGGACAAAAGAAAAGCATGCACTTTTTTACAGGTCTTAAAGAGACAGGGGCCCAACAGAGGAGCAGGATTTTCCTAGCACACTCAGCCAAGCAGGGTGGGAGTCCTGGGGAATTTTGGAACCCTTGGACTGTGGCTGGGAAGAGCAGTCGCACAGAAACTTCTCACAGAAATCAGCAGCCTCCCATTCGTTCCCTCCCCAGCCAGAGTCACAAAAGGCCAAGCAGAGCAGTGTGGCAGGAGAATAGTGGAGCAGCAGCGCCACCGACAGGATCCTCACAGAAACTACACCTGGCAGATTTTTTTCTCTTTTTTCCCTTTCTTCTTTTTTTTCTTTTTCTGACCACTTCTATCACCATGAAAAGAGAGAACTATGGTACAAATAAAAGGTACCCAGAAAACCCCAGACCAGACTACCCCAGAGAGGGAGTCTGAATGGATGGACATGCACAATCTTCCTGAAAAAGAATTCAGAATAAAAGTCATAACCATACTGATGGATCTACAGAGAAATATTCAAGAGCTAAGGGAGGAAGTGAGGGAAGTGAGGAAAGACAATGCAGAGATGAGACAAGCGATCGACGGGTTTAGCAGCAGACTGCACGAGATACAAGACACTGTTAATGGAATAGAAATCAAAGAACAGGAATACAGAGAAGCTGAGGCAGAGAGAGATAAAAGGATCTCTAGGAATGAAAGAATATTAAGGGAACTGTGTGACCAATCCAAACGGAACAATATTCGCATTATAGGAATACCAGAAGAAGAGAGAGAGAAAAAGGGATAGAAAGTGTCTTTGAAGAAATAATTGATGAAAACTTCCCCAAGCTGGGGAAGGAAATAGTCTCTCAGACCATGGAAGCCCACAGACCTCCAAACACAAGGGACCCAAGGAAGACAACACCAAGACACATAATATTTAAAAAGGCAAAGATCAAAGATAACGACAGAGTATTAAAGGCAGCTAGAGAGAGAAGAAATATCACCTACAAAGGATAAATCATCAGACTTCTTAACAAAAACATTACAGGGCAGAAGAAAATGGCATGATATATTTAACGCAATGAAACAGAAGGGGCTTGAACCAAGAATACTGTATCCAGCATGATAATCATTTAAATTTGAGGCAGGGATTAAACAATTTCCAGACAAGCAAAAGATGAGGGAATTTGCCTCCCATAAACCACCTTTTCAGGATATCTTAAAGGGACTACTCTAGATGGAAGCACTCCTAAGGCTAAAAAGAGGTCACCAGAGAAAATAAAATGATAGCAAAGAAAGCATATCATCCAAATACTAACTAAAGGCAAAGAATAAAACACCTAGCATATAAAGAATTGAGGGGGAAGAATAAGAAGAGAAAGAAATAAAGAATCATCAGACTGTGTTTACAATAACTTAACAAGAAAGTTAACTTAGACTGTTAGATAGTAGATAAACTACACTTGAACCTTTGGTAACCACTAATCTAAAGCCAGCAATGGCAATAAGTACATATCTATCGATAATCACCCTAAATGTAAATGGACTGAATGCACCAATCAAAAGACACAGAGTAACAGAATGGATAAAAAAGCAAGACCCATCTATATGCTGCTTACAAGAGACTCACCTCAAACCCAAAGATATACACAGACTAAAGGTGAAAGGATGGAAAAAGATATTTCATGCAAACAACAAGGAGAAAAAAGCAGGTGTTGCAGTACTTGTGTCAAACAAAATAGACTTCAAAACGAAGAAAGTAGCAAGAGAGAAAGAAGGACATTACATAACGATAAAGGGGTCAGTCCAACAAAAGGATATAACAATTTTACATATATATGCATACAACACAGGAGCACCGGCATATGTGAAACAAATGCTAACAGAATTAAAGGAGGAAATAGAAAGCAATGCAGTCATTTTAGACACTTCAACATACCACTTAATCCAAAGGACAGATCAACCAGACAGAAAATAAGTAAAGATGCAGAGGCACCGAACAACACATTAGAACAGATGGACATAACAGACATCTACAGAACTCTACACCCAAAAGCAGCAGGATACACATTCTTCGCAAGTGCACATGGAACATTTTCCAGAATAGACCACATACTAAGCCACAAAAAGAACTCAGTAAATTCAAAAATATTGAAATTCTACCAACCAACTTCTGAGATCACAAAGGTATAAAACTAGAAATAAATTGTACAAAGAAAACAAAAAGGCTCACGAATACATGGAGACTTAACAACATTCTCCTAATTAATCCAATGGTTAACGACCAAATCAAAACAGAAATCAAGAATATATAGAGACTAATGATAACAGCAACACAAAGCCACAACTTCTATGGGATGCAGCAAAGGCAGTTCTAAGAGGAAAGTATATTGCAATCCAGGCCTATTTAAAGAAGGAAGAACATTCCCAAATGAATAGTCTAAAGACACAATTATTGAAATTGGAAAAAGAAGAACAAATGAGGCCCAAAGTCATCAGAAGGAGGGACATAATAAAGATCAGAGAAGAAATAAATAAAATTGAGAAGAAGAAAACAATAGAAAAAATCAATAAAACCAAGAGTTGGTTCTTTCAAAAAATAAACAAAATAGACAAACCCCTAGCCAGACTCATTAAGAGAACAAGAGAATCTACACACATAAACAGAATCAGAAATGAGAAAGGAAAAATAACGACGGACCCCACAGAAATACAAAGAATTATAAGACAATGTTATGAGAATATACATACTAACAAGCTGGAAAACCTAGAAGGAATGGACAACTTCTCAGAAAAATACAACCTCACAAGACTTACCAAGCAAGAAACAGAAAAACTAAACAAAGCAATCACCAGCAATGAAATTGAATCGGTAATCAAAAAACGACCCAATAACAAAACCCCTGGGCCAGATGGATGCACCTCTGAATTCTATCAGACATATAGAGAAGAAATAGCACCAATTCTCCTTAAAGTTTTCCAACAAATAGAAGAGGAGGGAATACTTCCAAACTCTTTCTATGAAGCCAGCATCACTGTAATACCAAAACCGGGAAAGACCTCACCAAAAAAGAAAATTTCAGACCAATATCCCTGATGAACGTAGATGCAAAAATACTCAACAAAATATTAGCAAAACGAATTCAAAAATACATCAAGAGGATCATACACCATGATCAAGTGGGATTCATCCCAGGGATACAAGGATGGTGCAACATCCGAAAATCCATCAATATCATCCATCACATCAACAAAAAGAAGAACAAAAAATGCATGATCATCTCCATAGATGCTGAAAAAGCATTTGACAAAATTCAGCATCCATTCATAATTAAAACTCTCAACAAAGTGGGTGTAGAGGGCAAGTACCTCAACATCATAAAGACCATATATGACAAACACACAGCTAACATCATACTTAACAGCGAGAAGCTGAAAGATTTTCATCTAAGATTGGGAACAAGACTGGGATGCCCACTCTCTCCACTGTTATTCAACATAGTACTGGAGGTCCTAGCCACGGCAATCAGACAAAACCAAGAAATACAAGGCATCCAGATTGGTAAAGAAGAAGTCAAATTGTCACTATTTGCAGATGACATGATATTGTACATAAAAAACCCTTATGACTCCACTCAAAAACTACTAGAACTAATATCTGAATTCAGCAAAGTTGCAGAATACAAAATTAACACATAGAAATCTGTTGCATTCCTATACACTAATGATGAGCTAACAGAAAGTGAAATCAGGAAAACAATTCCATTCACAATTGCATCAAAAAGAATAAAATACCTAGGAATAAACCCAATGAAGGAAGTGAAAGGCCTATACCCTGAAAACTACAAGACACTCCTAAGAGTAATTAAGGAGGACACTAACAAATGGAAATTCATCCCATGCTCTTGGCTAGGAAGAAAAAATATTGTCAAAATGGCTATACTGCCTAAAGCAATCTACAGATTCAGTGCAATCCCTGTCAAAATACCAATATCCTTCTTCAATGAACTGGAACAAATAATTCTAAAATTCATATGGAACCACAAGAGACCCCTAATAGCCAAAGCAATCCTGAGAAGGAGAAATAAAACAGAGGGTATTACACTCCCTGACCTCAAGCCCTACTACAAAGCCACAGTAATCAAGACAATTTGGTATTGGCACAAAAACAGACCCACAGACCAGTGGAACAGAATAGAAAATCCAAACATTAACCCAAACATATACAGTCAATTAATATATGATAAAGGAGCCTTAGATATGCAATGGGGAGATGACAGCCTCTTCAGAAGCTGGTGTTGGAAAAACTGGACAGCTACATGTAAGAGAATGAAACTGGACTACTGTCTAGGCCCATACACAAAAGTAAACTCAAAGTGGATCAAAGACCTGAATTTAAATCATAAAACCATAAAACTCTTAGAAAAATACATAGGCAAAAATCTCTTGGACATAAACATGAGGAACTTCTTCATGAACATATCTCCCCAGGCAAGGGAAACAAAAGCAAAAATGAACAAGTGGACTATATCCAGGTTAAAAGCTTCTGTACAGCAAAGGACACCATCAGTAGAACAAAAAGACATTCTACAGTATGGGAGAATATATTCATAAATGACATATCTGATAAGGGGTTGACATCCAAAATATATAAAGAACTCATGCACCTCAAGAAACAAAAAGCAAATAATCCAATTAAGAAATGGGCAAAGAATCTGAACAGATGCTTCTCCAAAGAAGAAATTCAGATGGCCAACAGGCACATGAAAAGATGCTCCACATCGCTAATCATCAGAGAAATGCAAATTAAAACCACAATGAGATATCACCTCACACCAGTAAGGATGACCACCATCCAAAACACAAACAATAACTAATATTGGCGAGGATGTGGAGAAAAGGGAACCCTCTTACACTGCTGGTGGAATGCAAATTAGTTCAACCATTGTGAAAGCAGTATGGAGTTTCCTCAAAAAACTCAAAATAGAAATACCATTTGACCCAGGAATCCCACTCCTAGGAATTTACCCTAAGAATGCAGCAGCCCAGTTTCAAAAAGACATATGCACCCCTATGTTTATTGCAGCACTATTTACAATAGCCAAGAAATGGAACAACCAAAGTGTCCATCGGTAGATGAATGGATAAAGAAGAGGTGGTACATATACACAATGGAATATTATTCAGCCATAAGAAGAAAACAAATCCTACCATTTGCAACAACATGGATGGTACTATGCTTAGTGAAATAAGCCAAGCGAAAAAAGACAAGTATCCAATGATCTCACTGATATGTGGAGTATAAGAACAAAGAAAAAAACTGGAGGAACAAAACAGCAGCAAAGTTACAGAACCCAAGAACGAACTAATAGTTACCAAAAGGAAAGGAACTGAGGAGGATGGGTGGGAAGGGAGGGACAAGGGAGAAAAAAAAGTACGATTAGCAGACATAATGTTTAGGGGGCGCAGGGAGGGCTGTACAACTCAGAGAAGACAAGTAATGATTCTATAGCATCTCACTATGCTGATGGACAGTGACTGTAATGGGGTTGGTGGGCGTGACCTGATGAAGTGGGTAGTTTAATCACCATAATATTGCACATGTAATTGTAGATTAATGATACTAAAATAAATTATATATATAAAAAATAGATATTGGGAGAATGGCTGACTTGGATGTTTCATGAAGTTTTTTATGTGTAAACCAACATAATTATTAAGAACAAGTAAATGAAATAGATGCAATGGGATAAAAGTTTTTAGGTGAACTTTTTAGCAATAATTATGTGTTATGATATATATACTTAGAAATAGCTTGAAAATCTCTTTCGTAATCTGAAATCTTAAATCTTTACTGATTTAAGTAATGAATTAAGTTAAACTCATTGAGTATCTAGATCATTTCCAATAAGATAAAATACTGAAACATTACCTGCTAAATGAGTCTAAGTTTATCTACTTTTGTCTTCTTATTAATAGAATAACTAAAGATATTTGGGTCTGTTGATAAACATGTTTTGTGCCATGATTAGAAATTTACTATGATAAAGCATATGCTTCTAGAATTATGAAATGTATTTATAAGTCTGTAAAGCCAAAGAATGCTGATACAGTTAATTGCTTTCTACTTACTTTTTACCAGAAACCAAGACTTCTAAGGGTTAACAATTGTAATTCTAATTAATACATGTAATTAAAGCCAATAGGAATAATAAGGGAAAACATCTCTGCATGAAAAAGAGTAGGATGTATGCTTATGATAAAAGGACGTATGAGAAATAGAAATGCAGTTTTATTGAGGGAAAAGAAAGTAATTTTGTCCTAAAATGAAGCTAGTTATGTAAGGAGGGAAAACACAGAGCAAAATATAAATGTAGAGGGCTCAGTATGAACTGAGATCAGAAAATTTCCCAATTATAAAAAGAAAAACTAAAACTAAATACCGAGGGGGAGCAGGCCCAAGATAGTAAAGTAAGAAGGCAAGGTGGAAACCTCCTCCCACACACACACAAAGGAAGTAACTACAACAAATACAACTAAACCTGAAAAAGAACTGAAGACTACAGAACAAACCACCTACGCTGGGGGAGGAAGACCACAAAGAAAAAGGTAAATTAGTAGACCAGCAATCAAGTGGGACCCAAGCCCTTGTCCCATCCTGGCCCACAGGTGGAAAGAAGAGAAATGGAGTAGGGAGGGAATAGGTGCTCAGGAACTCTGCACACTTGGCCCTGTAGATCTGCTCTAGGAATACAAGTCCACATAGCACTGGGCTCTGGTAATTAGTGGGACTGGAAAACCAGGGACAGTTAGAACACTCTGGGAGGATGAGACACCAGCCACTTGTGGAAGACAGGTACAGTCCACTGGTCCTGCTGAGATACAACACAGAGGCAAAAGTCAAAGACTTGCCAGCAGTGGGAGTGGAGCCACGGGGAGGTTGGACAGTGCAATCTCTGCATGAGAAAGGGGAGGTGGATGATACCTCTGCAGACCTCCCTCAGCTCAGCAAATCGGGCATTCTCAGGAGCCCCAGATACTCCATCCCCCTCACTAGCAGCTCAGCCCCAAGGTGCTTCCCTGTGCACCTCTGACATGATAGCCCACTCAGGCCAGCAGCATCGTACTTTCCTGCCTGGTGAGCAAAGGGAGACTCTCACAGCTTTCTCAGCCTTGTTTCAGCCCAACTGTAGAGGTACCTGCAGGAGCCAGCTCTAAGAGCTCCTTCCTCCCAATGGGTGGCCAAGCCCAGTGTCTGCTGCAAGGGGTCCTCAGTGTGACTTGCAGTCATACAGCCTCACACTGCAACCATAACACTGTCAGTGAGCCCATGTGCCATTCCAGTGCAAATAAACTCACATACCATTGCACGAATCATTGCTTCTGCTGTGCACCCATGTGCCCTCCCACCACATGGTGTGCCACCATTGCCGAGCACCCACAAGCTTTGCAACAGGGTAACATGCCACTCCACAAGCCCATGCAACCTGTCATTGTCCAACTCACCATGCCAATGTCCTGCCAATCCCACTAAGCCATCAGCCCCATGATTGCTGCAGGTCAGGCAGAGGGGGACCCTGCCCAGAATAATCCAAGCAGAAGCCACTGCTCTGATCACAAACGGTCAGCTGAGGAAAATTGCCAACCTCAGCATACTGAGATAAACCACTTCCAACTGACAGAAAGGCGACCTCGCCTATTGCCTAACAATACCAACTGGGGCTCCACAGCAAAGGAGAACCACACACTGGAGAGGAAAGAGTCCTGAGCTTCTGGGTACCAAAGGACACCTTCATAAAACCATTAGTCTCTAGACCAGAAGCATAGTAGACCCATCTAATACAAAGAAAGAAACACAGAAACACTGATTAAATGAGGAGACAGGGCAATATGTTCCAAACAAAACTACAAGACAAGACACCAGAAAGAGGGCTAAGTAAAATGGAGATCACCAATCTTCTTGATAAAGGTTTCAAAGTAAAATTTATAAATATGCTCACTGATCTGTGGAAGGGTATTGAAGATATCAGGGATGACTTAAATAAAGAGATACAAGAGCTGAAAAACAACCACTAGCTGAAGAATGCAGTAACTGAAATGAAACATACAATGGAGGGAATGAACAATAGATTGCTCCAAGTAGAGGAGACAATCAATGAGAGGGAAATTAGAGAACAGGAACACAACAAAGCTTCGAACAGAGAGAAAAAATGATTTCTAGGAATGAAAGAATGATTAGAAAGCTCTGTGACCAGTCCAAATGAAACAATATTCTCATAATAGGGGTACCAGAAGGAAAAGAGAGAGACAAAGGGATACAAAGTCTCTTTGAGGAAATAATTGTTGAAAATGCCCCAATCTGTTAAAGGAAATAGACACTCAGGGCATGGAAGTTCAGAGGGCCCTTAACAGAATGAACCCCAGGAAGACAACACCAAGACATAATAATAAAAATGGCAAAGGTCAAGGCTAAGGAGAGAGTATTGAAAGCAGCCAGAGAGAGAAAAAATATTACTTATAAAGGAAACCCCATCAGGCTATCAGCAAACTTCTCAGCACAAAATCTAAAAGGCCAGAAGGACGTGGCATGAAATATTTAATGTACTGAAGCAGAAGGACCTTCAAAGAATACTCTACCCAGCATATAATCATTCAAATTTGAAGCAGGGATTTACTATTTCCAGATAAATGAAGGTTCAAAGAATTTATACATCTAAGCCAGCCTTACAAGATATGTTAAAGGAACTGCTGTAGATGGAAATGTTCCTAAGGTTAAATTGTTTTCAACAGTGAAATTAAACCCACACTAAAGGTAATAGCACAATTAATTACAAAGGAAGTACAAAATTAACAAAATTAGCAAACCAAGTATACACAAAATCAAGAGGTATATAAAAAGTGTATATTATGACATCTAATACATAAAGTGTGGAGGAGGAAAAAGAAAAAAGTACTTTTAGATTGTGTTTGAAATACATCAATCAGCAACTTAATATAGACTGTTACATAGTCAGTAAACTATCCTTGAACCTTTGGTAATCCCAAACCTAAAGCCTATATTTATTACACAAAAAATTAAAAAACAGAAATCCAAACACAATATTAAAGAAAACCATCAAATAACAAGAGAAGAGTATAAGAGAAGAAGAAAGGAACAGAGAGGAGCTATTAAAACAAACAGAAAACAATTAGTAAAATGGTGATATGTGTATGCCTATCAATAATTACGTTAAATGTAAATGGACTGAATGCACCAATCAAAAGACAGAGAGTGGCAGAATGGATAAAGAAACAATACCCATCTATATGCTTCCTATAAGAGACTCATTTCAGACCCAAAGACATACATAGACTAAAAGTGAAGGGATGGAAGAAGATATTTCATGCAAACAATATGGAGAAAAAGCAGGAGTAGCAGTACTTATATCAGAAAAAGTAGATCTCAAACCAAAGCAAGTAACAAGAGACAAAGAAGAACATTACATAATGATAAAGGGGTCAATCCAACGAGAAGATACAACCATTATATATATATATATATATATATATGCACCCAACATAGAAGCACCTAAGTATGGAAAACCAATACTAAGAGAATTAAAGGGGGAAATAAATTGCAACACATTCATTTTATGAGACCTTCACACAACATTCACATCAATAGATCAATCAGGCAGAAAATAAATAAGGAAACAGAGGCACTGAACAATACATTAGATCAGATGGACTTAACAGACATCTACAGAACACTCCACCCAAAAGTAGCAGGATACATATTTTTCCCAAGTGTACATGGAACGTTCTTCAGAATAGATCACATACTAGGCCACAAGAAAAGCCTCAATACATTAAAAAAGACTGAAATTCTATCAAGCAGCTTCTCAGACCACAGTAGTATGAAACTAGAAATAAATTACACAAGGAAAAAAAAGCTTACAAACACATGGAGGCTAAACATGTTTCTAAATAATCAGTGGATCAATGAAAAAAATTAAAACAGAAATCAACCAATACATGAAGAAAATGAAACAAAAATTCAACAGCCCAAAATTTTTGGGTTACTGCAAAGCCAGTTCTAAGAGGGAAGTACATAGCAATACAGGCCTACCTCAAGAAACAAGAATAATCTCAAATAAACAGTTTGAACTCACAATTAAAGACACAAGAGGAATAAGAACAAATGAAACCCAACGTTAGTAGAAGAGACATAATAAATATCATAGCAGAAATAATATAGAGAATAATAAGACAATAAAAAAATTAATGAAACTAAGAGCTGGTTCTTTAAGAAAGCAAACAAAATACATAAAACCCTGGTCAGATGTATCAAGAAAAGAGAGAGTACACAAATAAACAAAATCAGCAAGGAAGAAGGAATAGTCACAATGGATACCACAGAAATACAAAGAATTATCAGAGAATATCATGAAAAATTATAAGCCAATAAACTGAACACCATAGAAGAAATGGACAAATTCCTAGAAACATGCAACCTTCCAAAACTGACCCAGGAAGAAACATAAAATCTGAACAGATTGATTACCAGCAATGAAATTGGGTTGGAAATCAAAAAATTCCTAACAAACAAAATCCTAGGACCAGATGGCTTCACAGATTAATTCTACCAGTTACAGAGGAGCTACCATGAATACCCATCCTTCTAAAAGTAGAAGAGGAGGGAATAGTTCCAAATTCATTTTGAGGCCAGCATCACTCTTATACCCAAACCAGGCAAAGACATCACAAAATAAGAAAATTATAGACCAATATCCTTGATGAACATAGATGCAAAAATCCTCAAAAATATATTAGCAAACCAAATTCAAAAATACATAAAAAGGACCATCTATCACAACCAAGTGAGATTTATTTCAGGGTTGCATGGATGCTATAATATTCATAAATCAGTCAATATCTCACATTAACAAAAAGAAGAATCAAAATCAAATGATCATCTCAATGATCTGAAAAAACATTTGACCAAACTCAACATCCATTCATGATAAAAATTCTTAACAAAATGAGCATAGAGCATGCATACCTCAAAATAATAAAGGCCATATATAACAAACACACAGATAACATCATACTTAATGGTGAAAAGCTGAAAGCTATTCCTCTAAAATCAGGAACAAGACAAGGATGTCCACTCTCACCATTTTTATTCAGCATAGTATTAGAGGTCTAAGCCACAGCAATTAGACAACACAAAGAGATAAAAGGCATTCAAACTGGTAAGGAAGAAGTTAAACTGTCATTATTTCCAGATGTCATGTTATTTTACATAGAAAACCCTAAAGACTCCACCAAAAAACTATTAGAACTATTAAGTGGATTCAGCAAAGTAGCAGGATACAAAATTAATGCACAGAAATCTGTTGCATTCCTATATACTAACAACTAGCAGAAAGAGAAATCAGGAAAACAATTCCATTTACAATTGCATCAAAAAGATTAAAATACTGAGGAATAAACCTAACCAAGGAGGTGAAAGACCTATACTCTGAAAACCACAAGACACTCATGAGAGAAATTAAAGAAGACACCAAAAATTGGAAATCTATCCAATGCTCATGGATAGGAAGAATTAATATTGTCAAAATGGCCATCCAGTCCAAAGCAATTTACAGATTCAGTGCAATCCCTATCAAAATTCCAACAGCATTTTTCAATGAACTAGAACAAATAGTTCTAAGGTGCATATGGAACCATAAAAGACCCTGAATAACCAATAGCCAAAGCAATCCTGAGAAAGAAGAACAAAGCTGGGCAGATTACTCTCCCTAACTTAAAGCTATACTACAAAGCTATAATAGTGAATACAACATGGTAGTAGCACACAACAGACCTGTAGATCAATGGAGCAGAATAGAGAGCCCAGATATAAACCCAGACATATATGGTCAATCAATATATGATAAAGGATCCATGAATACATACTGGGGAAAAGACAGCCTCTTCAACAACTGGTGCTGGAAGAAATGGACAGCTACATGCAAGAGAATGAAACAAACTCCATACACAAAAGTAAAATCAAAATGGATCAGAGACTTGAATGTAAGTCATTAAACCATAAAATTCTTAGAAGAAAGCATAGGCAAAAGTATCTTGAACATAAGTATGAGCAAATTTTTTCTGGACACAATTCTTCAGGCAAGGGAAACAAAATGAAAAATGAACAAATGAGACTATATCAAACTAAAAGCTTCTGTATAGCAAAGGACCCATCAGCAGAACAAAAAGGCAACCTATGGTATGGAATAAAATATTCATAAATGATTTATCTAATAAAGAGCTAACATCCAAAATACATTAAGAGCTCATATGCCTCAACACCAAATAAACAAATAACTGAATAAAAAAATGGGTGGAGGACCTGAACAGACATTTGTTCAAAGAAGAAATTCAGATGGCCAACAATCACATGAAAAGATGCTCCACATCACTAATCATCAGTGAAATGCAAATCAAAACCACAGTGAGATATCACCTCACACCAATCAGAATGACCACTATCCAAAAGACAAGAAATAGGAAGCATTGGCAAGGATGTGGAGAAATGGGAACCTTCTTACACTGTTGGTGGGAATGTTAACTGATGCAGGCACTGTGGAAAGCAGTATGGAGGTTTTCAAAAAATTAAAAAAAGAAATACCATTCAGTCCAATAATTCCACTTCTGGCTATTTACCAGAAGAAAACAAAATCACTGATTCAAAAAGATAGATGCACCCATATGTTTATCACTACATTATTTACAATAGCCAAGATATAGAAGTAACCTAAGTGTCTATCAATAGATTAACGAATAAAGAAGAGGTGGTACATATACACAATGGAATATTATTCAACCATTAAAAAAGAAATCCTGCCATTTGCAACAATATGGATGGATCTAGAGGGTATTGTGCTCAGTGATATAAGTTGGTGGTGAAAGACAAACACCATATGATTTCACTTATTTGTTGAATATAAATACAAAGCAAAACAGAATGAACAAAACAGCAGTAGACTCATAGATACTGAGAAGGGACTGGTGGTAACTATGGGGGGGTTTGATGGGTGGGTGAGGTGTGAAAGGGGGATAAAGGGACATAAAAATTCTCAATTATATAGTAGGTTGGTCACAGGGATAGTAGTGCATCATGGAGAGTATAGTCAATGATTGTGTAACATCTTCCTATGTTGACAGAGAGTAGCTGTACTATGGGGGTGAGGATTTAATAATATGTATAACTGTTGAACCATTGTGTTGTATACTTGAAACTAATATAAGATCATATGTAATGATATATCAATTTAAAAATCTAAGTGTAAAACACAAGTTGTGGAAGATTTGTGGAAAAGGAATATTTGGGAAGGAATTTTAATGTGTGGTCAAACTGGTTAAGATCAAATAAATTTATCTAAGAATGAGCTGTGTGTTAATCTTACTACATTGATAGGCAGTGAGTGCAATGGTGGGGGTAATGACTTGATAATATGGGTAAATGTTGAAACCACTGTGTTGTTTATATGAAACCATCATAAGATTGTATATCAAGGATACTTTAATAAATAAAAAGAATTAGTTGTGGTATCAAAAGCACGCTGTTGAAAAGTTAAAGATTGGTTTTTCATTATTTATAGAGCTAAGTTTTGCTAGTAACTATGTAACCTTCTGTATTTGCCTGTAAAGTCTTTGTCACTTTGGTTAAATAGATATTAAGTATTGTTTCACAGTGACTTATTATCCTATTTGACCTAATGTTTTAGAACCTATTTTTGATATTTTTGACAAACTTCTCAAAATGAAATTCTAATGAATTCCTGTTGACCTGGAACATTCTGAAGGATTTGTTCAACTAATTAGGCTTATTTGACATATTAAATAACCTGAGAAGTATTGCCAAATAAAAAGTAATATTAAGCCTTTTTATACTGTATTTGTATAGGTATATAAGTGTTTTAGAAATTATGTGAAATTCCTAGAAATCTGATATGTTCTGGTATGTTATCACATAATTATTTTCTTATCTTCTGAAATTGCTGTCTACTAAACCTTATCCAATAAGGGGCTAACATTCAAATTATATAAAGAACTCACATGATTCAACACCCAAAATGCAAATAACCTGATTAAAAATTGGGTGGAGGCTCTGAACAGACACTTCTCCAAAGAAGAGATTCAGGTGGCCAACAGGCACATGAAAAGATGCTCCACATTGCTAATGATTAGGGAAATACAAATTAAAACCACAATGAGATATCACCTCACACCACTTAGGATGGCCAATATCCAAAAGACAAGCAACAAGAAATGCTGGCAAGGATGCGGAGAAAAGGGAACCCTCCTACACTGTTGGTGGGAATGTAAATTAGTTCATTGTGGAAAGCAGTATGAAAATTCCTCAAAAAGCTAAAAATAAAAATACCATTTAACCCAGGAATTCCACTCCTAGGAATTTATCCTAACAAAACAGAATCACAGATTCAAAAAGACATATGCACCCCTATGTTTACCACAGCACAATTTACCATACCCAAGAAATAGAAGGAACCTAAGTCCATCGGTAGATGAATAGATAAAGAAGAAGTGGTGCATATACACAATGGAATATTATACAGCCATAAGAAGAAAACAAATCCTACCATTTGCAACAACATGGATGGAGCTAGAAGGTATTATGCTCAGTGAAATAAGCCAGGTGGAGAGACAAGTACCAAATGATTTCATTCATCTGTGGAGTATAACAAAGCAACACTGATGGAACAAAACAGTAGCAGACTCACAGACTCCAAGAAGATACTAGCAGTTATCAAAGGGAAGAGGCTGGGGAGGATGGGAAGGGAGGGAGGGAGAAGGGGATTGAGGGGCATTATAATTAGCACCCATAATATAGGTAGGTCACAGGGAAGGCAGTACAGCACAGAGAAGACAAGTAATGACAATATAGCATCTTACTACACTGATGGATAGTGACTTCAACGGGGTGTGGTGGGGGACTTGATAATATGGGTGAATGTTGTAACCACAATGTTGCTCATGTGAAACCTTCATAAGATTGTATATCAATGATACTTTAATAAAAAAGTCAATGAGGTCAATTTACAACAACATGGATGGATCTGGAGGGTATTATGTTCAGTGAAATAAACCAGGCAGAGAAAGACAATATCATATGATTTCACTTATTTGTGGAATATAGAAACAAAGCAAAATAGAAGGAACAAAACAGCAGTAGAGTCATAGACACTGAGAAGTGACTAGTAGTTATTAAGGGGGAGGAGTTGGGGAGGGGAATAAAGGGGCACAGTAATTTGTAATCACTATATAAGTTGGTCACAGGGACTTATACAGCTTGAAGAATTTAGTTAATGATTCTGTAACATCTTTCTACATTGACAGATAGTAACTGCATAGAGGTGGTGAGGATTTAATAATATGGGTAATGTGAACCACTGTGTTGTATATTTGAAACCAACATAAGATTGTCTATCAACAGTACTTCAATAAAAAAAATTTAATGAGGTCAGGTAATTCAAAGTAGTCAATATATAATAAAATTACTTTGGCAAGGTCATAGACATTTCTAAGCAGCTTTATTTATGCAATGAATCTGTGAGGAAATGTCACCTCCTCAGGGTGTCTCGTGTATCTCAGATAGAATCACGTCCCCCAGACCACCCACACATATTCTTTCACCTGGTGTTCTTTTTCTGTATAGCAATTTATCTTCATCTGACACACTATGTATTTTACTTGTTAATAGATTCTAGCCTTGTGTTCCCAAACTTGTCCTGATTTGTTCAGATAAACCCTCAGCAAGAACAGTGGCTGGAAACAGTTCTTAATTAAATGTTAAATCAAAATACATCCAAAGAACCTAGACTTTGCATAATGTTCAGAATGACTGGTTCAATAACCAGATTCATCAGTGGTACAGAAACAAGTGAATTATAAGATATCTAAAAGTGAGTAACATTGTTGGGAATTTGTTTTCTAGCCCTTTCCTCCTTTAACATGGTAACTAAAGCTCACTGGCCTGGTAGCAGCCTCCATCTATCAACCTTTGGTCAGTGAAGAAGGTTCAGAGAAGATACAATTATCGATGGGGGTGGGGTATGGGCAAGGGAACAAAGTTAGGCAGTAGCCTCAATGGGGCATTCCCGTGCTACATGTCCGGATTGGCCACAGCGGTTCCAGTTGACCTGGCTTGTCTTGCTGCAGTTGATGGCCACGTGGCCCGTCTTGCCACACCTGTAACACTTGACTTGGGTGCAGTCTTTCCGAATGTGGCCATATTCACCGCAGGAGTAGCACTTCTGCTCTTTCTGACAGTCACAATCACAGCCAGACGACCTGGTCTGCCACAAGCGTAACAGCACTGCTCTTGCGCGCATTTAGGCTCTAAACAGTCTTTGGCAATGCGGCCACTTCTCCCACAGTTGTAGTAGATGTTCTCGAGAAGGTCACAGTCCTTAGCAGTGGTAACACATATCAGGTAGGGTGCTGGAACTGCACTGAGCGCCTCTGCCACGGCCTCTAGCTCTGCGCCCTTGAGGTGCTCCTCCCTTACGGCATCCCCGGGCCCAGTGGCCAGATCGTCCACACTTGAAGCACTCCTTACTGCTCATGGTTGGGGTGAGATCTTAGGGTGAGTTGGCCACCGCTGCCCTGAGGCCCTGACGTAGCTCCCTTTGATTGGCTTAGAAATGGCTGCTTGTCACTAGGCGCCTCAGCGACATCACACTAGGTTTGCGCATGGCCCGGTTCTTGGCATCATGGGTGTTCCAACCACTTGAAGCCAGAACTGTGGTGGTTTCGGTTTATTTTAAAAAACAAATGCTTGGGTGGTTAAGTTTGAGTTTGAATCCCTCCCAGTTCAGAAAATATGCCCTGCAGGATTTCTAATAATTAAGACTTAGACTTTTGTGGTATGGTAGATAATCAGTTTTTATATATGCAAATTGTCACAGGGAAAATATGCATGATTAGATATATCTAATCCAGTAAACAAAAGCAAATGATAACAAATTAGAGTAACCCCTTAAAAAGTAAAACGTAAATGTCCATAAACATATGAGATACACAAGATAGGGAGGAAAAATCTGTGAAATGCAACTACCAGAAAGTTTACTCACAATTTAGCCTATTTTATTGCTGGAATCTAAGTTTTCAACATAATCACCACCTTTTAAGTAATAAAACATAACGATTGAAGCATTCCTTATACAATACATGTTATTACTTGGACGATAAATGACAAAGCCACAATTTAAATATTGGACAGATTTCCTCTTTGTTTCCCAAGTTGGTTATACCTTATGTAAACCTCATAAAGATTTATAGATACGTTTTTCATTTATATAGATATAGAATTATATATGGAAAACTAAACATTGAAATATCAACAGCAGCCATTTTAGGATTATATGATTGAACATAACTTTTTTCTCTTTATTTTCTTTCTCTGTGCTTTACAAGTATTGAAATCACTTTAGGCTGTAATCTTAAAAATCCAGAATAGATATTTTTCTTTAAGTTACTATTTCACTATATGCTTTGCATGTGACTTTTTTTTCAGGCAGCCAGTACAAATGCATTTGGTAAACACAGACATAAGAACAGGGAATGTACCAATTGGTCTTTATTTATTTATTAAGTCTGAAAGCAAGTTGTTGGCCGGGTTCGGATGGTCTTCATTTTTAATATGACTGGATTGGGATGTGCAACTGGTTCCCTAAATGCAGCCACAAAGAAAAAATGTTTTCAAAAGTTAACAAAAGTTTAGAGCCAAACAACATGAGCAGCTGCGGCATATAGAGTAATGAAATGTTTTATTCATAAACAATTAAATGGTGCTGCATAAATGGTTTCAAAAGGCAAAGATTCTATGGTTCAAAATTTGATACATGGTTATTAAATTTATCTAACTAATTACGTTTAAACCCCCTTTTGGTTTATTTTTTTATTAAAATAATGCACTCCCATAGTTTAAAGCATTGGTTTTATTTGATTATTTATTTAAATCACTGATTTTTATACAGCTTTAATTAAGACATAAAGAAATGCATTTTACATCATAGTAGAGTGTATATATATATATATATATACACACGTATACACACATGTGTGTGTTTTAACTCAAATAAATTTAAGAAAATATATTTAATCTACAATATGTTTTGATGTTTTATACTCACGTTGTAAAAAATGCTGGTAGTGACCCATTAAATTAACTTCTCAATTCACTAAATGATTGTAACTCACAGTTTGAGACACAATGAGTTAGACTCCTAACTATAACTATAAAGAAGTATTCACATAAGAATGCTTATTTTTATGTATTTATATAAATATATTTTTATATAAGTGCTTACTTTTATATATTTTATATAAATGCTTTTTAATATCGGTATAATATTTATATAAATATTATTTATGCAAATATATATTTATATTTTATATAAATGCTTATTTTTATAAATTTATGTATATGTATTTATATATAAATGCTTATTTATATTTAGGATGGTTTGAATACCTCATTTCTAATCCAGGTGACTTTTATTTCATTTCCTTGCCTTATTGCCCTGACTAGAACTTCTAGTACAATGCTGAGTAGAAGTGGTAGAGCTCACATCCTTGCCTTGGTCCTGATCTGAGGGGGAAAGCTTTCATTCAGTCTTACAATTAAGTATGATGTTAGCTAATGGCTTTTAGCAGATGTCCTTATCCAGTTGAGAAATACCCTCCTATTCCTAATTTGTTAAACATTTTTTATCATGAAAATGCATTAGATTTTGTCAAATTCCTTCCTATTTCTAAAGTCCAGATGCGTTTTTTGTTCCTTGCAATGAACCCTGATTGATATAAACCTCTCCCAAATTATAATTATGACATCCTTAAAAACATACACGACCTCTCAAATAACACCTGTTTGCTTTATAACCAACTATCTTATTGCCCATATACAAAAGTGGATTGATTCCAGGCCCTAGTGTATGTTCTGTTTCCCCACTGGCTGGATTTTGTTGCAAGAGGTCATTCTCTGCATAATTTTTATCAGGAAGTCAACAATCAGATCAATCCTGTTCTTAGTCTCTTAGCCATCTTGTTCATATATTCAAACTAACTAACCCTTAGCAATGAAATAAAGGTTTTTATTA
The DNA here is from genome assembly GCA_029783875.1 of Phataginus tricuspis. Lineage (NCBI taxonomy): Eukaryota > Metazoa > Chordata > Mammalia > Pholidota > Manidae > Phataginus > Phataginus tricuspis. The sequence goes on along the minus strand of JAQQAC010016209.1, from coordinate 57,109,550 downwards.
ACATGAATTTGTTACTGTACCATCTTGCCAGTTTCTGCTTTTCCCTTTACCTCATTACCCAAAGTCACAAAGAACAGACCAATTCTTGTGCCAAAGTAGATCAGTACTATCATGGAAAAATTACTGGACTCTAAGAAGATACTGGTCTTTATTTCCTCAGTTGTTTTACATCCTTGTAATGGTAGCTTTTGCAGAGTTAACACTCCCATGTTAGATTTGGTCCATGTACAATTTGGAAAGGCAAAGCTGTATGCAAGGAACTGATGAGTATTCTTGACTACTGCAACTTCCTACACCCCAACCTCAATTCAGGGTATTCACAGGTTTCAGGAAATCCTCTATGTTAGTCAGGATTCTTCAGAGAAACAAAGCCAACATGATATTATATACACATACAACATATATACATGCATATATGTTATATGCATATATGTTATATACATATATATGTTGTATGTATTTATATGTGATTTGTATACCTATATTTATCTGTCTATGGATATTTATTTATTTATTTATTTTAGGGAATTGATCACATGATTGTGGAGGCTCAGATGTCCAAACTATGCAGGGTAGGCTAGCAGTCTGGAGACCCAGGAAAGAGCCAGTGCCATAGTTCAAGTCCAAAGGCTATCACACTGAGGACAAAGGCAAGAGCTGATGGCATAGTTTAAATCCAAAAACTGTCTGCTGGCAGAATTCTCTCTTGCTCAAGGTGGTTAGTCTTTTGTTGTATTCTGGCTTTCAACTGATGGGTGAGGCCCACCCACATTATGGAAGGCAATCTGCTTTACTCAGGGTCTACTGACTTAAATGTCAATTTCATCCAAATAACCCTCACAGAAATATCCAGAATAATATTTGGCTACTGATCTGGGCACTGTGGCCCAGCCAAGTTGGCACATAAAGTTAACCATTATATCCTCTAAACAGGGTCATTCTCCTAAGAAATGTATAGGGTGGGGAAAAAGGGAAATAGGGCCTCAGAATGTTGGCCTAAGATGGATGGATACCGTAGAGGTCCCCAAATTTCTCCTTTACCACTTCTGAGGAACTTCTTATGAACTGGGAAGTTCAGACAAATAGGTAGGCCCAGGACCCTAAGTATTTTATAGGATTCAAGATTTACAAGCTGTGCCTCTTTCTTGAATTTCTCTTCAGATGGGACTATAGTAGATTAGGGAAGTTTTGTCAAAAGGAAAAGAAATAGAAAGAGCAACTAACTCCATCTGCAAAAATTATGTGCTGACCTCAATTTTATAATACTTTTTAGAAATTTAAATTCAGTCCATTTATTAAAAATAATAAAGATTATGATTAGGAACATGGAAAAATTGTTAAAACACGATTACATCTAAAAATATATGATATTTGATGTTAAAACATTATATATTTAATTGAAAATTAAAAAGACACAAAGATATGCTAATGGGCATGAGGTTTATTTTGGAGGTTATGAAAAATTCTAAAATTGTGGTAATGACTGTATAACTCGGTGAATATACTAAAATCCATTGCATTCTATACTTTAAGTTGGTGAATTGTATGACATGTGAATTATAGCTCAATAAAACAGTTGTAGCAAAAAAGAGAACACAAAGAAATAAAAGCATTTGCTATAATAGTGTTGTAGAATCCAGGGCAAATTACCTTTTAAGTTTTGTGCAATGACAAATGATTTTTTTGAGAGGTTCTTTGGACCACTACAAGTTCAGGAATTTCTATTTATCTTTTCCCTTTCTGCATATTGCACATTGTATAACTTTTTTGTTCATATTATGTAAAAAAACACAAACTTCCATTATTTCTCTGAATAATGTTACTATGACATTCTTTAGTTACTTAAAGAGGATGATGATTTTATGGGTCTCAGGATTTATGGATTTGTGGGTTTCAGGTTTTGATATTTCCCAACTAGCTTTCTTAGAAAGCAAGAAGAATTAGCCACCAAAGTAAAACATCATAAAGAGAACAGAATATTTTTTGTATTCTCTACTTGTCACATCCGAAGAGGAATCCATTTCAGAGCCCGTTGAATAACTGGTGCCACTTCTCTTAAAATTAATATAAGAATTTCTCACAGAAGACTGGGGCAAGCCTAAATACATTTAGCAGCAAAGGACACTGCACAGTATTTTTAATGACCAGAAAATACCAGGGTTGTGAAGAGAAGGAAGAAGGCATTGCATACTGTTTCTTGCCCCCAAACTGACTGAACACCCACCCACCCTTGCCCTTTTTGGTCTGTGCAAAGGGTCTTGTGGTCCCTGGCTCTGGGTCTTCTCCATGGGTTCATCATCAGTCAGGCCTTCCATTAGTCCAATATTAGCTGGTTGGGCCCAACTTGCGAGCTGCTTTGAAGATTATGTGGATGTACCTTTTTTACAACAATTTTTTCCAGTATTTTTTACAAGTTGCAACATCAAGCACAAGAGGCCCAGTAGGGCTGTAGACGGGCAGGGAAGGCCAAGAATGGAATAGGCCACTAAGGGTAACATAGTGAAAGGCAGCCAACAAGGAGATTTAGCAAGTGGTCGGCCAGGAAGAATGGGTGAGGGATTGACGAGGGTGGGGAGGGAATGAACTGAGGAAGGGATGGTGGTGGAGGCTGGTGTGACCCAGGGGAGGAAAAATGTAAGGAGCAGGGTGGGTTAGGGCACCGGGCACTGGCGAAGGCGCGAGGCAGGCCGAGGGGTTAGCTCGGAGAGGGGGCTGTGGGTGGGGGTAGGGAGCTGAGGGTGTGCTCTGCGCACGCGCCGGAAGCACACTGCGGCGATCCCGCAGAGGCAGTCCTTTCCTGGCGTCAGCGCAGCAGCTGGAGCTGCAACTGGCCCTTCGCCTGTTGTTCAATTCCTCCTTGTTCTGCTGCTGCCACCCTGGCAACCCGAACTCTGTGCCGCCGTTCCCTGCACCCTGTCTTGGGACGTCCAGCGCCAAGAATTCGTGCTGCGATGTTCCATTCAGCTAAGGAGGTAAAGGAACAACGTAGGGGAAGAACATGGAGGGCGGCAGAGGGAACTCCGGCCGGGAATCTTAATTTGTGCGTTTTCCCGGTTCACGAGAGGAAAAACGGGTCATTACAGGCCTCAGACCTACAAAAGGATAATGAACATTTACTTCCCATTGTGAAGGGAATGCAGACTCCTTTCTCAGCTTGAGACACCCGAGCGTCCGTATTTTCCATAACGTTCCCTGTTTAAAATTTTTGGAGGTCCCACTCCTAGGTAGAGAAAGGTGTACTTAAAGGGCGGGTTCTTAGTACTAGGCTTGTCCACCTATGAGTGCTTTCTTTGCCTTTGTTCAGGATGGTAGGTCTCACTACGGAGTATAAGGGTACTCTAGCCCCTCTTTGGGGGTCGGGGCGGATTCAATCTAGATATTGCCAACTGCTCCCATCACCTGCAACGCCGTCTTTCCTGCATTCCGCTTCCCTAGTTTATCACACCTACTCCGATTAGGGAAGGCTGGTTAACGGCTCTCCTTGAGCACTGGGGCACAACTGTGGCGAAAACCACTCAGGTATCGGGCATGTATGTATACATAAAAAGCGGAGTGGGGAGGGCAAAGAAGAGGGAGGGCAGGCACGGTGCGCTCGTGGGCTTGTAAGGCTGGGGAGGTGCGGCGCGGGAGCGCGCAGGGGTAGTATTAATGTGAGGGGGAGGGACGCACGCGCAAGGCCTGGGGCAAGGAGTGGGGATCGAATGCGTCTGTAAGACAGCAAAGTTCTCTTTGGTAGCCCCGGTTGGGAGGGGGAGTAGAGTCGCGCGTGCGTATTTGAGGCAACTTTCTGACGGTTGGCCTTAGCGGTAGGAGGGGAGAGGGACGCATGCGTATTTCAGACGGAACGACGGGGAGGGGAGGCGCGCTCCTTACGTGTGATTAAGGTTGCAAAATGGCGAGGGGGGAGGTAAGTAGTTTCTGCTTGGCCTTCTTGGGCTAGGAGTGCCTGCCGAGAAGTAGATCTACCTTTCCAGTGAAGGGATAAGCCTCAGTTGGAGTTTCCCTAGGCTGTGGCCAAATTCACCAGAAACTAACCCGGGATCTTAGGCTCTCACTGGCCTATCGGTAATGTACATTTAAAAGTGCGGAGGCGACGATGAATCCATAAAAAGTTGTGACAGCCGGCTCTGTGTAGGAAATGCATAAAATGGGAACACTTGGAGACAGGCCACTTGCAGGCAGCGCACATTTGGGAGGCCTCACCGTTGGCAGATCTTGGGCTGCTCTTCTTGGCTGTGGACACGGTCTCTCAGAGTAGCAGAACACGGTGGTTGCGATATAATGAGAATCTACTGTTACGTTAGTCAGAAGCTCTTGATTTCCTCCCCTTGAGAATATAGGGGTGAGGATTTGGTTGTTTTTCCAAATGCTTGTTGGGTTTTGCTATAAACCTAGGATTGGCCATACGGTTTTGGTGGTATGAAGGTGACCTGGGCTCGCACCCTTTCCTCTAAATTATTATTTTCTTTAGAACTTTAAGCACAGTTTCATGTAGTGGGAAGATTTGGGGGACGGCGGGGGGGAGGCAGCCGTGCTGTGATGGCTCTCAGAGGGATGTCAGTGAGGAACTATTGTTAATCGCTAAAAATAGTAATTAAGCCCTTAGATTACACAGTAGACAGGACACAGGATACAAAATGAGGAGACAGGTCTTTTCTAATAATACTAGCTGTGATTTCATGCTGGTCCTTTTCCTTCTCTGGGCCTATTTTCCTATCTATAATAATTATACTTAAACGTTTATAGCACTTAAACTATGTGCCAGGTACTAGTCTACCAGTGCCTTTTACACGTCTTAACTCATTTAGTACCCTAGACAGTCTTAAGGAATGGCAGCGCCACTATTCATCTTTTACAAATGAGAAATTTGAGGGACACAAAGAAGTGATTTGCCCCAGGCTTTAAATCCAGTTGAAAGGCTGAGACTGGATTTCTATCTAGGTGGTATAGCTCCAGAATCCTGTGCTCTTAAACATGCTTTATCCCGTAAAATGAAGGGGTAAATTTAAAGGATCTTCATGATTTTAAATTTTGTTTGTAACTTAACCTATGCTGTTTAAGAGAGGAGACCTGTTTGCTGCTGTTTACTCAGGGCGGTGTACTGGGTTACAGACGTAGAAAACAAAAAAGTAATGGGCCTAGTAGGGGGCCATCCGTATCTACCCAGCCATCTGTGCTTTTTGTTCTGCAGAGTTTAAAATGGCCGACTGCGGCAGCCTGGACACACCCTTCTTGTTTTGCCTGATTTGAAAGCTGGTCTAATGCTTTGAGAAAACCAGTCATTTGCTGCAGTAAAGATTTTTTCTTAGCATTATTAAAATTTTGGTGTGTTAATACGAATGTTCATTGGTAAAAGTTTTTTTTCTTAAAAGACTGAAAAAACATTCATTTCTTTTATTATTTGGTTAGGATAGATTTGTTGATGTAGTAGGAATTTACCACTGCATCAAAGGGTATGAACATTTTTAACAATGTGTATTGAAAAATTTCTTCTTGAAAACGTACCAGTTTTTACTCAAGCATTGAGTAGTATTTGTTTAAAAAATTATGGATAAAAAACAGAATGACTTTAGTTTTGCATTTTTTGGTTATTAGTGAGCTTGGATTCTCTTTTTCATGTTTCTTAGTTTTATTTTCTTTCATGTGATGTTAGTTCATATCTTATACTGATTTACCCGTTGGAGTTTTACTTTAGCATTTGTTATTTATCCATTTAAATGTGTTGTGTAAATAAAGGCTTATTACTCAGATTCCTCTAATGTTATAAATATATACTCCAGGTTATTGTTTGCCTTTTGTATTTTTAAAATTTTTGGATAGTAGGGATTTGAAATAATGTGGTCAAATCTTTATCTTCTGTTTTGTGATTTTCTTCAGTTGTTTAAGTTTGAGTAGTTCCTTCCATCTAGAAATTTGGTTACTATTCATTGTAGCTTTGAGAATAACCATCAGGTTCGGGGGGAAAAAAGAACCATAATTTCACCACCCAGCAATAACTAGTGTTAACAAATGTGTTAACTTCTTTCCATTCCCTCTGCATTTTTCTACGATTGACCTTATATTTTTACTATTTTATATCGTGTTTTGTATTTAACATTATAACACACATTTTCCTATGTTTTGCTTTCTGTGTAATTGTCATTTAGTGGTTTCATGATATTTTGTCGTATGGAAGTATTTTAATTACATAATGAATGGCTTTTCGTTTAGTTTTGTTTATCTACTTTGAGTTATTTCTTTATAGAATGGAGTTTCAGAATTAGAATTATTCATCAAAAAGTTTAAACATTATAAAGACTTGTCATACAGCATTCCAAAAAATTGTCAATTTTTGTACTTTTAGGTATTAAATTTTTTTTTGCTAACTTTATATGTAAAAGTGGTACCTTCGTTTTATGATAAATTTCTCTGGTTATTGGTGAAGCTGGACTCTCAAATGTTAATTATTAGCTCTTATTTACTTCTGCGAACTATTGGATTTGGTTCTGAATGTTACCTGTTTGTAAGAGCTTATATTATGTGCTCTGTGTACCTATTACCCCTAAGGATAATATAACTAATTTGTTGCACATACTTTGCTGGTAGGTCTGTTGCTATTGAGTCTGCAGAAATGTTTGTGATACCAAAGAGAATTGCTGCAAGGAATACATGTTACATTCTGAGATTTTACATCATGCCAGTCTCTAGCCATTTTGAGATAACGTTTGTCTGTTCTTTAAGTAGCAGCCCTTTCTTTTTATCTAAAAAGGAAAGCACTCTTAAGTGTTGCTCAGCAGTGGTATGGGGAGAAAATGCGGCAACACTTTGTTCCTATTAAGAACCCAACTTAGACAAGACACAGAACAGTAGTCCTCTCTTCCCCATCCATTCAGGGACTGATCTTGTTTTTTTGTTTTTTGTTTTTTTTTTACAATTTATTTTATTTTAGTATCATTAACCTACAGTTACATGAGCAATATTGTGATGATTAAACTACCCCCTTCATCAGGTCCCCCCCACCAACCCTATTACAATCACTGTCCATCAGTGTAGTGAGATGAGAATCACTACTTGTCTTCTCTGAGCTGTACAGTCCCCCCCGTGCCCCCCCACCCTATGTCTGCTAATCGTAATGCCCCTTTTACCCTCTTATCCCTCCCTTCCCACCCATCTCCCCAGTCCCTTTCCCTTTGGTAACTGTTAGTCCATTCTTGGGTTCTGTGAGTCTGCTGCTGTTTTGTTCCTTCTTTTTTTTTTTTTTTCTTTGTTCTTATACTCCACATATGAGTGAGATCATTTGGTACTTGTCTTTTTCGGCCTGGCTTATTTCACTGAGCATAAATTAAAACCACAATGAGATATCACCTCACACCAGTGAGGATGGCCAACATCGAAAACACAAACAACAACAAATGTTGGCGAGGATGTGGAGAAAAGGGAACCCTCCTACACTGCTGGTGGGAATGCAAATTAGTTCAACCATTGTGGAAAGCAGTATGGAGGCTCCTCAAAAAACTCAAAATAGAAATACCATTCGACCCAGGAATCCCACTCCTAGGAATTTACCCTAAGAATGCAGCAGCCCAGTTTCAAAAAGACAGATGCACCCCTATGTTTATTGCAGCACTATTCACAATAGCCAAGAAATGGAAGCAACCTAAATGTCCATCAGTAGATGAATGGATTAAGAAGATGTGGTACATATACACAATGGAATATTACGCAGCCATAAGAAAAAAACAAATCCTATCAGGGACTGATCTTGTTTTGAATATTTATGCATGATCTGGGGTAGGATCATGGACATAGTGTAAAGTCCACATTTATAGACAACACTAAGCTCTTGGGAAATGTAAAATGCTAATAGGAACAAACTGCAACACTTGAGAAGGCATTGTGGGTGTGGGCTGACAATTGGCAGAATGGAACAGTGTAGGCAAGAGCAATGTAATGACTTTAGGAGAAAATTGTATGTTAAGCATATAAAACAGTGGCCTCAGAGACACTGGGTCACAAGACAGGGATCCCAGTGTATATGGCAACACCTTATTGATGTCATCAGCTCAATTTGCTGGTGCAGACAAAAATGAGACATTAAAAACCTTGGTCTTATTACGAATGGTGTGGGACATAGAAAAATTCTGTCCTATCTTTGTATAAAACCACCTGAACAAGATGACTAGTTAACCCTAGTAATCTCAAGGAGTCTCTTACTATCACTGACTGAGTTTGAAAAGAGTGTAAAGAAGGTGTTACCTCTCTGTTTCATTTTTCTTATTATATGTAGGTGATTTAGATTAGATATTCTCAAAGGTCTTGGGGGATGCGATGGGGCATATCATTTTGGTTTCTTGAAACTGGGTCTGTTGTTTGTGGTTCAGAGAATGTTTAATTATTTATTAAGTAAACTTTTCTAAATTATTCTATGAGCCGTATACTTCTCTTATATTTAATAACATTCTAGTTTTTATTTTTTTCAGTGAAGGTGTGGTATTATTGCATTTAGAGGTGCCAAGTGAGCTGTTACTTAATGCTTTTTGCTATCCAGTTAAATTGGATTAATCCGGTTAGTTGTAAGCTCCCACTTTTTAGCATTTTGCCAGTTGTAGATGTTAAACCAGGCTTACGTGTGTGGTGGGGAGGTTGACAGATGTATAATAAGCAAAAAAAAATGAAAAAAGCAACAAAAACAAAGCTTATGTTGTAGAGGAAGGGGTTGAGAACGTCCTTTACTGGAAGTCTGTGCATTTCTTCATGGAAGTCCCATTTTACATCATGCCAGTCTCCAGTTACCAAATTCATCTATGATCAGGAGTTAGGGAAAGCCTGGATATTTGAAATAGCCTAAAAGCATTTAACCTTCAATTTCTACAATTTATTCTCCCTTCTCTTGATGTTAACAGCCAGCAGCAGCCTGAAGCAGCGCCCCCTGGAAAGAAATTTTACATTGGCCATTATAATACAACCTGATAAGTGTTAAACAGCACTTATCAGGTTGTATTGTAATTGTCTGTGTATAATGCCTGTCTCCCTTCCTATGTGTTATCAGCTAGACTGTGAGCTCCTTGAGGGCAGGGTCAGTGTCTTCATCTCCAGAGCCCAGCCTGGCACATTAGTAGGCCTCAGTAAATGTTTATTGGATGAATAAATGAATGACTCATCAACAAACATTTATTGTGTGTCTGCTAACACGTGATCTCCACAGGCTCTGGACTGTCAACTGTTTCTTCAAAATGCATGTGGTCAGAAACTTGCTATTTTTTTCTGGGAATGTGTGTATGTATATATGTACATATATTTATCTTCTCAAGAGTTTCTCCTATGATAATGCAATTTTTGTGTTTGGATTTCAGTTCTTGGTGTTTACAGGTGTTACTACTGCTGATTATCTCTTCCTTGGTGTAAGGTGGAGGGGCACAAATAGATTTTATGGGTTCTCCTGGTTTTGCAAATAAAGTTCTATTAGAACACAGCCATGCTCATTTGTTGTTTTAGTCTGTGGCCTCTTTAGCTTAACAACTGCAAAGTTGAGTAGCTGCATCAGAGAGATGGTGGCCCACAAAGCCTGGCACTTAACAGAAAAAGATTGTCTACTCTGTTTGGGATCATCATGGTGATGGTTTCATTTCCTTCTCCATTTATCTGAGATACTTTCTCAGAAATTGATTTACCCCATTCATTATTATACATGACAAGTCTTTTTTCCTATTTTACATTGGACCAGCCAGGACACACTTAAAACTGGGAGATTGATTATAAGGCCTCCCCCAGGGTCCTGCCATCAGTTATACTGTTCACTTCAATATCAAGTTTCTGGCATCAATGCTAGAAATTCCTTTTTTTATATCCTAACTTGAAGCACATGGACATATCATGCCTTGGTGCCTTATACCTTGTTCCCCTCCTTCCTTTGCAATGAGAATGTGGGAAATAGGGAATTAATGTGAGATAAGGTAGAAAGGTAGGCTCATGCAAATGTTAGAGGATCAGAATGCTGATTTTTAAACTAAGAAATGGACTTCCTGAAATACTCACTTATTCAGAATTCAGACTTATTCAGGTAGAGAGTCTGGACTTCCGAAAGCTCAGGGCCCTCCCCTCTATCCTCCGTAACCAACCACACATTGTCTTGGTAACCTGCCTGTGAGAACATTGTGATTCATTCCACTTAATTAAAAGGTGGAAAGCTCCAAGTCTGATGCAAGAAACATCAGAAAAACAAACTGGAGAGAGTATCAGATAGTCTCATTCTAGCAGTAAAATGGAAGGAAAGACCTTACAGTATTGTTTTTCAAGCTGTTTGCTGGATTTTTCCCAGTATTTTATTATGAAAAATTTGAAACATATCTACAGACAACTTGAAAGAATTATACAGTGAAACCCACATATGTACCACCTAGATGGTTAACATTTTGCTATTATTTGCTTAATGCATATTAATCCATCTTTGTTGGATAGATTTTCAGAATACTTGTGTTGTCATCCATTTTGATCTCATCTGCATCTGGCCCATCATGGTGCTGAAAAATAGTTTCTTTTGATTTCTATTTTCCAAGTTGGCATGGATACCACTGCAGCCTAACTATATATACGCAGATCTACCTGAGTATAAGAGTCCCAGGGGGAGAAGCCATTTTGTTTCTGAAAGAAAATGGCTGCCAGTTCACTATTGTTTACTAGAACTAGTTGGAAAAAGGAAGATGGAGGTCCAGGTCCAGTGACAATAAGTGTTTCCAATAATACACTGCCTGCACTTTATTCACTCTGTGAGCATGGGTCAAGTGGTTTCCTGAGTGGCTTCTACTTGGTTCTTTCCTTTTAAGACTTGATGGAGAAAGAAAGCCACATCAAAATGCCACTGAGGATGATACTCAGCATTAGCACAACTCCTTGGAATTTTAGCAAATAGATTTTTAATTTGGACTACTGTCTAATAATATTTTTTGGACCTTTTCTATTATCAGTAACCACAGAGTTAATTAGGCCACACTGCATTGCAATCTTATTTGTCTCATGAATGTGATAATGGTAAATGCTCCCTGTTAGTGTCTCTCTCCCTTAATTTAAGCTCAAGGGCAGAAGCCATATCTTATTCACCTTAGTAATTCTCTTAGTAATAAATGTATTCATTAAAAATGCATTATTACATTTAACACTTATCACATGGGCCGTGATTTTAAAATGTTATATTAGTCTTGGTGGGATATGCCCCATTTTAGTGTGTAATTCTTTGTAGGGGCACTTTGACAATATATATTAGTAGGCAAAAAATAAATATTGCATGTTCTTTTGAGCCAGCAATTTCATTTCTAGGGATATACCCTGAAATACTAAAAATAAACTCTAAATATTCTAAGTTAACTCTGAAGCAATATTCCAAGGATATTCTAGAAGATTTAGGAATGGGAATGTTCACAATGTTCATGGCAGTAAAAATGGAAAAACTTACCTCTCCACAAACAGGAATTTGTATTAATCTTGGTGTAGTCGTGTAATAATACAGCATAGGCATTAAAAATAAAAACAGGCCTGTAAATGAATATTTGACTTGGAAAGATGTACCCAGGATATTAATTGGAGAAAAAGGCTATAGAGCAGTAGTTTGGTTTTCTAATTTTTGTAAAATAGAAATTCATGTTTGTACATGTACCTGAAAGTAGTTGGAAGAACATACCCCAAGTGTTAAAACTTTCTGGGCTTCTGAGATTTTTACTTTCTATCCTTAATTTGTTTCTGGAATTTTTTTTCACAGTGTGCATTTAGGATGTTAAAAGTTAGACTGTGGGGGGACTTCTGGGAAGATGGCAGTGTGAGTAGGGCGGCGGAAATCTCCTCCCAAAACCATATATATTTGTGAAAATACAACAAATACAACTATTCCTAAAAGAGAGACCAGAAGATACAGTACAACAGCCAGGCTACAGCTACATCTGCGAGAACTCAGTGCCTCATGAAGCGGGTAAGATACAAAGCTGCAACCCAGCGGGACCCAAACACTCCCCCACCCAGCACACCAGCAGGAGGAAAAGAATCAGAGTGGGGAGGGAGTGGAAGCACAGGACTGCTAAATAACCAGCCCTGGTGATCTGAACCAGGAGCACAGACACACATTGCATGGTGTATTGGAGATTAGAGGAATGGAAGGGCAGGATCCGAGACAGAGACTGTGAGCAGGTCCCCACAGCCGGCTCCCCTGGGACAAAAAAAAGCGGGCACTTTCTTAAAAGTCTTAAAGAGACAAGGGCCCAACAGCAGAACAAAACTGTTCCAGCACACTCAACCCAGCAGGCCAGGAATCTTGAGGAACTTTGGGCCCCTTAACCAGCAGCCAGGTAAAGCAGCTCCAAAGCCCCTCAAAGAGATAAGCAGCCTGCCGTTCGTTCCCTCCTCTAGGCCAGCGCTGTGGCGGATTCGCCACAGCTTTGGAACAGGGTGAGAGTGGCCCTGCCCAAAACAAGTGCACAGAATCCCCTCCCAGCAGGCGTGCAGCTAACCGGGAAGGGCTGCACAGAATCTCCTCCCAGTGGGTGCACAGCTAACCAGGAAGGGCCACACAGAATCTCGTCCAGGCAGGTGTGCAGCTAACCGGGAAGGGCTGCAGAAGCCAGAGCAAGGGCCGAAAGACACCAAGGGGTGAAGAATGCACCCGGCGTGGCTGCAAACTGCTGCAGTGCTCTACGCTAGCCTGAGGGTGGCCCCATCCATGGCAGCTTAGGGGATTATCCCAGAGACTGCCTCCCAGTGTGTGGGTAACTGGCACAGGCTACGGAGAGGGGCAAGGAGAACAACAAGCAGGAAGGGACTTTGTTCTCCCAGCTGACACGTGGCATCTGCCTGCAACCACTTCTATCGCCATGAAAAGACAGAATATGGTTCAGTCAAGACACACCCAGGCAACTCCAGAGAGAGGGCCGGGTGGGATAGATTTAAACAATCTTCCTGAAAAAAGAATTCAGAATAAAAGTCATAACCATGCTCATAGATCTACAGAGAAATATACAGGAGCTAAGGGAGGAAGTGAGGAGAGATATTACAGATATGAAACAATCGATTGATGGGCTGAAGAGCAGACTGGATGAGGTGCAAGAGACTGTTAATGTAATAGAAGTCAGAGAACAGGAGTACAGAGAAGCTGAGGCAGAGAGATATAAAAGAATCTTTAGGAATGAAAGAATATTAAGAGAACTGTGTGACCAATCCAAATGGAACAATATTCGCATTATAGGAGTACCAGAATAAGAAGAGAGATAAAAAGGTATAGAAAGTGTCTTTGAAGAAATAATTGCTGAAAACTTCCCCAAGCTGGGAAAGGAAATAGTTTCTCAGACCATGGAAGCCCACAGATCTCCCAACAAGGAGGACAACACCAAGACATATAATACTTAAAATGGCAAAGATCAAAGACAAGGACAGAGTATTAAAGGCAGCCACAGAGAGGGAAAAGATCACCTACAAAGGAAAACCCATCAGGCTAACATCAGATGTCTCAACAGAAACCTTACAGGCCAGAAGAGAATGGCATGATATATTTAATGCAATGAAACAGAAGGGCCTTGAACCAAGAATATTGTATCCAGCACGATTATCATTTAAATTAGAGGGAGGGATTAAACAATTCCCAGACAAGTGAAAGTTGAGGGAATTTGCCTCCCACAAACAACCTCTACAGGATATATTAAAGGGACTGCTCTAAAGCGAAGCCCTCCTAAGGCTAAAAAGATGTCACCAGAGAAAATAAATTCATAGCAAAGGTAGCAGACCATCCAAATACTAACTAAAGACAAGAAATAAAATCAGCTTTCCACAAAAACAGTCAAAGGAATGCAAAAGAGTATTGAATAAAACACCTAATATATAAAGAATGGAGGAGGAAGAATAAGAATGGAGAGAAATAAAGAATCATCAAACTGTGCTTATAATAGCTTAACAAGAGAGTTAAGTCAGACTGTTAGATACGAAAGAAGCTACCCTTGAACCTTTGGTAACCACGAATCTAAAAGCCGGCAATGGCAATAAGTACATATCTATCGATAATCACCCTAAATGTAAATGGACTGAAGGCACCAATCAAAAGACACAGAGTAATAGAATGGATAAAAAAGCAACACCCATCTATATGCTGCTTACAAGAGACTCGCCTCAAACCCAAAGATATACACAGACTAAAAGTGAAGGGATGGAGAAAGATATTTCACACAAAAAACAGGGAGAAAAAAAGCAGGATTTGCAGTACTTGTATCAGACAAAATAGACTTCAAAACAAAGAAAGTAGGAAGAGATAAAGAAGGACATTACATAATGATAAAGGGGTCCGTCCAAAAAGATGATATAACCATTATAAATATATATGCACCCAACACAGGAGCACCCATATATGTGAAACAAATACTAACAGAATTAAAGGAGGAAATAGAAAGCAATGCATTCATTTTGGGAGACTTCAACACACCACCTACTCCAAAGGACAGAACAACCAGACAGAGAATAAGTAAAGACACAGAGGCACTGAACAACACACTAGAACAGATGGACCTAACAGACATCTACAGAACTCTACACCCAAAAGCAGCAGGATACACATTCTTCGCAAGTACACATGGAATATTTTCCAGAATAGACCACATACTAGGCCAGAAAAAGAACCTCAGTAAATTCAAAAATATTTAAATTCTACCAATCAACTTCGCAGATCACAAAGGTATAAAACTAGAAATAAATTGTACAAAGAAAACAAAAAGGCTCACAAGTCCATGGAGGCTGAACAACATGCTCCTAAATAATCAATGGATCAACGGCCAAATTAAAACAGAGATCAAACAATATATGGAGACAAATGACAACAGTACAAAGCCCCAACTTCTGTTTGTTGCAGGAAAGGCAGTTCTAAGAGGAAAGTATATTGCAATCCAGGCCTATTTAAAGAAGGAAGAATAATCCCAAATGAATAGTCTAAAGTCACAATTATTGAAATTTGAACAAGAACAAAAATGAGGCCCAAAGTCACCAGAAGGAGAGACACAATAAAGATGAGAGAAGAAATAAATAAAATTGAGAAGAATGAAACAATAGAAAAAATCAATAAAACCAAGAACTGCTTCTTTGAAAAAATAAACAAAATAGATAAACCACTAGCCAGACTTATTAACAGAAAAAGAGAATCTACACATATAAACAGAATCAGAAATGAGAAAGAAAAATCACGACGGACCCCACAGAAATACAAAGAATTATAAGAGAATACTATGAAAATCTATATGCTAACAAGCTGGAAAACCTAGAAGAAATGTACAACTTCTTAGAAAAATACAACCTTCCAAGACTGACCAAGGAAGAAACAGAAAACATAAATAGAGCAATTACCAGCAACGAAATTGAATTGGTAATCAGAAAACTACCCAAGAACCAAACTCCCAGGCCAGATGGATTCACCGCTGAATTTTATCAGACGTATAGAGAAGAAATAATACCCATTCACCATCAAATTTTTCAAAATATTGAAGACGAGGGAATACTTCCAAACTCATTCTATGAAGCCAGCATCATTCTAATACCAACACCAGGCAAAGACCCCACCAAAAAAGAAAATTACAGACCAATATCCCTGATGAATATAGATGCAAAAATACTCAACAAAATATTAGCAAACTGAATTCAAAAATACATCAAGAGGATCATACACCATGATCAAGTGGGACTCATCTCATGGAGGCAAGGATGGTACAACATTCAAAAATCCATCAGCATCACCCACCACATCAACAAAAGAAGAACAAAAACCACATGATCATCTCCAGAGATGCTGAAAAAGCATTTGACAAAATTCCACATCCATTCACGATTAAGACTCTCAATAAAGTGGGTATAGAGGGCAACTACCTCAACATAACAAAGGCCATATATGACAAACACACAGCCAACATCATACTTAACAGCGAGAAGCTGAAAGCTTTTCATCTAAGATCGGCAACAAGACAGGGATGCCCACTCTCCCCACTGTTATTCAACATAGTACTGGATGTCCTAGCCATGGCAATCAGACAAAACAAAGAAATACAAGGCATCCAGATTGGTAAAGAAGAATTCAAATTGTCACTATTTGCAGATGACATGATATTGTACATAGAAAACCCTAAAGACTCCACTCCAAAACTCTTAGAACTAATATCTGAATTCAGCAAAGTTGCAGGATACAAAATTAACAAACAGAAATCTGTTGCTTTCCTATACACTAACGATGAACTAACAGAAAGAGAAATCAGGAAAACAATTCCATTCACAATTGCATCAAAAAGAATAAAATACCTAGGAATAAACCTAATAAAGGAAGTGAAAGACCTATACTCTGAAAACTAAAAGACACTCCTAAGAGAAATTAAGGAGGACACTAACAAATGGAAATTTATCCCATGCTCTTGGCTAGGAAGAATAAATATTGTCAAAATGGCTATACTACCTAAAGCAATCTACAGATTCAGTGCAATCCCTATCAAAATTCCAACAGCATTCTTCAATGAACTGGAACAAATAATTCTAAAATTCATATGGAACCACAAAAGACCCAGAGTAGCCACAGCAATCTGCAGAAGGAAGAATAAAATGGGGAATTACGCTCCCTGACTTCAAGCTCTACTACAAAGCCACAGTATTCAAGACAGTTTGGTACTAGCACAAGAACAGACCCACAGACCAGTGGAACAGAATAGAGAGTCCAGACATTAACCCAAACATATACGGTCAATTAATATACGATAAAGGAGCCATGGATATACAATGGGGAAATGACAGCCTCTTCAATAGCTGGTGTTGGCAAAACTGGACAGCTACATGTAAGAGAATGAAAGTGGATTACTGTCTAACCCCATACACAAAAGTAAACTCAAAATGGATCAAATATCTGAATGTAAGTCATGAAACCATAAAGCTCTTTGAAAAAAGCATAGGCAAAACTCTCTTGGACATAAACATGAGCAACTTCTTCATGAACATATCTCTCCAGGCAAGGGAAAGAAAGGCAAAAATGAACAAGTGGGACTATATCAAGCTGAAAAGCTTCTGTACAGCAAAAGACACCATCAGTAGAACAAAAAGACATCCTACAGTATGGGAGAATATATTCATAAATGACATATCTGATAAGGGGTTGACATCCAAAATATATAAAGAACTCACGCACCTCAACAAACAAAAAGCAAATAATCCCATTAAGAAATGGGCAGAGGATCTGAATAGACACTTCTCCACAGAATAAATTCAGATGGCCCACAGCACATGAAAAGACTCCACATCACTAATCATCAGAGAAATGCAAATTAAAGCCACAGTGAGATATTACCTCACACCAGTAAGGATGGCCACCATCCAAAACACAAACAACAACTAATATTGGTGAGGATGTGGAGAAAAGGGAACCCTCTTACACTGCTGGTGGAATGGAAATTAGTTCAAACATTGTGGAAAGCAGTATGGCATTTCTTCAAAAAACTCAAAATAGAAATAGCATTTGACCCAGGAATCCCACTCCTAGGAATTTACCCAAAAAATTCAGCAGCCCAGTTTGAAAAGGATATGTGCACCCCTATGTTTATCACAGCACTATTTACAATAGCCAAGAAATGGGAGCAACCTAAGTGTCCCTCAGTAGATGAATAGATAAAGAAGATGTGGTACATATACACAATGGAATATTATTCAGCCATAAGTAAAAACAAATCCAGACATTTCCAACAATGTGGATGGAGCTAGAGTGTATTATGCTCAGTGAAATAAGCCAAGCAGAGAAAGACAAGTATAAAATGATTTCATTCATATGTGGAGTATAAGAGCAAAGAAAAAAAAAGTGAAGGAACAAAATAGCAGCAGACTCACAGAACGCAAGAATGGACTAAGAGATACCAAAGGGAAAGGGACTGGGGAGGATGGGTGTGAAGGGGGTACACTGGGGAAAAAGGGGCATTACGATTAGCAGAAATAATGTGTGGGAGGGCTGTACAACTCAGAGAAGACAAGTAGTGATTCTACAGCATCTCACTATGGTGATGGACAGTGACTGTAATGGGGTTGGTGGGGGGGACATGATGAAGTGTGGCGTTTAGTAACTATAATGTTGCACATGTAATTGTAGATTAGCGATATCAAAATTAAAAAAAAGTTAGACTGTGGGGAAGTTGGGGTTCCTATGGCCAGGATCCTCACTAACTTAAAGCACCTGATGATGAAACTGGCCTGTTTCTAGGCTACCATTTCCACACCTTTAGGTAATAACCTATTATTGTGCTATATAGAGAGCTCGGCCCAGTGCTGTGCGTGGAGGCAGAGACACCGTCTTCGACCTACCACCGGGAGAACAAGGCACCTGCCTTTCACCCCAAAGAATGTTCTGCTGTCATTTTCTTTGGTCGCATTGAATCCATAGCAAACTTGCCTGGGGCTGAAGCCCATTGGCAAGACAATTGGCAAAAGTTGGCAGGGTCCATTGTTGACCAAGGAAAAAGACAGGCTGCCCTTATGGGAGGTGTGCTTCAGTGGGCTGCCCCTGTGAATGGGGTAACAGTGGATCATTCCCTAATGGGTATGTGGTCTGAGGTGGCTTGCCTCCTAGAGGACTGGGCCCCACCCCAGGACTGGAGGCAAGTGGAGGTGACAGCTTAGGCAGTAGGGGAGGCCCTTGTTATAGTAAGCAGATCCTTTTAGAAGCAGAGTGCCTGTGAGGCAGCAGAGACTGTGGGTTGGCTGCTTCTCACAGTATTAAAAAAGTGAACAGAGGAGACACAAGAAATGGCGGCAGGAGAATGTGAGCTGCAAACTTCTGTGGATTCCCTGAGGAGGGAAATGGCATTGATGCGAGAGGAGGTGGCACGAGAATGCGAGCTGCACACTTTTATGGATTTCCTGAAGAAAGAGATGGCATTGATAAAAGAGCACTGGCAGCAAGGTGCCATTGGAGACAAGAAGGCAGTGTTGCCAGGTGTTCTTAAGGAGGAAGAGGCCATCAAGGAAAAAGACGAACTCCTGAGGGAAGCACAGGTGGAGGTGGTATGAGAACGTCAGCTGCGAAGCATTGAGGTCAAGGTAAGAGAGCTTCTGAAGACTGAGGTAGCATTGCTGTGAGGCACAGTAGAAAAGATAAAGGTTGTAGCAGAGGAGGCACTCGGGGGAGGGGAGAGAAAGATGTCATCAGCCCCAGAAATGGAGGAGCGAGGGAAGGATGAAGGGGTGGTGCCAGAGGCACTGGCCCCTGCTGTACTGAAAGCACGCCCAGTGGTTGTAAAGAAAATAAAGACCCAACAGCTGAAGGTTCCCCAAGGAGAGGAGCAGCCCCCTCCCCAGGTCGTGGAGCACTCTATGGTCCGCCCCTATACTCAGGCTGAGCTGGTGGATTTGGGCTCCCGGTTTAGGCAGAAGCCCTCAGAGTCAATATCAGCTTGGCTCCTGCATCTGTGGGACTTAGGGGTGGATGGAATTGTTCTGTCGGGGTCAGAGATGGGGAAGCTGTCTTCCCTGACTGTGCAGCCTGCCTTGAGGCAGCGATTACAAAATGCACATCAGACCCCAGGGAGTCACTCCCTCCTTGATTGGTTTATGGCTGCACTTCATGCTGTGTGGCCCAATCCGGGTGATCTACCATCCTCTCCTGGTAGATGGCACACATATGCTGAGCTCCAGTGGGTGCTACGAGAGCTAGGCATGAGAAATGCCATGTATAGTCCAGAGAATTATGGCCCAGATGAAGAGATTTTCACTACTGGGATGAGGAATATTGTACTTCAAACGGCTCCTAATCCCTCTTTGGGTGTCTAGTGGCCATTCTTTCCCCTCACTTAGGGCATCCCATAAGCGAGGTGACACATACCACAGCAGGCATGATAGAGAGGCACAATGGCTTGTTAAAATCCAAACTAAAATCAGATACCAATAGTCTGCGGTGATGGTCAGTCCACTTATGGACCGTGCTATGATGTTTGAATGTGAGACCCCGAAAGGGTGCCCTGAGCCCCGTAGACATGTTAACACATATGGCTACCTCCTCTATACAACTGCAAGTGCAAACCAAGGGAGAATCACTGAAGCTGAGGTTCTGCCACCAGAATAACATCTTGCTGCCAGCACCAACTGCATTGAATCCCTGAGACTCCATTGACTGGACATGGCCTTGGACCTTTAAACTTATGGACCAACTATGGCTGGCTTTCCTGGCACCTTGGGGACAAGGCCTGGAAGCTGGCCTCCTGTGTATTCCTGGAATAACAGCAGAGTGGCCGCCAAAGGTCACAGTAGTATATCCTGAACGACCAGAAGGTAGGAGCATCTTACCGGGGAGTTTTGTTTTAGCATTATGGCCAGTGCATTCACCTCCAGTAGCACTATATATAGACCCTTTGGTAACCCCCACAGGGAGAGGAGTAAAAGTATGGTATGCTAGACCTGGAAGGGTCCCCCTTTCTGCTACAGTCCTATCACAGGACCACTCTCTTGCATGCATCCTACCTGATGGACAAGATTTGCCTATGTTGGTAGCATTAAAACATGTGTCTTATCACCCCTAAAGTCTTTGTGGATTGGGAACTTCCTCTGGCTTGGTGATTATTATAATTTTTGTTACCTGTATCTTAATTTTTTTTATTATCTCTAAGTTGTTGTTATCCTCTCTTGCTATTGTGGAATCTGGTTAGAGTGTTCCATCTTTCTCGCACAGGGACCATTGTGGAAGATGGAAAGCGTGTAGATTGTAAGGCGAGAATCCTGGAGGGGTGGAGTGTGGGGAAGTTGGGGTTCCTATGGCCAGGATACTCACTGAACTTAAACCACCTGATGATGTAACTGGCCTGTTGCTAGGCTACTGCTTCCACACCTTTAGGCAATAAGCTATTATTGTGCTATATAGAGTGCTCGGCCCAGTGCTCTGCGGGGAGACAGAGACGCTAGTGCTGGACCTACTGCCGGGAGAACAAGCCGGGTAATAAACCCTTTCACCCCAAAGAACGTTCTGCTGTCATTTTCTTTGGTCACATTGAATCCATAGTGAACTTGCCCGGGGCTGAAACCAATTGGCAAGACATAGACATACATTGAAACTTTCCATTTTGAAATTTGTTGACCTTAACAGAAATGGAATACATGGGGTGGTGAGGGGGCTGGAAACTGGAGCAGTTTAGTTTGAAAAAGAATCGGGTTGGGTGGGAAAAACGAGTGCTGAAAGTAAGATCTCTTTCTTTCAGAGAAAGGCAATACCTACCAACTACTCTATTCTTGGCTCCTTGGTGCAGGACTTCATGCATCAGGGTTTACACTTAACCATTTATTTCTGAATTAGGCCCTGTTTACATTCCTTTCCCACCCCTGTCTCTCTAGGCTTTAGGAAGCTAAATAATTACTAGTGGCCCCAGCTGCTTGTGGGTGTGCAGCTCTTGCTCTAGTAATGGCTGCTTTACTTTATCCAGTAGAGATGCCTCAAACTCATCAGGGCTCCTGCTCCCCCAACACACACATTACACACACTTGGCAGCATGACCTTTCTCCCTGGGCCTCATAATCACTAGTGGATTATAAGACATACGTTTTTGCCAGTGGCAGGTGCAGTAGTTAAAAATGAGCCCCAAAGAATTTGCTCCCTGGCTGTTCCTGGGGTTTGAGGGTTGACTGCATCTCACCAAGTAACAGGAAACCTAGTTGCACTAGCTGGTGCTGTCAGCATCTAATTATAATAAGTAATAACCTGGGCTTTGGGCCATTGCTGAATTGCAGGTTTCTGGGTAGCTTTTTATGCTAAGCATCTAGGGACAGGGAAACTTAGAGGCAATAGGCTGCTCCCTTAGAAAGAAAAAGCCCTTGGGGGACTTTGGCTAGTCCTGTGTGGGTTTAGGTCTAAGAGCCTCATTCCTACTAGTGGTTGAGTCTTGAAGGTAGGGGACTAGCCATGGGCCTACCTTGTTCCTGTGATCCTTTGAATAACCCAGGCAGCTGATAAGGGAACAGATACGTTCAGTTCCTTTTTACACACAGGTGAGTCCTGGTGGTAACTGAAATTATAAATAAGAAGCCTTGATCTAGAGTCGAGTTTTGTTACCTTTCCTCCTCAGTGTGAACCAAATGCCACCTGATGACTAAATGGAGGTTTCATTCACTTTTAGGGGGCTCTTATCTCAGGAGTACAGAATGGAGGGTCTTAACTGCCAGACATAGAAGGGCCCCTAAGAGATCAAAGTTATTGCCATCCAAAGATAGGGATATTTAGGTCTAAAGGGAAGAAGAACTTTGAGGCAGCTAGGAAGATCAGCATCAGAGTGCATATCTGAGTTCTAGTACTTCGGTATAGTCACTTGGTGCCACTGTATCCAAGTTTCCTTGTTTAAAATGGAGGCAAGAATTCTTATTAGTTAATAATTGTAGGCATTGCAGTAGCTTTTGCCAGATAAATAACGTAATTGTGATGCTAATAATAATGCTTAGCAAGAGTAAGATCTGAGGTCTCTGGTGTGGGCTGGGTGAGTTGATTAAAGTGGTAAAAGTAAAATTAAAGCTAGATCTCAAACCTTCACTGTTCTGTCTGAACATTTGTTTCTTTTTCCTTCTCTCCTACAGGTGACACCAAATGTGATCAGAAACTGTGCCACTGGTGAAGAGGTATATTGAACCCTGCCTGGCCTAGCAAGGTTACTAGAGAATTGAAAGAGGATCAAATCAGCATCTTGCAGGTGGTTATCAAACCATTTTGAAGTCTTGGTAAGTAGTCAGTGGCTTTGATGGGCTTTCCCAGTTAATGGAAAGGAGCAAGGAAGGTACTCTTAAATAAGCACTAGGCAGTTTCTTAATGTTTTCCCATTATGATAATGAAAAAAGATCTTAAAATATTCAGACTGCACCAGAGAGTAAAGAACTTAACCTCTCCTTTTTCCATTCTCCCATATTTTGCAGATGGGAGAATAATTGGATATCTTGCCCAATACTATAGCTAGTTGATGCAGAAAATGGATTTGAATCCAAGCTGGTACTGTGTCTTTTACCCACTGTTTCGTCTTGATTCCCTGTAAATCCAAGGAGGTCATGTGAGATAAACGTTCTTATTCCACACCGCAAGATATTTATAATAGCCTCTGATTTGTGCTTCACTGGTGAAAGAAATTTCCCTGGTATAAAACCTGATTATGCATAAAATCATCTGGGATCCTTGTTAAAAATGTAGATTTCCTGGGCAACCAGAAGCCTTGTCATTGATCAAGACCAACACTTACCTGACCTACTGAGGCTTCCTGCCCAGTGGGTTCATCAGTAAGCCGGAGTGAATCACTGCTGCCATAGATGTCCTTGCAAGGCAGTTAGGAGGCCTTGATTAACTTATTGGTGGTTTAGGTGGGGTTCCCCATTTGGTGGTAGAGAGGAGATGGTTGTGATGTAGTACTTCACCCCTTCCTTCCGCAGACTTCCGACAGTTTTTAAGAGCTTACTAAGTGCTAGAGATTGTTCTAGATATTAACAAAGTGCTGCCATCATGGAACTTTCATTCTTGTGAGAATAGACAAAGAAATAAGTACTGGTAAGTGTGGAATGTATTTTAAGTGTTATATCAGAAGTTTTTCCATTATGATGTGAAAATTACATTAAAAACAGCTGGGTTAGACTAAGCAACAGCTTGCGTTTTTTCCCCCACCTCCCATTCTTCCTTTTAATACCTGCCACTGTCCCTCAGTGCTGACCAAGCTGAATATTAGAAGGTCATGGATGATGAAAGTAATCTTCTTCCTTTCTGTAACCTCTTATGAGGCTGAATTGTAAAGGGTATCTTTTAAAAGCATTTTACAGAAGTCTACCAGATCTTCCACATGTGTGAACAGGCAGAAGAGGGAGTCCTCTCAGTGATTAACACATGATTAAGGTAAGTAGGGGAAGAAAGGCTGACTTTTCCCTGACTCCTGTCAGTGAGGCTCTTAGAAATGTTTCCAGGGACCAATCCTTTTTTAGATTGTAAGGTAAGAATATGTTTAGGATTTTTTTTAATTCAGGTATCTTTGATATACAATCATAATTGGTTTCAAATATACAACACAGTGGTTCAACAGTTACCCACATTGTTAAATTCTCACCCCCTCTAGTACGGTTACTATCTATCAACAGAAAGATGTTATAGAATCATTGCCTATATTTCTCCATGCTGTACTACCTCCCAGAGACCAATACTTTTAAAGCCTACAGTTTATTCTTTAATACATCCTTAAAACAATTGGGGTAGATAATATGCTTACCAAGTCTGCGATCACTCCTTGGAAGGATCAGAAGAACTGAAATGGTTCCCAGGTAAACTAGGTGGTATAAACTGCTGTCACAAGTAACATAAACATGATACTAGTCATACTCCCCTTCAAGGGAGAGTCTGTTCTTTCAAACCAAACTTGTTGAGTTTGTCTTTATTAAACTTAGTAGCTGCATACATCTTGTCAAAAGTCAATTTATGGCAGAGGCTCATTGTTGCAAGAGCAGCCTGTATACAGCACTTTGGCTCAGTAATTTAAGAGGCAGCAGGGTCTTCTGGCTTGGTCTCCTCTTAAACCAATTGGACTAACATTCATTTTTGGCTTCTCAGGATCAGCCCCCTAACAGGCTTCAGGGAACACTGAAAAGGTTCGTAATTAAACTAGGCAGCATCTATCTTGGGAGAAACATGCAGAGGCTGCCCTACCTTAAGGTAGTAGCACTTCCATCCAGAGTTAATGCCTGAAGGCCAGATCATTCTGTGGTGTCTGCCATTTTTCATGAAAGTAATAAAGAAAACCATTTCCCATGAGAATGGTCTTGAGATGGTGCCTTCACAGAATAATGTTCCTTATACAGGCTCTGGAATAGTGTATGGATAATTCCTACTGACAGAATTAGGTAATTAGTCTGCACAGGGAACCTTATGATATAAAAGTTGGCTTTACCCTGAGCAGAAGCCTGGAATAGTCCTTGATACAAAGGGAATCCCTTCGTTCTTCATCCTCCTCGACAACTGATTTTGAAATAACATTGCTCACATATAGGGCTATGAATGTTAGCAGGCTGTTAAAAAAAAAAGTCCTCTCATCTCTCCATATTGGCCAAAATGGGTTAAATAAATCTGGCTTTTGTGGTGAATCCCAGTTCTTTAGTTCTTCCCTAACCTGTTATCCATCCTCCTTTCCTTTTGTGACAACAGGTCTGTTGTTTTTTTTTCTGCCTTTCTCTTTAGGCTAGTCATCTAGCACCCACACAACTTTTGAAAATTTCCTTTCTAAAGTCATATAATAATAATAACACTTATCAGTTATAAGTGCTTTTATGTTCTAAACAAGTTCTTTACACATTTGTTGTCTCATTTTAACTTAATAGTAACTCTGGGAAGTAGGATTTGTTCCTACTTTACATGTAATAAAACTGAGAATCAGAGAGGTGATGTCACCAGCATAACACAGGGAGCCAGTGATGGAGCTGTATGTGTCACACTCCAAGATCTTAACTACCTTAATATACTCTAAGCACTGGAACGTGGTGAGGACATTCTTAGTCATTGGGACCTTCTGCCTCCTGGGGCTCTCATCACTGTCTTCTTCCAGGACATAGGGGCTCATGTGAAAAGTTCATTGTCAAAGGGAGATTCAGATGTGCAAGAGAGATGTTGTGAGGTATGTGTAGGTCCCTTAAATTTTAGGAATGACCACTTTAGATAGAGGAGCATTTGCTTTTGTCTCACACAGCCATTTACCATTTGTTTATCTTTGTCTTCCCACCTTTTATTATTACCCCCAACCTCTTGCATGATGTTTGTGTTGGAGAGTTTCTATGAAGTTATACTTCTGCACCAAACCAAAAGGAATCACAAGTCAAAGTCACAACTAAAAATCCCATTACTCGTAGAGTGTTAACTCCAGTGCAGGTGCGTCAGGGACTAGAGCAGCCTGCCATGCAGGTCATCATGTCCTGGCTGTAATTCCATATAAACATGGATTCTGTTAGCAGACAATACTTATAATATTACTTTTGGTTCATATCAAGTGGAAACAAGAGTACTGTAAGTTAATACTTCAATAAATTTTATTGCTGGGAAGCTAATAGTATCTAGGTATAATTAGCATAGACAAAGAGTTGGCAAGCTATGGCCCACATGCCAGCTGCCTGTTTTTAGAAATAAAGTTTTATTGGAACACAGTCCTGCTCATTCACTGTTGTCCATGGATGCCTTTCATGCTACAGTAGAGTTGAGTAGTTGTGAAGGGACTGTATGGTCTGCAGAGCATGAAACGTTACCATCTGGCCCTTCACAGAATTTCCCAGCTCCTGGCATAGGCTAAATGTACTATGTCTATAAATCCTTGCCTCAAATCCATTTTCTTTTCTGTGGGGCTTCGATTTACAGCTGATCCTAGAAAGTATGGAAACTCAGTGTAGTCAGTTTGCCTCTGAATTTCTTTCCACTCAAATTAAGCTCACCAAGAAAGCACATTCACAAATTGGGCTATATATACAGAGCTATATTTTATATGCCTCATTGTAGTTATTTATGTATCCTATATGATTCCCCCATTTCTTCCCCTCTTTTCAGGGATAACTATTTTAAAATTGAGCTGTTCTCAAGTATGCAAAAAGTTACAACTCACATTTCCTAATTATGACTTTACCCTAATTTTAATTCATCTCCCCCTTTGTGGCATGAAAGCAGCTGTAGACCATATGGAAACAAATGAGCAGGACTGTGTTCCAGTAAAACTTCATTTACAAAAAGAGGTAGCAGCCTGGAGTCAGCCCATGGGCTGTAGCATGCCATCTCTGCTCTATGGTTTACATACAAAGAAAGACCTTAGAACAAAGACTTGAGGTGGTGCGTTAAAGCAAACATTCAGGGTGATATTTACTCAGAATGTGTGTAATACAATAATAATAACAGCTATACTTGAATCAGCACTAGAAAGTGTCTTGTGATCCATGTGTTGTATGCATGACTTAACAGTGTTTTAGATATTGGCTTGAGTTCTTGGTAGAGTGATAGAATCTTCATGGGCCATGTTCCTACCATTCCTTAGAGGATCCTTGCCTTAGGTCTGTCTTTGCATAGCTTAAAAGTGACTTTGTCTTTATGTTATTTCTTTTTTTTTTATGTCTGAACCACTCATTTTTCTTTATTTACAATTTATTTTGGTATCATTAACCTACAATTACATGTGCAATATTATGGTGATTAAACTACCCCTTCATCAGGTCCCCCCACCAACCCCATTACAGTCACTGTCCATCAGCGTAGTGAGATGCTATAGAATCACTACTTGTCTTCTCTGAGTTGTACAGCCCTCCCCGGGCCCCCCCTACCTTACGTCTGCTAATCTTAATGCCCCTTTTACCCTCTTATCCCTCCCTTCCCACCCTTCTTCCCCAGTCCCTTTCCCTTTGGTAACTATTAGTCCGTTCCTGGGTTCTGTGAGTCTGATGCTTTTTTGTTCTTTCAGTTTTTTTTTTCCTTTGTTCTTATACTCCACCTATGAGTGAAATCATTTGATGCTTGTCCTTTTCGGCTTGGCTTATTTCACTGAGCATAATACCCTCTAGCTCCGTCCATGTTGTTGCAAGTGGTAGGATTTCTTTTCTTCTTTTCTTTTTTCTTTTTATTTTATTATTTTTTTTTTACAATTTATTTTATTTTAGTATCATTAACCTACAATTACATGAGCAATATTGTGATGATTAAACTACCCCCTTCATCAGGTCCCCCCCACCAACCCTATTACAGTCACTGTCCATCAGCGTAGTGAGATGAGAATCACTACTTGTCTTCTCTGAGCTGTACAGTCCCCCCCGTGCCCCGCCACCCTATGTCTGCCAATCGTAATGCCCCTTTTACCCTCTTATCCCTCCCTTCCTGCCCTTCTTCCCCAGTCCCTTTCCCTTTGGTAACTATTAGTCCGTTCTTGGGTTCTGTGAGTCTGCTGCTGTTTTGTTCCTTCAGTTTTTTTTGTTTTGTTTTGTTCTTTGTTCTTATACTCCACATATGAGTGAGATCATTTGGTACTTGTCTTTTTTGGCCTGGCTTATTTCACTGAGCATAATACCCTCCAGCTCCATCCATGTTGTTGCAAATGGTAGGATTTGTTTTTTTCTTATGGCTGCGTAATATTCCATTGTGTATATGTACCACTTCTTCTTAATCCATTCATCTACTGATAGACACTTAGGTTGCTTCCATTTCTTGGCTATTGTAAATAGTGCTGCAATAAACATAGGGGTGCATCTGTCTTTTTGAAACTAGGCTGCTGCATTCTTGGGGTAAATTCCTAGGAGTGGGATTCCTGGGTCATATGGTATTTCTATTTTGAGTTTTTTGAGGAACCTCCATACTGCTTTCCACAATGGTTGAACTAATTTGCATTCCCACCAGCAATGTAGGAGGGTTCCCCTCTCTCCACATCCTCGCCAACATTTGTTGTTGTTTGTGTTTTCGATGTTGGCCATCCTCACTGGTGTGAGGTGATATCTCATTGTAGTTTTAATCTGCATTTCTCTGATGATTAGCGATGTGGAGCATCTTTTCATGTGCCTGTTGGCCATCTGAATTTCTTCTTTAGAGAAGTGTCTATTCATGTCCTGTGCCCATTTCTTAATTGGGTTATTTGCTTTTTGTTTGTTAAGGTGCATGAGTTCTTTGTATATTTTGGATGTCAACCCCTTATCAGATACATCATTTATGAATATATTTTCCCATATTGTAGGATGTCTTTTTGTTCTACTGATGGTGTCCTTT
>JAQQAC010016209.1:57051700-57080139 GCA_029783875.1 Phataginus tricuspis | reverse complement strand
TCATCAGGTCCCCCCCACCAACCCTATTACAGTCACTGTCCATCAGCGTAGTGAGATGAGAATCACTACTTGTCTTCTCTGAGCTGTACAGTCCCCCCCGTGCCCCGCCACCCTATGTCTGCCAATCGTAATGCCCCTTTTACCCTCTTATCCCTCCCTTCCTGCCCTTCTTCCCCAGTCCCTTTCCCTTTGGTAACTATTAGTCCGTTCTTGGGTTCTGTGAGTCTGCTGCTGTTTTGTTCCTTCAGTTTTTTTTGTTTTGTTTTGTTCTTTGTTCTTATACTCCACATATGAGTGAGATCATTTGGTACT
This sequence comes from Phataginus tricuspis, assembly GCA_029783875.1. NCBI lineage: Eukaryota > Metazoa > Chordata > Mammalia > Pholidota > Manidae > Phataginus > Phataginus tricuspis. Next base: position 57,079,827 of record JAQQAC010016209.1, on the reverse strand, counting down.
TGTCTTTTTTGGCCTGGCTTATTTCACTGAGCATAATACCCTCCAGCTCCATCCATGTTGTTGCAAATGGTAGGATTTGTTTTTTTCTTATGGCTGCGTAATATTCCATTGTGTATATGTACCACTTCTTCTTAATCCATTCATCTACTGATAGACACTTAGGTTGCTTCCATTTCTTGGCTATTGTAAATAGTGCTGCAATAAACATAGGGGTGCATCTGTCTTTTTGAAACTAGGCTGCTGCATTCTTGGGGTAAATTCCTAGGAGTGGGATTCCTGGGTCATATGGTATTTCTATTTTGAGTTTTTTGAGGAACCTCCATACTGCTTTCCACAATGGTTGAACTAATTTGCATTCCCACCAGCAATGTAGGAGGGTTCCCCTCTCTCCACATCCTCGCCAACATTTGTTGTTGTTTGTGTTTTCGATGTTGGCCATCCTCACTGGTGTGAGGTGATATCTCATTGTAGTTTTAATCTGCATTTCTCTGATGATTAGCGATGTGGAGCATCTTTTCATGTGCCTGTTGGCCATCTGAATTTCTTCTTTAGAGAAGTGTCTATTCATGTCCTGTGCCCATTTCTTAATTGGGTTATTTGCTTTTTGTTTGTTAAGGTGCATGAGTTCTTTGTATATTTTGGATGTCAACCCCTTATCAGATACATCATTTATGAATATATTTTCCCATATTGTAGGATGTCTTTTTGTTCTACTGATGGTGTCCTTTACTGTACAGAAGCTTTTCAACTTGATATAGTCCCATTTGTTCATTTTTGCTTTTGTTTCCCTTGCCCAGGGGGATATGTTCATGAAGAAGTCGCTCATGTTTATGTCCAAGAGATTTTTGCCTATGTTTTTTACCAAGAGTTTTATGGTTTCATGATTTACATTCAGGTCTTTGATCCACCTTGAGTTTACCTTTGTGTATGGGGTTAGACAGTAGTCCAGTTTCATTCTCTTACATGTAGCTGTCCAGTTTTTCCAACACCAGCTGCTGAAGAGGCTGTCATCTCCCCATTGTATAGCCAGGGCTCCTTTATCAAATATTAATTGACTGTAGGTGTTTGGGTTAATGTTTGGATTTTCTATTCTGTTCCACTGGTCTGTGGGTCTGTTTTTGTGTCAGTACCAAATTGTCTTGATTACTGTGGCTTTGTAGTAGGGTTTGAAGTCAGGGAGCGTAATTCCCCCTGTTTGATTCCTCCTTCTCAGGATTGTTTTGGCTATTCGGGGTCTTTTCTGGTTCCATATGAATTTTAGAATTATTTGTTCCAGTTCATTGAAGAAAGCTGTTGGTAGTTTGATAGGGATTGCGTTGAATCTGTAGATTGCTTTAGGTAGTATTGCCATTTTAACAATATTTATTCTTCCTAGCCAAGAGCATGGGATGCATTTCCATTTGTTAGTGTCTTCCTTAATTTCTCCTAGGAGTGTCTTGTAGTTTTCAGAGTACAGGTCTTTCACTTCCTTCGTTAGGTTTATTCCTAGGTATTTTATTTTTTAGGTGCAATTGTGAATGGAATTGTTTTTCTGATTTCTCTTTCTGTTAGCTCATCATTAGTGTATAGGAAAGCAACAGGTTTCATTGTGTTAATTTTATATCCTGCAACTTTGCTAAATTCAGATATTAGTTCTAGTAGTTTTGTAGTGGAGTCTTTAGGGTTTTTTATATACAGTATCATGTCATCTGCAAATAGTGACAATTTGACTTCTTCTTTACCAATCTGCATGCCTTGTATGTCTTTGTTTTGTCTGATTGCTGTGGCTAGGACCTCCAGTACTATGTTGAATAACAGTGGAGAGAGTGGGCATCCCTGTCTTGTTCCTGATCTTAGATGAAAAGCTTTCAGCTTCTCGCTATTAAGTATGATGTTAGCTGTGGGTTTGTCATACATAGCCTTTATGATGTTGAGGTACTTGCCATCTATACCCATTCTGTTGAGAGTTGTAATCAAAAGTGGATGCTGAATTTTGTCAAATGCTTTTTCAGCATCTATGGAGATGATCATGTGGTTTTTGTTCTTCTTTTTCTTGATGTGATGGATGATGTTGATGGATTTTCGAATGTTGTACCATCCTTGCATCCCTGGGATGAATCCCACTTGATCATGGTGTATGATCCTCTTGATGTATTTTTGAATTCGGTTTGCTAATATTTTGTTGAGTATTTTTGCATCTACGTTCATCAGGGATATTGGTCTGTAATTTTCTTTTTTGGTGAGGTCTTTGCCCGATTTTGATATTAGAGTGATGCTGGCTTCATAGAAAGAGTCTGGAAGTATTCCCTCCTCTTCTATTTTTTGGAAAACTTTAAGGAGAATGGGTGTTATTTCTTCTCTATATGTCTGGTAGAATTCAAAGGTGAATCCATCAGGTCCAGGGCTTTTGTTCCTGGGTAGTTTTTTGATTACCGATTCAATTTCATTGCTGGTGATTGGTCTGTTTAGTTTTTCTGTTTCCTGCTTGGTGAGTCTTGGAAGGCTGTATTTTTCTAAGAAGTAGTCCATTTCTTCTAGGTTTTCTAGCTTGTTGGCATATAGATGCTCGTAATATTCTCTTATAATTCTTTGTATTTCAGTGCTGTCCGTCGTTATTTTTCCTTTCTCATTTGAGATTCTGTTTATGTGTGTAGATTCTCTTTTTCTCTTAATGAGTCTGGCTAGGGGTTTATCTATTTTGTTTATTTTTTCAAAGAACCAGCTTTTGGTTTCATTGATTTTTTCTATTGTTTTATTCTTCTCAATTTTATTTATTTCTTCTATGATCTTTATTAAGTCTCTGCTTCTGGTGACTTTGGGCCTCATTTGTTCTTCTTTTTCCAATTTCAATAATTGTGTCCTTAGACTGTTCATTTGGGAATGTTCTTCCTTCTTTAAGTGGGCCTGGATTGCAATGTACTTTCCTCTTAAGACTTCCTTCACTGCGTCCCACAGAAGTTGTGGCTTTGTGTTGTTGTTGTCATTAGTCTCCATATATTCTTTGATTTCTGTTTTGATTTGGTCGTTAACCCATTGATTCATTAGGAGAATGTTGTTAAGTCTCCATGTATTTGTGAGCCTTTTTGATTTCTTTCTGAAATTTATTTCTAGTTTTATACCTTTGTGATCTGAGAAGTTGGTTGGTAGGATTTCAATATTTTTGAATTTACTGAGGTTCTTTTTGTGGCCTAGTATGTGGTCTATTCTGGAAAATGTTCCATGTGCACTTGAGAAGAATGTGTATCCTGCTGCTTTTGGGTGCAGAGTTCTGTAGATATCTGTTAGGTCCATCTGTTCTAGTGTGTTGTTCAGTGCCTCTGTGTCTTTACTTACCCTCTGCCTGGTTGATCTATCCTTTGGAGTGAGTGGCATGTTAAAGTCTCCTAGAATAATTGCATTGCTGTCTATTTCCTCCTTCACTTCTGTTAGTATTTGTTTCACATATGCTGATGCTCCTGTGTTGGGTGCATATATATTTATAATGGTTATATCTTCTTGTTGGACTGACCCCTTTATCATTATGTAATGTCCGTCTTTATCTCTTGCTACTTTCTTCGTTTTGAAGTCTATTTTATCTGATACAAGTACTGCAGCACCTGCTTTTTTCTCTTTGTTGTTTGCATGAAATATCTTTTTCCATCCCTTCACTTTTAGTCTGTGTATATCTTTGGGTTTGAGGTGAGTCTCTTGTAAGCAGCATATAGATGGGTCTTGCTTTTTTATCCACTCTGTTACTCTGTGTCTTTTGATTGGTGCATTCAGTCCATTTACATTTAGGGTGATTATTGATAGATATGTACTTATTGCCATTGCTGGCTTTAGATTCATGGTTACCAAAGGTTCAAGGGTTGCTTCTTTACTATCTGAAAATCTAACTTAACTTTCTTGTTAAGTTATTGTGAACGCCGTCTGATGTTTCTTTATCTCTCCCTTCCTATTCTTCCTCCTCCTTTCTTTATATATTAGGTGTTTTATTCTTTGCCTTTAGTTGGTATTTGGATGGTCTGCTTTCTTTGCTACGATTTTATTTTCTCTAGTGACATCTTTTTAGCCTTAGGGGTATTTCCCTCTACAGCAGTTCGTTTAAGATATCCTGTAGTGGTGGTTTATGAGAGGCAAACTCTCTCAACTTTCTTTTGTCTTGAAATTGTTTAATCCCTCCATCATATTTAGATGATAATCGTGCTGGATACAGTATTCTTGTTTCGAGGCCCCTTCTGTTTCATTACGTTAAATATATCATGCCCTTCTCTTCTGGCCTGTAAGGTTTCTGTTGAGAAGTCTGATGACAGTCTGATGGGTTTTCCTTTGTAGGTGGTCTTTTTTCTCTCTCTAGCTGCCTTTAATACTCTGTCCTTATTTTTCATCTTTTCCATCTTGATTATTATGTGTCTTGGTGTTGTCTTCCTTGGGTCCCTTGTGTTGTGAGATCTGTGGGCTTCCGTGGACCGTGAGCCTATTTCCTTCCCCAGCGTGGGGAAGTTTTCAGCAATTATTTCTTCAAAGACACTTTCTATCCCTTTTTCTCTCTCTTCGTCCTCTGGTACTCCTATTATGTGAATATTGTTCCGTTTGGATTGGTCACATAGTTCTGTTAATATTCTTTCATTCTTAGAGATCCTTTTATCTCTCTCTGCCTCAGCTTCTTTGTATTCCTGGTCCCTGTCTTGCAATTCCTTGATCGTGTCTTGAACCTGATTCAATCTGCTGTTGAGCCCGTCAATGGCTTGTCTCATTTCTGCATTGTCTTTCCTCACTTCCCTCACTTCCTCTCTCAGCTCTTGCACATTTTTCTGTAGATCCATCAGCATGGCTATGACTTTTATTCTGAATTCTTTTTCTGGAAGACTATGCATGTCGATTCCTTCAGATTCTTTCTCTGGTGTGGTGTTTGTCTGAAGCTTTGTCTGTATCATATTCTTCTGTCTTCTCATGACTATAGAATTAGTTGTTGGTAGTTGTCACGTATGTCCGCTGGTCTCTTTATGACTTTAAAAGGAAAGAGAAGAGAGGAGAGAAAAGAAAAAAAGAAAACAAAGAGAAGAAGAAAAAAAAATACTTCTACTAATAAAAAAAGGAAAAAGAGAGAGGGAAAAAGGAAAAGAAAGAAAAAGAAAAAGCAGCAACACGTAAAAGAAAAAACAAACAACAACAAAAAAAACAAGAACAAAAATAACCCAAAAAAACGCCCACCGGTGGTGGTTTCTGTGTGAATGCTGTTGGTGGCGCTATTGCTCCACTATTCCAGAGCCGTGGCTACGTCTCTCCACACGGCCCTTTAAAGCTGTGGCCGGGGTGAGAGTGAATTGGAGGCTGTTGAAAGAGAATGAAAGAAAAGAAAAGGAAAAGAAAGGGGAGGAAAAAACAATAATGAAAAAGAAAAAAAAAGCCCCTGGGAGTGGGTTCTGTGTAAATGCTGTAGGTGGCGCTGTTGCTGCACTATTCCAGAGCCATGGCCACCCTGCTCCGCAAGGCCCCCTATAGCTCTGGCTGGGTTGGGAACGAATGAGAAGCTGTTGATCTCTGTGGGGGTCTTAATAGCAGTCACCCTTTCCCAGTCGCCAGCTGAGGGGTCCAAAGCTCCCCAGGACTCCCAGCGTGCTGGGCTCAGCTTGCAGGACTATCCAGCCCCTCTACTGAGCTCCTGTCTCTTTACGACTACTGAGAAAGAGCGCGCGCTTTTCTTTCCTTTTTTTTCCCTTCTCTTTCCTTCCCGGAGTGTGCCGTGGGCAACTTGCCCGTTCAGGGCTGGGACCCTGTGCCCTCTGTCTCTCCAATCTCCGCTACACCGCCAGCTGTGTGTCGGCGCTCCCGGCGCAGACTTCCACTCCCTCCCGGCTCTGAATCCTCTCCTCCCGCTGGAGCGCTGGGGGAGAGGAGCGCTCGGTCCCTCCGGGGTCGCGGCTCCGTACCTTACCCACCTTACCGGGACTCCCACCGGAGTGCTGGGGTGGAGGAGCGCTCTGGTCTCGCTGGGTCATGGTTCTGTCCCGCCTCGCTGGGTGCTGAGTCCTCTCTCCGGAGTGTCTGACCGTTGGAGCTCTGGGGGCGAGGAGCGCTCGGTCCGCCAGGGTCGTGGCTCCGTACCTTACCTGGCTTGCCGGGACTCCCGCCGGAGTGCTGGGGTGGAGAAGCGCTCTGGTCTCGCTGGGTGCCGAGTCCTCTCTCCGGAGTGGCTGACCGCCGGAGCTCCGTACGCTGTGCACTTTCCTGTGTATTCTGGTCTCTCTTTTAGGGATAGTTGTATTTGCTGTATTTTCGTGAATAAATATAATGTTGGGAGGAATTTTTCTGCCGGTTCGCTTATGTCGCCATCTTCCCAGAAGTCTTTTTTTTATGTTATTTCTTATCCTTACATTATCAGCTCAGTGTTTACCTTCTTCACCAGCATATGTCTTCTGTCTTACTTAGGTCCATAAGTGAATCTGATACAGAGGTTACTTTGGATATAATCACTATCCTAACAGTAAAGGTTGGGGGCTGTTGTTTTGGTGATTTGCCATGTAAAACCATAAATTTGGCTTTCAGGATTAGGAAGACTTCATCTTTCCATTGATATTTCAAAATGTGATCTGGACAAAAGAATATGTATTTTGGTCAAACAAGTTGTTGAACATGGAAGTAAATACTTTTCTTTGACCTTTTGTTGTATTTGTAACATTTAATAGCTTTCCTAATAATGAAGGTACCTCGCATTTGTAGAAGAAAATTTCCTATTTTTTCAGTGAATTAGATTTGCTAGTTTTAATGTTACTGTCTATTTCTTTTTTCTTCTTTAACTATTTTGTTTGTATGTTCAAAAGTGAGTTTTGTTTGGTGTGGCAGTCTTTGTCAGTTGTTGAAGTGAGGGTCATTAACGAAGTCTTGATGCCTGATCTTTTAAATTTAGTAGATCTCAAACTTGTACCATGCCTTTAAATATGCTTTAATTACGTCCTTTTTAAATTGGCACATAATATACCACTGCTTGAATGTAAAAAGAATTTGTATCTGATATTTGGGCCCTTGTTTAATTATTACCTTTTAATTTTGTGTAAATAATGCTAATATGAACATCTCTAGATAAATCTTTGCATGTATACATGTTTCCTAACTGGATTAAATGAACAGTTCCTCTAGTAGTGTATGAGAATGCTCATTTTTCTCATATTCTCACCAATACACTATGTTACAGTCTTTAAAAACTCTGCCAATTCCAAAGGTGAAAAGTAATCTCCCTTGGTGTTTTAGTTTTTATTTCTTTGATTCCTAATGAGGTAGAAAAATTGAAATTTTTTCTTGGGTCTTATTTTTGAGTTTCTTTTTCACACTGCTTTTTAATCTACCATATGTTGTACATATTTTCCCCAATTTGGCATAGGAATTGCTAATTTTTATGTAGCTCAAATATCCTTGTGGTTTATTCTCCACTTGCATTTCACAATGAAGGTAAATATGTCTTCTTATAGTTCATAATTTTTTAGTTTACTTTTAAATACAAGTCTTTTCTATTGTGGGTCTCTTTGGTGTGTGGCATGTAACTAATTTTTCTAAATGCCCAGCACATTCAAGGTTCAGGGGCTTATAATAAAGGTACTCATGGGGATCTCAACAGGGAGTTTCAGAATCTTTTGTCCAGTGCTCTGTTTTGTTTTGTTTTCCTAATTGAAGTATCACTGATATACAATCTTACAGTGGTTTCAAGTATATAACATAGTGGTTCAGCAGTTACCCATATTATTAAATCCTTACCCCCATTAGGTGCAGTTACTATCTGTCAACATAGGAAGATGTTACAGAATCACTGACTGTATTCTTCATGCTGTACTACCGTCCCTGTGACCAGTCTATATTATGATTGAGATTTTTTGTGCCCCTTTATTTCCCACCCCAACCCCTCCCCCATGGTAACCACTAGTCACTTCTCAGTGTCTGTAACTCTACTGCTGTTTTGTTTCTTCTGTTTTGCTTCGTTGTTATACTCCACAAATGAGGGAAATCATATGGTATTTGTCTTTCTCTGCCTGGCTTATTTCACTGAGCATAATATCCTCCAGCTCCATCCATGTTGTTCCAAATAGGAGGATTTCCTTTCTTTTTATGGTTAAGTAATATTCCATCGTGTATATATACCACCTCTTCTTTATCCATTCATCTATTGATGGACACTTTGGTTGCTTCCATATCTTGGCTATTGTAAAAATACGGTGATAAATATAGGGGTGCATCTGTCTTTTCGAATCAGGGATTTTGTTTTCTTCAGGTGAACTCCTAGAAGTGGAATTACTGAGTCAAATGGTATTTGTATTTTTTGTTTTCTGAGGAAACTCCACAGCAGTTGTACCAGTGCCCTGCTTTTAACATGACTTAAATGTTATCTCTGCCTGTTTCTGTGTGTATCTTCTCAGTTTTGCCACCACTGGCCTATGCTGTCCTCTGTGACAGGGTTTGGCAAACTTTTTCTGTAAAGGGCCTGATTGTAAATAATTTAGACTTTGTGGGTCATACATGTTTTCTGCCATGTGGCATGAAAGCATCCATAGACAATACATAAACGAATGTGTACAGCTGTATTCCAACAAGACTGTATTTATGAAGAAAGTTGGTGGCTGGATTTGGTCCATGGGCTGTAGTTTGCCAATACCTTCTCTGACATTTTACTTTTACAACTTCTGCTCTCATAGTTTCTACTTGGTCATAAGGGCTTCCTCATGGCATGCCTCTCATCTCCCTTCATAACCTCTTACAGAATTTTGTCCCCTGCAGTCTCTGCTACCGATAACCTGTTTCTGTCCATGTTTCACAATTTTAAGTTTCTGAGAGTACAGGTGGTAGCCAGATGGCATGCTTTGCATTATTAGTCATTTGTATGTTCTGGAATGTGAAAGTGACTTACTTAACTGTTTGCCTTATTGCTTCAACGTAACCTATTCCAAATGGTTACATTCCCTTTGAGGGTCTGTTCCTTGGAATCCAAATTTTATTTTAAGAAGTAGGCTCATTTGGATCAGTTTAAGAAGTTTATAGATCTCAACTCTTGTGGTATAATTAATGGGATTCAGCTTATTTCTCTAGTTTTCTGCATGTCATCTTCTTCTAACTGCTTTCCTTAAAGTCTGTCTTCTTCTAGCTACTGAATACTTAAGGGTTTTTTTCTTATTCATAATTTGAGCTTTTACAACCTCTATAGGCATGGCCTTCATTCTACCTCATCTTTCTCTCTGCAGGCTATCTGCTTTAGCTGTTGTTCTCTATGCCTGCCTAGTTGTCATTAAATTGAGAATCTGATTGTCTGTGCGTTGTTAAGTTTTCTGAGACTACAGAGGTAGCAGCTGTTCCTTGGTAGTTCTAGGACACGTTCCCTGCAATGATTTCTATGTGCAAATGTTTTTCTTTTTGTTTATATAATCATAAATATATCCAGAATCATTTAATTGCTCAAAAACTAGAAGGCAGCCCAGTCATGGGACATCAGAAATAAGCACACCTGACCATCTTTGGAAGTGACACTTTCACAAATAAAACTACACAAACCTACTTTCCTTATACCCTTGAGTCTTTTCCTGCTGCCAACTGGCTTCCTCCTCCCCTATTCTTTATCCTGTTGCTGATGGATTCCTGTGCTTACAACTCGCTCTTTAATCCTTCATGATTATTATGTAGGCTGTGGTATGTTCTTTCATTGCATATCCATTCATTTCAGCTGCCGAATTTCTGTTCCTCTGTTTTTCCCCGGTTCTCAGTTGAATCTTATTTTCTCACCTTACTCTTTTTTTGGGTACAGCTTTCATGTCATGACACATCATAGGCTGTTGACCAGTTTGTGGATGTCTCTCCTTGGTTCAGATCCTTACATTCTTGATTTGACTTGCCATGGATTAGAGAAGGGATCGTTGGTCACAAGAAGACTTTCTCAGACAGGCTTCTATGCAATACTGTTTCCTTTAGAAGGATTTTGGGCTTGGGCAACATGATGAAACTTTATTCTCTTTGGTTTAGCTCTTTAAAGCTGCATCTACCAAGTCTCTCCAGTCTTACCTTCTGGTGGATATAAAGTCTAAATTCCATGATGTCATTTTTGCTTTTGTTCCCCTTGTTCCGGCAGATAGGTTCAGGAAGAAGTTGCTCATTCTTATATTCAGGAGATTTTTGCCTATGCTGTGTTCTAAGAGTTTTATGGTTTCATGACTGACATTCAGATCTTTGATCCATTTCAAGTTTACGTTTGTGTATGGCGTTAAACAATAATCCAGTTTCATTCTCTTGCATGTAGCTGTCCAGTTTTGCCAACACCAGCTGTTGAAGAGGCTGTCATTTCCCCATTGTGTGTCCATGGCTCCTTTATCATATATCAATTGACCATATATGGTTGGGTTTATATCAGGGCTCTCTAGTCTGTTCCTTGGTCTATGGGTCTGTTCTTGTGCCAGTACCAAATTGTCTTGATTACTGTGGCGTTTTAGTAGAGCCTGAAGTTGGGGAGCATAATCCCCCACCTTTATTCTTCCTTCTCAGGACTGCTTTGGCTATTCGGGGTCTTTTGTGGTTCCATATGAATTTTAGAACGATTTTCTCTAGTTTGTTGAAGAATGCTGTTGGTATATTGATAGGAATTGCATTGAATCTGTAGATTGCTTTAGGCAGGATGGCCATTTTGACAGTATTAATTCTTCCTATCCATGAGCATTGGATGTGTTTCCATTTATTGGTATCTTCTTTAATTTCTCTCATAACATAAGTGTCTTGTAGTTTTCAGAGTACAGGTCTTTCACTTCCTTGGTTAGGTTTATTCCTAGGTATTTTATTCTTTTTGATGCAACTGTGAATGGAATTGTTTTCCTGATTTCCCTCTCTGCTAGGTCATTGTTAGTGTATAGTAATGCCACAGATTTCTGCGTATTAATTTTGTATCCTGCAACTTTGCTGAATTCTGATATTAGATCTAGTAGTTTTGGAGTGGATTCTTTAGGGTTTTTTATGTACCGTATCATGTCATCTGCAAACAGGGACAGTTTAAATTCTTCCCTGCCAATATGGATGCCCTTTATTTCTTGGTGTTGTCTGATTGCCGTGGCTAGGACCTCCAGTACTATGTTGAATAGAAATGGGGAGAGTGGGCATCCTTGTCTTGTTTCTGATCTTAAAGGAAAAGCTTTCAGCTTCTCGCTATTAAGTATAATGTTGGCTATGGGTTTGTCATATATGGCCTTTATTATGTTGAGGTACTTGCATTCTATACACATTTTGTTGAGAGTTTTTATCATGAATGGACGTTGAATTTGTCAAATGGTTTTTCAGCATCTGTGGAGATGATGATGTGGTTTTTGTCTTTCTTTTTTGTTGATGTAGTAGATGATGTTGATGGATTTTCGAATGTTGAACCATCCTTGCATACCTGGAATAAATCCTACTTGATCATGATGGATGATCCTTCTGATGTATTTTTTAATTCGGTTTGCTAATATTTTGTTGAGTATTTTTGCATCTATGTTCATCAGGGATATTGGTCTGTAATTTTCTTTTTTTTGGTGTCTTTGCCAGGTTTTGGTATTAGAGTAATGCTGGCCTCATAGAATGAGTTTGGAAGTATTCCCTTTTCTTCTACTCCTTGGAAAACTTTAAGGAGGATGGGTATTAGGTCTTCACTAAATGTTTGATAAAATTCAGTGGTGAAGCCATCTGGTTCAGGAGTTTTTTCTCTTAGGTAGGTTTTTGATTACCAGTTCAGTTTCGTTGCTGGTAATCGGTCTGTTGAGATTTTCTGTTTCTTTGTGGGTCAGCCTTGGAAGGTTGTATTTTTCTAGAAAGTTGTCCATTTCTTCTAGGTTATCCAGTTTTTTAGCATATAATTTCTCATAGTATTCCCTAATAATTCTTTGTATTTCTGTGGTGTCTGTAGTGATTTTTCCTCTCTCATTTCTGATTCTGTTTATGTGAGTAGACTCTTTTTTTCTTGATAAGTCTGGCTAGGGGTTTATCTATTTTGTTTATTTTTTCAAAGAAACAGCTCTTACTTTCATTTATTCTATTGTTTTATTCTTCTTGATTTTATTTATTTCTGCTCTAATCTTTACTATGTCCCTCCTTCTACTGCCTTTGGGTCTCATTTGTTCTTCTTTTTCCAGTTTTGTTAATTGTGAGTTTAGACTGCTCATATGGGAATGTTCTTTCCTAAGGTAGGCCTGTATTGCAATAGACTTTCCTCTTAGCACAGCCTTAGCTGCGTCCCACAGATTTTGCGATGTTGAATTATTCTTGTCATTTGTCTCCATACATTCTTTTATCTCTGTTTTTATTTGGTCATTGATCCATTGTTTATTTGGGAGCATGTTGTAAAGCCTCCATGTGTTTGTGGGATTTTTCATTTTTTTGCATAATTTATTTCTAGTTTCATACCTTTGTGGTCTGAGAAACTGGTTGGTAACAATTTCAATCTTTTTGGATTTACTTAGGCTCTTTTTGTGGCCTAGTATATGATCTATTTTTGAAAATGTTCCATGTGCACTTGAGAAGTATGCGTATTCTGCTGCTTTTGGGTGTAGAGTTCTGTAGATGTCTGTTAGGTCCATCTGTTCTATTGTCTACTTACTAATTTTCTGTTTGGATGATCTGTCCTTCTGAGTGAGTGGAGTGCTAATATGGGATTGTTCTACTTTCCTGAGGTATGCCTGTATTACAATATACTTTCCTCTTAGCACGGCCTTCACTGCATCCCACAGATTTTGTGGTGTTGAATTATTGTTGACATTTGTCTCCATATATTGCTGGATCTCTGTTTTTATTTGGTCATTGATCCATTGATTATTTAGAAGCATGTTGTGAAGCCTCCATGTGTTTGTGGGATTTTTCATTTTCTTTGCGTAATTCATTTCTAGTTTCATACCTTTGTGGTCTGAGAAACTGGTTGGTACAATTGCAATCTTTTTGAATTTACTGAGGCTCTTTTTGTGGCCTAGAATATGATGTATTCTTGAAAATGTTCCATGCACACTTGAGAAGAATGGGCATCCTGCTGCTTTTGGGTGTAGAGTTCTGTAGATGTCTGTTAGGTCCATCTGTTCTAACATGTTGTTCAGTGCCTCTGTCTCCTTACTTATTGTCTGTCTGGTTGATCTTTCCTTTGGAGTGAGTGGAGTGTTGAAGTCTCCTAGAATGAATGCATTGCATTCTATTTCCCCTTTTAATTCTGTTGGTATCTGTTTCACATATTTAGGTGCTCCTGTGTTGGGTGCATAGATATTTTTAATGGTTATATCTTCTTGTTGGATTGACCCTTTTATCATTATGTAATGTCCTTCTTTGTCTCTTGTGACTTTCTTTGTTTTGAAGTCTATTTTGTCTGATACAAGTACTGAGACTCCTGCTTTTCTCTCCCCATTAGTTGCATGAAATGTCTTTTTCCATCCCTTCACTTTTAGTCTGTGTATGTCTTTGGGTTTAAAGTTAGTCTCTTGTAGGCAGCATATAGATGGGTCTTGCTATTTTATCCATTCAGTGACTCTGTGTCTCTTGATTGGTGCATTCAGTCCATTTACATTTAGGGTCATTATGGATAGGTATGTACTTATTGCCATTGAAGGCTTTAGATTTGTGGTTACCAGGGGTTCAAGGTTAACCTCCTTACTATCTAAGAGTCTAACTTAACTCACTTAATATGCTATTACAAACACAATCTAAAGGTTCCTTTTTTTTTCTCCTCCTTTTTCTTCCTCCTCCATTCTTTATATATTAGGTATCATGTTCTGTACTCTTTGCCTATCCCTTTGACTGAATTTGTGGATAGTTAATTTAATTTTGCATTTGCTTAGTAATTAGCTGTTCTACTTTCTTTACTGTGGTTTTATTACCCCTGGTGACAGCTATTGAACCAAAGGAACACTTCCGTCTATAGCAGTCCCGCCAAAATACACTATAGAGATGGTTTGTGGGAGGTAAATTCTCTCATCTTTTGCTTATCTGGGAATTGTTTAATCCCTCCTTCAAATTTAAATGATAACCTTGCAGGGTAGAGTATTCTTGGTTCAAGGCCGTTCTGCTTCATTGCTTTAAATACATCATGTCACTCCCTTCTGGCCTGTAAGGTTTCTGTTGAGAAGTCTGATGATAGCCTTATGGGCTTTCCTTTGTATGTGATCTTATTTCTCTCTCTGGCTGCTTTTAATAGTCTGTCCTTATCCTTGATCTTTGCCAGTTTAATTCCTATATTCCTTGGTGTTGTCTTCCTTGGGTCCCTTGTGTTGGGAGATCTGTGCACCTCCATGGCCTGAGAGACTGTCTCCTTCCCCAGATTGGGGAAGTTTTCAGCAGTTACCTCCTCAAAGACACTTTCTATGCTTTTTTCTCTCTCTTCTTCTTCTGGTACCCCTATAATGCGAATATTGTTCCGTTTGGATTGGTCACACAGTTCTCTCAATATTCTTTCATTCTTAGAGATCCTTTTTTCTCTGTGCCTCAGCTTCTTTGTATTCCTCTTCTCTAGTTCCTATTTCATTTATAGTCTACTCCATCATATCTAATCTGCTTTTAAAACCCTCCATTTTGCTCTTCAGTGATTGAATCTCTGACCTGAGTTCATTCCTGAGTTCTTGAATATCTCTCCATACCTCCATGAGTATGTTAATGATTTTTATTTTGAACTTCCTTTCAGGGAGAGTCTTGAAGTTGATATCATTTAAATATTTCTCAGGAGTTGTATTAATAATTTTACTCTGAAACACGTTCCTTTGGCGTTTCATATTTGTGTATGGCGCCACAAATCAAGCCGTACTCTCTGGAGCTGCTCAGGCCCTGAAGCAATGTCGTGGGTTGCAGGGCAGTGTTATTGGTGTCTGCAGGGAGGGAAGAGCTGTTTCCTGCTTCCCAGCTTCTATGCCTGTCTCCACCGCCTGAACCAGTGGGCTGAGCACACAGGTATAAGCCTCTATGCTTTGCGTTTGTAGTTGCTGTAGACAGATCTTCCCTCTGGCTGGCCTAATGCCAGGGTAGGTTTGCTGGTTTGCGTGCCAGGTGGGGCTGACTGGGAGAAAGGCGCTGTAGGCTGGTTATCACAGAGTGGGTTCTCGGAGCTGTGTAGCCAGCCAGGGAGCTGGAGCACCTGAAGATCTTGAAAGCTCCCAACCTGCTGGGCAGAGTGCACCTGGACAATTTTGTCTACCTGTCCTTTCTCCCGAGCAATAAGCTCTGTGCAATCCTTGCCCCTTTATCAGCCCTCTTGGTAATGGCTTCCTTGTTAGGAAGTCTCTCAGACTGCTGGCCTTTCTTTTGTCTCAGAGCAGCCGGATATGGATCCCTGCTTTCCACAAGCAGCTGGAATCTCAGTCTCTCCAGGAATTCTGCCTCTCTTAGCTTTCCAACCCCTTAATTACGAGAGTATCATGCAAGCACCTTGAAATGTAGGTTTGTGCTCCCAGAGCAGATCTCTGGAGTTAGGTATTCAGCAGTCCTAGGTCTCCAGTCCCTCCCTGCTCCCTTTACTTTCCTCCCAGTGGTGATGTGGGGTGGGGGAAGGGCCTGGGTCCCACCAGGCCACAGCTTTAGTATGTTACCCTGTTCTGTGAGGTCTGCTCTTGTCTCCAGGTGTATGCAGTTTGGCACAGTCCTCTTTCCTGTAGCTCTTTCAGGAGTAGTTGTATCAGTTATATTTTCGTATTTTATGCAGTTTTAGGAGGAAGCCTCTGTCTCACCTCTCACGCTGCCATCTTTAATCCAAACAGGAACACAACATCTTTAAAACAGAGGATTTTTCTACAAAGTCATAGTCATTTTTATCCATGGCCCTAAATTGCATTTCTCCTCAGGGCTGTTCTGCTTCTTATGTTTGGTTAGGCACTTCTGATTGCTAGAAACAAATTTTCCAGTAAGCTAATTTCAGGTTATTGGCTGGCCACTCATGAAGAGATAATGATTACCAGGATCACGTGAAATTACAAATATAGGGGGACCTTAATATGGTTATGCTTCTTATGGATGGGACTTAGGTCCAGAAAAGCTGTAGGAAACTCAGCAGCAGGAGTTTGTGGATATTTGTGTTAGAATTGTGCCATTTATGAAACAGCTACTCACTCTTTCTGCTTATCTTCTGTGTCTTCTCTGTCTCTTATTTTTACAACTATTGGCTTGCCTGTCCACTTGGTTTTCTTTTTTCTCCACCTCATAGCTTATCCATAGGTTCTGCTAACTTAGGGCTTCTTCACCTTTGTAATAAATGTTGCTTGCTTGTGGCCCTCATGGCCTCACCTCTGTGCTGCATTGGCCTGCTATGTATCCTTTCAGCTTCAGTTCCCTTTGCTAACTATGAATACTTTTGATAGCCCAATTCTAATTCCTGAGAACACAAATTTACTGTCCTGACTTATCCCAGCTTACTTACTTAGGTATTTATATACCAACAGTAGCAGTTTGTGAGTCTTCACTTTCCTGTTCTGCAGTTCATGGAATGATTGTACTCAGGCCCTGCTTTTCTCACTCTGCTTCATATATTCTAGCTTCTTATGCATTAGCAACTGGCTTCTCCATTCTTTATTTCAGTAATTGCAATCACAAATGCCTGCAGGGTCCAGATGGGGTAAATGTGTAAGGTGGTTCTGATATTTATTTTCTTCTTTTTTGAAACATCGCTTAGAGTTTGTGTGTGTTTAATCTACTTTTGATAGAGACATTGGAAAAGAGATTCTCTGTTCCTAAAAAATAAAGAATGCAAATGTGATGGCAGAGAGCCACCTGTACTCCTAAGGGGTACTGGTAGGGATTATTTGGGATTGTGGTCCACTGGAATATGCACCTTTCATCCAAAGGAGAAGGCTATTATTCCATGGCTTCTGCTGATTGTTGCCCAGTGGAAATGCAGTCCAATATTGACAGGATTTCTAGCTCTTTACAAGGAGCCTGATTTTGAGCTGTGTTAGCTTAAAAAATTTTTTAATGCCTCAGGCCAACACAATATGTTTATAAATGCTTTAATAACCTCATAGCTTCTGCTTCTTCATAATATTGACTTATAGTGTTAGCTTTTTCCCATGTGGCCTGAAATATGGGTATGTAGCACTACCCATTCAACTCTGCCTGAGGGCTGGCAGTTTCCCTAGGGTAGTGTTTAAAACTAGGTCACTATTTTGAATGTAATTGTATAGATTAGTGTAGACTAGATTAGGAAAGAACAGATTAAGATAGAATAGAAATAAAATAAGAAAATACTAGACTCAATCTGGATAAGTACTGAGCTAAAGTTTTGTTCCAGCTATATGTTTATCTGTGTATCTTTGGTCCAATGTAACTGTATTTCTTACTGTGAATTTAACAACTTTACAAGACACTACGTGAAACATTGTAAGCAAATTGGCATCCTATGGACTAGATTCTTCCTGTAGATAAGTCTTCTTTGGCCCATACAGGATGTTTCTTAAAAATTTGGTGGTTGCCAAGGGCTTACGGGAGAGGGAAAATGAGGATTTGTTTCATGGGTATAGAGTTTCAGTTTTGCAAGATGAAAAAGGCCTGGAGATTCGTTGCTCAACAATGTGAATATACTTAACACTACTCAACTGTACGTTTAAAATTGGTTGAGATGGTAAAAGAAAAACAGAACAAGAATAGTCCATTAAACAAAGTTGACACAGTCATCAGACTATCCTTGGGTATGTTAAAAATTTAACATCTTCAAATTTTAAAAAAGGTGCATAACCATCTTTGGTGCAACCTTCCATTTTTGTATATCAGGTGTCCACAAACTGGCCTCACACTTGGTTTTCTACAGCCTATGTGTGAAAAATGTTGTTTATATATTTTAATGGTTGAAAAAAATGAAAATAATAATATTTAATGACATGTGAAAATTACACAAAATTCAAATTTCAGTTTCATTGAAACACAACCACACATCATGTATTATCTGTGACTAAAGGGGCAGAGTAGGGTAGTTCTGACAAACCATATGGCCTGCAAAACCTAAAACATTTACTACCTGGCCTTTAACAGAAAAACTTTGAAGTTGCTCTCCTGCAGCAGTAGCCAGATCCTCAGAGCCTCATGTTGTTGATGACTTTAAATGCCTATAATTAGTAGCTTTGTCATGGACTACAGGTGGCTATTTTCATTCTATTCTGTGTGGGGTTGGGGGGATTCCCACTTCCTTATTTCCTACTGTGACACCCTAACGTATTCCAGAAAACTCATGTTCTTGGCAAGCTTGGTTGTAGCTGGAATCCTGTTAGCAATTTATGGTATGGTAGACTCTTTTATTTTCAAGTAACAGACTCCTCTGTTCTCTCTTCTTTTCTTCACCTCATAGCTTATTCATAGGTTCTGCTAACTTAGGACCTCACCTTTGTCATAAAGTTTGCTTGCTTTTGGCCGTCATGGCCTCACCTGTCCGTTGTGGTGGCCTGCTGTGCATCCTCCCAGCTTCAGTTCCCTTTGCTAACTGTGATTATTTTTGATAGCCCAATTCTAATTCCAGCCTGGCACTATGGACCACCCATGGCTATGCATGGTGAGCCTCTAAGCTAGACAAGGATCCAGATAAAGAAAATTCTCTATTTGAGTAAAGATACTTTAAAAAGTGAAGAAAACCAAGTTCAGTTTCCTCTTTGAGGAAAATGGTTTGAGGATTGGAAATGTTTCCAAGACATAGCTGGAAATGTTGGCAACAGGGGTTTGTATCATTCAGCACATTTGCCACCTTTAACATCTTTTTTTTTTAATAAAAATTATATTTAAGGTATATACATGATTTGATATATATGGTGAATGATTACTGTACTCATGCATCAAACTAATTAACTTACCTTCTACGTAGTTGCTTTTTTTCTCTAAGAGCTCCTGAAATCTACTCTCAACGAATTTGCAGTATTCAGTACAGTAGTAACTGAAGACAGCATGCTGTACATCACATCTTAATTCCCTTTGTCTTTGCTTTTTTGCCTTCCTTGTCACCTACTAAAGCTTTAGTTTATTTCCTAGCTTTGTTTGTTTTCTACTTCCTCACAAATTTTCAGTTACTCATCACTAAACCATGCTTATTGCTCTGAGTCCTCGGCTCTGTGTCATGTTTCCCAACTCTGTCCTTTTGAGGGTCACATCCCTCTGCTATGGGCCTCACTCCTACCATTTCACAAACTTGATTCCTCAGTGCAAGATTTTCGGTGGCTTAGCTCACCTCTGCTTGGGTAGTCACTTTTTGAGTCATGCAGTATCACAGCATTTGGGTTGTGTCCCACACCTGGTATATTCTGCTTTGGAATGTACAGGTTAGAACAGATCATATTTTAAAGTTGATTGCTGTCCAGAACTGCCCCTTTTCTAGAACTATTGGTGTTTACCTTATATGGCCTGTGAGCTTGGCCATAACTTGATTCATATGTGTTTGTATTGCATTTCTCCATTTTGACTTCTAAGGACATATGCCCCTCCTCATTTCTGAAGATGCTTCTGTATACGTTTCCAACTGTTACTCAAGTGGGAATATTGGAGAGTAACAAAGTCACAACCAGATGCTGTAGTCTGATGGAATATCATGAGACCACTTTGGAAATTTACCTGCCAATTTCAGAAGCATCCACCTGTCTGTCATCTTCCTTGGCCACTTGAATTTTTTCTGTTGTTGTGATTGTGCCAAAACTTACCTTCATTGGATGTGTGTGTGGTCCTGTAATAATAACTTTGGCATAGTTCCTGTAGGCTCTTAACATTCCAACCTGGGTTGTGGTGGAGTTTATCTGCTCCCTACCCCACTACCAAGTAATAACCAGGTCTGAATATTTCAGATTCCTGCCGAAGTTCTGTTCATGCAGCCCAGCTCTGTACTGTTTTCTAAATTACATAGGATTTCTGGTTTCACAAAATAAGACATAGGCTTAGCTCAAGAAATAGATGTTTATTGTATAGATACACATGGTAAGATACAGGAAGGTCGGGGATTTCATAGGAATCTTAATACTAGTGTGGCCTGGAATCATATCTGTGGTAGCTCTAGGGACTTAAGCACATGGAGTTTGTGGGCCTTCTCCACTGTATGATTGACATGACTCAGCTCTTTTCTCCTGCCTTATAATCTGTGTTTTTTGTCTTATCTTCTTCCTCAGCTTTCATTGCTAATTACCAATAGAGTGAGAGTCTAATGGCCTAGTTTATCTTTGTTCGCACAGTGCTTTTTCATACTTAGACATGTCATAGGTTGCTGACAATGTATGGATTGGTCCCATGACCTGTGCTCAGTGAAAAGGATGTAATACTGGATAATGTGAAACCAAACCTTGTCCTCAAGGGCTGTTTTACAGCTGTGACAAGAAATAGGAGTGATGGTCCTTAGAAGAAAGTGGATGTATGCTAGGGAGGAACCTGAATTGGCATGTATAGTTCAGTGGTTCTCAAACTTGAGAGCCTGTGGTCTAATCCATGTTACTCCATGCCCGTTGGAATGGTAACTGAGCACCATGACTAGCTGTAGCAGAGATAAAATCATGCTTTCCAAGGTCAGCACCTGATGGTTATATCAGAACTTGCACATTGTCATCAGAAGAGAAATAACTGTCAAGCCCTGCTGTGCTCATTTCTTTGAAGTTGCTATAATACAGCCACTACTAATTAGAGCTTCACCTCACCCTAAATGGTTGCATGTATGAGTCACAAAGGCAATTGTATAATTAGTGGCTTTGCTGCAACATAACCTGGACCTCTAAAAAACATTTCATCTTGGCATATGGGGAGGGGTTTGTGTATGATTTTCACTCCACAGTCACACCCTAACAATTTCAAATATTTTACATTCCTGATGAAGTTCTGTTTCATGCAACTACATATCTGATACAAATTTCTATAGTAATTTGGCTCTTTTGTCCTCAAGAAATGAGGAATCACCTTATCCTAACTCATAGGGGTTTACTTTGTGTAAACATGTGGAACAATATGGAAGATGGAAATTTAATGAGAATCTAAATATAGGAACAGTATTGAGCATGGAATCTGGATTCAGGCAGCTCTTGGCACCAAAGCAGGTATTTTTGGATTGTTAGTCTTGTGCTGCACCACTGACATCACTCAGCCACTCTGCATTTGTTGTTCCTCCTTGCTCTCAGTGGTTCTCTATCAGAGCTGTATATTAGAATCAACTGGGGAACTTGAAAAATGAACCAGAGTGAGCTACTGTGGTTGAATTGGTCTGGAATGGCCCTGGGCATCAGTATTTTTAAAGGTCCTTACCAGTATTTAGGCTTCTTTTCCTAGTAAATGGGCTTCCCTGACCTTTATTTCTCTACGTTATAGCTACTGCTTCCTTGTGGTACTCATGAATCATAGTACCTCATAAATTTGCCTTCTCTTGGCCTTCATGAACTCCCTTAGAGAAGAGGGAATGGGCATGACAGCATAATTGAAGTATCTTTCATAAGGGTTGGCAAACATTTTCTGTAAAAGTCCAGATAGTAAATACTTCAAGCTTTTGGGCCACACAGTTTCTACTGCAACTATTCCCCAGGAGAATCAACCGTAGATAATGAAAGTCTGTCTGCAGCCAGAGTTGACCTATTGGCTATAGTTTGCTGATGCTTGGTCTATTCCCTCCTTGTTTATAGTAAAACTTGTTTGTTCTTTCTCAATATTTTCTTAGTTAGTGTTCTCCAATTCATCATGAACTTGAATTTAAGAATTACTTTGTAAACTTCTGCTTTGTTTTAAAAAAATTTACTTGGGGATATTATAATAGTATTTAATTTGTAAATTGATTTGGTCAGGATTAACATGTTTGCAACATTTCTTCTCTCTAGAGACATTTATTCAAGTCTCTTTATGTCCTAATAATCATAATTTTCATCATGTGAATTCCAAATGTTTCTTGTGTTATTGCATAGGTGTTTATGCCAGATGTAGCCACAATAAGATTTTTTCTATTAATTTTAATAACTGGTTATTTTTCATAGCTTATTTTAAATGGAAGTGCTATTTTTCCTGGTTATAAAGCGGTACTTATTATAAGCAGCTCAGATAACAGGAGATATAAACACTCAAGATAAGCTTATAATTCTATTTCACCTAAAATCACTGTTAAACCTTTGGTGTATAGACTTCTTGAATGTGAGGCTGTCTTTGTCTGACGTTACTGAACATTTATTTTACCTAATTATGTCACTTGTTCAGATTCTGTGCTGATTAAGCAATTGTGTGGTCATAATTTGGCCACGGGTAAAGAATATGCTCTTCTTATGGAAATAAGTATTCTGGTTACATTGATGGGTATGTTTCTTATAGAAATTAAGAAATTGGAGTGTCAAAAATCATTTATCTCTCATAATATATCAGCTATAATGAATGCCCTTGTAATTTATGTTTGCACAGTTGACTCATCATTTCATTACCAACCATGATTTTTAGTCACAGAAGCTGCAGCCCATTCTCTGAGGGCCCTGAAGCATGGTTTGTTCCCATGGAAAAGAACCTGATGAAAGACTGATAATGTGAACATGTTCCTTACAGCAGGCCTGAGTGTAAGTATGCATTTGGAAGTATTAGAGAAGAGAATGCAATAATAAAAATCAGTGGTTACAGTTTGTTAGGAGAAATTCCCTCATTCTAATTGTATCTAGAGAATTACTTTTGTCAGTTTAGAGATAGCATCATGTATATGCTTTGTCTTGGGCCTGAGGCACAGTTGCTGGAAGTTAGCTACCATAGGTCACCAAAGGATTTTTACACTCCTTAAGGTCATCTCAGTAGAAAGAATTGCATGAAGTTTTGTAACTGAAAAACATGTGACTGCTATTAGTAGCCTGGAACTTGGTAGAAATGTCATTAACTGAGAATAGTATAGAAGATATATTTTAACTGAGAATAATAGCTAAATAGCTAAAAGAACTTCTGATCCTTAAAAATGTCTCACTGGGAACAAGTTTAGGAAACAAATATATATATTTTTTCTTTTTGAGAAAGCCCCTCCTGCCCCCCGTACCTGAAAAAAAACAAAACTTGTGTAGCTAGGAAAATATTATTTTGTTTAAAAATCAGCTTGACATTTTGTTCTAAGTCAAAAGTAGTTACTAAGCTGTGCACTTTACATTCTGTAGCTGTGACCTCATTTACTGACAGTTCTAATCCAGTGATTTAAAAAAAATCTGACAGTAATAACCAAAAACCTCCAATTGTTATAATGTAAATATGTATTATATTTAATTATGTTTATAAAAACTAAATTTCAAAACTTGGAGGAAAATAAATTTTGCCTACATAATCTGGTATCTCAATGTCAAAAAACAGATGGTGTGTTGGGAAGTCATTAGATCCCAAGGCTCTCAACGTATGAGTTGTCTCAACAGCAGCATAGTAAGGATACACAGCCTTTCTAAAATTAGCATAAGGAAAAAAGGCACAGTTGTAGTCTGGAGGAATTCCTGTGCAGCTTCCTTATGCTTTCTCCCTCCCATGAGTGCATCCTCCACAATCAAAATGCAGTCTCATTTGTACAATGCTTCTGCCAGGGAAGCCTGTTAGAGACTCAGCACCCAAGATTTTTATAGTGGGCTGGTCACATAGGCAGCCACCTTCTGCTTAGCACACACCAAAATTCCAGACTTCCAGAAGGAAAGTAGGTATTGAGCACAATCCACATTATTAACACAAGCAATCTAGGCACAGTCAGCCAACCCTACCAGTTAGGGAAATTTTTCTGTCACTGTAGGGAACGTGTACCAGTAAACTTCCCAGATGCCACCCAAGGGCCAGCCTTGCATGCAGGCCTTTCTGAGGATAGTCTTAGGCCTGCTGTGTTAACTCTTTTCTGTGTGCATGGGTCAAATGTATAATAATAGATCAAAATTAGAGCATTCTATAAATGATCACATTCAGACTGTGCTTAAGGGAAGAGGGTGGGCTGGGCCACTTTGATAAAAGTGATTTTAAATATATAATCTCTGTCCTATTTGGGCACTGTAAAAATTTTTGGAGAGCCTTTTAGGTCACTCAAAGAGTGACCTATGGTTATTTGTAAAGTATTTTAACAAAATCTGATATATTGGCTGGATTGGGGTTTTTTTCCTCTTTTTTTCTCCTCATCCTATTAAAAATAGTTAACCGAGAGAACCTTACTAATTTTAAAATTTGGGTGCCGTGCCATCTGGGCATCATTTGATGAAGGCAATTCTGTTTCTCCCCCTTATCAGAAATTGAAGGACTTGCTGTAACCTCTTTGATGCATTTTCCTGGTAAAGTGAAAAATGTTGAAGTCTATACGCCAAAAATGCTCACATTGGTTATCTTTGAGGCAGGTTTACATAAGTAATTGTTACTTCTTCTGGGATGTTTTGGTTTATTTGTTGTTGTTTTTTTCTCCTTAATGAAAATATACTATGTTGGAAAAAAGTTTAAATTTAGTTAGTTGTTACACAGTGAGAGATTGATACTGTTCTGACACCAGTTCTCTGACACCACCTGGCTGTTCTGCAATTCAATTCAATTCTGATGCTAACCACCCTGAATTAATGCCAGATCTCACAAGTTAAGGGTATAGTCTCCCTGAAAACTGCCTACCCTTCAGGAAGTCATGGGGCCACCTGTACTAATGACCAGCTGGTTATATTCAAGGGGTCTCATAACCATCTCAGGTTTATTAATTGGTAGCATAATTTCCAAAACTCTCTAAAAGCACCATATTTAGAATTACAGGGCTTTTTGTTTATTTGTTTGTTTGAATAAAAGATACAACTCAGGAACAGCCAAATGAATGAGATGCGTAGGACAAGTTCTGGGAGGATGCTGGATAAGTTGCTTCCATGTTCCATCCCGTTGGACTCAGGACATGTCATCTTCCTGGCATGTCGAATTGTTCACGAATCATGGCTCCTTGAGCCCTGGGTGCCCAGTTTTATTGGGGTCTTATTATGTCATTGGCCACTGGATTAAAGTTCAGTCTACAGTACCCCATATACACACCCCAAACCCTCCACCTCACCCTGGAGTTCTAGGGGGTGGAGCTGAAAGTTCCAACCTTCTTTTCATATGCTTGGTCTTTCTGGCATGGCCATCCCCTCTCCCCAGAAACTATCTAAGGGCCTACCTTGAGTCACCTCATTAGCATAAACTCAGGTGTGGTCAAAGGGGGCTTCTTAGGAATAACAAAAGAATACTTCTGTCACTCAGGATTTTTGGAGCTCTGCTTACCCACAGGGAACAAAGGCTAGATTTATTGTATTATACATTTTTATATTTTGATTCTGGTTTTGTCAGGGTTTTGTTATGCGTTGATAGATATAGTGAGGGGATCATAATTTTGAAAGTCTACAAGGGATAGTGAGGAGTAGGAATATAGAGATTTTACTGGAAAACCCACCAAGAGAACTAATGAGTTTCAATGCCTCTCTGGAATGGAACTAGAAAGCCAACAGGAAATGGAGGCACCTGGAGAAAGAAACCATCTATCTTTCTTTTATTGGCCATGTTCACTCTGCATTTTTGCTCTATCATCCCCATGCCTCTGATCGTTTTGCTCTCTCCTTTGATTTCCTATGGCTTTCTTTACCCGATAGGTTCTGCTGACTCATAGTTTGTTTCCCTGTGAATCTTGAGAGATCCAGATGTAGTTCTTACTTCGTTATGCATATTTAAAATGAATGCTTGACAACCGGTCACCCTGCGGGCTCTTTCCTGGGCTAGTCAGCTAGGCCTTGAGAATTGAGAGTAGTAGTCTTGGGCTCACAGACAAAGAAGTATCCCTTAGGTACCAAGGGAAGACAGGCTTGTCATAATGAAAAGCACTTCTAAAACGACATTAAAATGTTTCCACTTTAAAGTGTGCTTTAAATATTAAGGGTATCCATCCTCCTAATACCACCAAAATTCTTAATGTAAAAGATTGATAAATATCAAGACATAAAATTGAATTGAATGTATTTAAATAAATCCTTGGCTTTGGGTATATTTTTAGAAAAGAATTCTAAATCCCAAGACCAAATCAGTATACTTGCTTATGTATTTTTCTTATTTTTCCATTCCTTTAATCCTTTATTATTTTTTTAAGAGAAAAGGGTTTATTTTTTCTCTCCCAGCTGTTTAATTATTCTATAGTTAGCCCATCCATAGCTCAATGATGTGTAAATGCACCCTTATCTTTCTGTGTCTTCAAGCAGAAGCCATAAAATAAGATTTATAAATGCAGCTACATAGATAAAATATTTCATGTTAAAATGTATTGTAAATGAAGACAAAAGAAAATGAGAAACTTGGAAAAACTTTTGCAACACATATTACTAAGTGCTAATCTCCATTAATGTACAAAAAGCTTCTAAATAAAGACAATCAAAAGAGGATATTATGCTAAGTGAAGTGAGTCAGAGAAAGATAAACACTGTATGATTTCAATTTTTCTTAACGGTATAATTCTTTTTTTCCTTTAAATTGAAGTTACTTAAGTTGATGTAGTTAAATTGTCTAATTCTACTGTGGTACATTCATCAAAATTACCTTCTGCCCAGTCCCTGATAACCTCTAATCTACTTTCAGTTTCTGTGAATTTGCCTGTTCTAGATTCCCCAGATAATTGGAGCAATACAATACTTGTCCTTTGGTGTATGGCCTATTTCACTTAGCATACCTTCAGGGTTCATCAGTGTTGTTGCCCATGCCAGAACTTCATTTTCTAATTTTAAGGCCAAATGATACTCCATTATATGTATACACCACATTATGTTTATCCATTCAGTTTGTTTATGTGCCACATTTTGTTTATTTACCACATATGTTAGTACATATTTTATTTATGCACTATCTAATGAATAGTACTGCTCTAGAAACCAAATGTAATGTCTTTGGTTAACTGTTTCCACATTTTATTAATCTAATTAAGCTGGTCATAGTAAACCGTACAATAGAGAGTTATTTAACTCTTGCAATAAAAATCTTAAAATTGGCTCTGGATTATTAAGGTGTAAAACTTCAGTCCACTGGAATTAGGAGGCATTTTTTCAGCACTTTCTACCAAATACAACAATTTCTTCTTCTCATTTAAATACCTCTTAATTATCACATCTACTTTGTTCCATTCTAGGTAGCAGGCTGTTTTATATAATACCTTCTTTTATTTTATAATAGTCTCTTGATAACATTAGTTCCTCTTGACTGAGCGCATACTAAATATTACACACTATATGTGCATTAACTCAATTTTAATGCTCAGAAAGTAAATTCTCATGTTATCCTGTATTTTTTCAGCTTGGGTAATTGAGATCAGTTATACTAGGTAACGTGCCCCCAAATGTCACAGAGTGAGTCAGGCAATTTGGTCCCAGAGTCTCTGCAATGTAGGCGCTCTCATCTTTATCAGTGACACTTTAGTTGGAGGTAAAAATGAGGTCCTTTTCAATGCCCAGTGGTGACTGTGTTCCTAGGAAGATCAGGAATTTTTTAAGAATGACTTTAAAAGAAAAAAAATTATTTTTAAGTTTAAATGCCGGACTAGTAACACAGATACATACGGTCAGAATTTATACGAAAGGCATGTAAGGATTAACTGAGGTGCCTCTGTAGTAGAAACACCTGGATTGTGACCCTTGTCTCCACATCTGGTTTTCAAACATGGCAGGCACAATGAACTGCACAGAAATGCCCCTTAATAAAGGCCATTTCCTGCCAAGGTTGGTTTGTTTCAGAGGTAGCCAAACCTAGAGTTGTTCTTACCACTTTTACTTGATGTAATCTCACCAACTCTGATGTTAGTATTGTTTTTTACATTTCAAAGGCAGGTTATCAAACCCGTTGAAGTTCAAAACCTGACCAGGAATGGCCATCCAGGAAATTACTGTGCACTCCTTTTCTGAACCCTTATGTAATGGTGCAAAAGCCTAAGCTCTTAATTGCCACAGGATACTACAGTGTCATCTTTAGGCTCCCCTATATCCCCGTGACCTCTCTGGTATTTCCTCTTTTGATGTCTCCGTCCTATCACTTATTATTTTTTTTTTATTTTGGTATCATTAATCTACACTTACATGTGCAACATTATGGTTACTAAACTCCCCCCATCATCAAATCCCCCCCATATACCCCAATACAGTCACTGCCCATCAGCGTAGTGAGATGCTATAGAATCACTACTTATCTTCTCTGTGTTATACAGCCCTCCCCATGCCCCCCAACATTATGTCTGCTAATCGTAATGCCCCTTTTTCCCTCTTATCCCTCCCTTCCCACCCATC
>JAQQAC010016209.1:56947962-57049437 GCA_029783875.1 Phataginus tricuspis | reverse complement strand
GATGAAAAGCTTTCAGCTTTTCGCTGTTAAGTATGATGTTGGCTGTGTGTTTGTCATATATGGCCTTTATGATGTTGAGGTACTTGCCCTCTATACCCATTTTGTTGAGAGTTTTAATCATGAATAGAAGTTGAATTTTGTCAAATGCTTTTTCAGCATCTATGGAGATGATCATGTGGTTTTTGTTCTTCTTTTTGTTGATGTGGTGGATGATGTTGATGGATTTTTGAATGTTGTACCATCCTTGCATCCCTGAGATGAGTCCCACTTCTCTTGATGTATTTTTGAATTTGGTTTACTAATATTTTGTTGAGTATTTTTGCATCTGTGTTCATCAGGGATCCTATCACTTATTATACACATGTTTTTACAACTTAACCACACTCCATATAAGAAGCCCTTTAGAATGAGACTAGTTCCAAAGTAGTCCCTTAGCTTCCCAAGTAGAGAACTGCTTTTTCGTTTCTTTATCTGGCAACTGGGACCAAGAGATTCCTGGGATCTTGATGGCCAACCTGCCATCAAGTATTGCCCTAGATGTTTCTTTCCAGGTTTAGCTTTGGAAGTTCAGGCCTCTCTACCTTCAGTCTTCAGTCACCATTTGACTTCTCATCTCGTCCACTGAGGATTGTGGTGTTAAGTCAGGTGAGGAATTGTTCTGTCACATGGTGTGTAATTTGGCCGTGAAGAAGCCTCTCTTTAAGAGGGAAAAAGTTGTATTCATCTAAACTACAAAATAAGTCATAAACTGTAATGCATTCTCCAGCTGGTTGATTTTGAAGAAAACCCACTAATAACGTAGTTTTACTGTGCCAAAGTGAGTATCTTATGTCTGTGTTCCTATTGATTATTATCTGCCATGGGCCTTGTGGATATTCTCTTCCCTATAGCCTCTAATGAGTTCATTATAATTCATGTTAGTGTCACCTATACTGTACATAGAACCAAAGTACGAATTGGAGAGGAAATAATTTTAACCAAGATCAGAATGCTTCTAAGTTAGTTTCAATTTGAAAGCTCAGTTTATGGTATTTTACATTCATTTTACATAACTTTGCGTTGTTTAGGATTCAGTTAACTTGCTTATATGAAAGGAAGAGAAGCATGGCTAACCTTCACACATAAGAAGATTGCCTAATATTTGGCTGGCAACAGGTGGACCCATATGTACTGATATACTTGTGTAAGGGATATACATGGTTTCTCAGCAGTTAAGTATTCGATGCAACTGAAGTGTGGCAGTTTTTTTCTAAATAAGTTTTTCTTTTTGTTTTTGTTTTGGCAGGAAAGAAAATGGCTGTGCACAGAGGGAGAACTGAGCACTGTCTATTCTTCAAGGATACTTCTGTGGGTTGGGGCTGTTAATGCTCACTGTCTTGACAGACCTTCTTGAACAGGGTAGGAGGAGGGTAGGCTTTGGGTGTCAGACCTGCATCACCAGTGTTGACTACAGCATTTCTGAAAATTAGGCCTTATTCCTTTTTCAGGGACTCCTTAGCTATTTATTGGCCATGAGCCATAACTTCAATTCAAGGTTTCTAAATTTCTAGCTCTTAAGTTTTTCATGCCCTTAAGTTACACACTGTTAATTCATCTACATGAGTCACTTCAGTTGTAGTATACACAAGTGTATACTAGGCACGATACTGACTCCACTTTCTTACTTGGCAATGGCCTTCATGAAAATAGCATTCCTGTATCAAGTTTGAAATGGCAAAACACAGTGACTTGGTAGACCCCAGATTCGGAAGCCCAAAACATTTATTGGAGAGTTAACTATGTGTCAGTCACTGTTGATACATTAAAACATTTAATACTGGCAGTGGGTTTCCTTTAGGTGCTATGAGTATTATTATCTACATTTTAAAAATGGGAAAATTGAGGCAGCTTATACAATCTAGGTGACTTGTGAAAGGTCACATGGTCATTTGTAGAGCAGGAATTTGCACCCAGGTGGTCATACTGCAGGGTCTCCACTCTTAGGCCCTATGTACAAAGCCCCACATTGATTCCTGATTGGTTCTCTTTCCTCTGGCGCATGCAGTCATCATTCCTTCTTGCCCCCATTCATCCATTTAATGTCTCATACTATTTGTTGTTGCTGTTGTTTTATAATCTTCCTTCTTAACCTCCTCCTCTAGTCCTTCATATTCAGAGCTTAACCACCTGCCTAGTTAAAGCTGGCAGGCTTAAAGAAATAAACCCTCATAAAATTCGCAGCAGAGCAGATGGGGGTGAGTGTGTGGGGTCTTTTATCCTTTTGGAATATGAAAGTGTTGGGAGTGATGATCATGGTCTCCTGGGATCTCAGGAGCATCATTGACTCATCTGTAGTTTGTGTTATGGTACACCTTCTGTGTGCTGGCTTTTTGGGGTCCGTTTCTGGAGCCAGGCAACTGTGTGGTTTTATGGTCTTTTAAGAATGAGTTGTGTGCCCCTTGGTGTCTATATGCCTTCTTTCACCGGCCTGATTTTAAAACTTCTCCTTTTTCCTCTTAAATGGTGGTTGTGTGTGGTGGGCTGCCTTGTCATGGGCTTCTGTTTCTAGATTCTAGCTTATGCCCTGTGCCTTTCCTCCATGCTTCAGCATGTGAGGCTTTAATCCCAGGTGACTCAGTTCTAGTTCAGTAGTAGCTTAACTGTTAAGTAAATAAATGATCACAGCAGCAGGAATGAGCTTGACCTACTAAAGGGATGAGCAGGGTGACTTAGGGGCTCTTTGTAGGTTTCCCCCATTGATCTTGAGCCGTGTACCACATCACCAGTGATATCTCATTCTTTCATAGTGCCTGTAAATTAGGACTATCCAGTAAGTCGCTTTTTCTCGCCCTGCCCCTGAGGAATGCCAAATATAGGAACTATTACCACTTTGTTTACCCTGCTGCTGGGTCCCTAATGGCCTCTCACACAAAACTGTAAAATAACTCTAGTCAGAATCTGGGAGGTATCTGCACGTCCAAGGAGCAGTATGGTAGGACAAGGGCTCATTTGGCATGATTAGACTTCCCCATGGTCAACAACCTGCTGCTGCTTCAGAAGAATTGGTGCATCCAAGTCTTTTGGGGCCACTGCTACCACCAGAGCTGTTCTGGATTGGACAGTGCCTCCCCTGAGCCTCAAGGTAAGCAGTGTGTGGTCTGAGAGAAGGAATGCAAGTCTGCATTTTATAGAATATTACAGCTGAATAGATGATTGCCTATGAGCCCCATCAGTTTTTATGTGTGAACACTGAGATATCTGGGGTTGGATGTGGGCTGGCTTGTCCAGCCTTCCATGAGCTAGATTGAGAACTCAAGCAAACCATGTGAGCCCTTCCAGTACTTCTGCTATTGATGTTTAAGGGGATTTAGAGTCTTGCTTTCTCATCTATTAGGAAACAAGAGGGAAGGATGTGAAAGTGTGGGATAATGAATAGCTGGTCAACATTTCGTATCATACAAGTTGATGCTATTGGGAATTTTGCAAGTTATTGGGTAGGGAAGGTAGCTAGGGGTGGGGGGCTGAGGGTTTGGGGAAAGAGGGAAAGAGGGAAAGGGATGGAGGCTCCATCTGGAATGTCTTCCAAAGAAGAAAAGACTGCATAGTGCTTTGCCCAAATCAAGCATCAGTCTAAGAAGAAATGTGATCTCAGCATGCATCTTCACTCCGTTTTGTTGGCAAGGCCCAGCCATGATTCTGCCCCCTCACCAGTCCTGGTTCTGTGTAATTTGGGGGTCGGCAGTTGTGTGTGCTGTAGGTGAGTTCAAACACTGGAAAAGGGACCACTTCTGGCTATCTTTTAGACCACCAAAGCAATAGGGGAGGAGTGGTTTCCTGTGTTATGGGGGTGTGACATCAGGCTGATGGGGAGCATCAGAGGTGTTTGGGGAAGTATGGAGGGAAGGGTGCGTGTTCTGTAGGAATCGGGTGATGCAGGATTTTGTCACTTATCAAGTGCCTCCAAAGTTAGTGATGGCTGCAGCTCTATTCACTACCCAGTCCTATCTAGAAGCAGTGTAGTTATTAACAGTGACTTTGAAAATAATGATTCCATTGCCATTTCCGGTTTCACTCTCAGGCTGCTCAGTGTGTTGAAACTGGAGTTCGTGGACCATTTCATTATGTTATATCTTCTATATAAGAGGCCCCAGCTTGAGCTGCCTCTGCTATTATATCCAAGTGGCCTCTCCACCCTTTCTCTGGCTTCTTGTGTCTTGCCAGTGTTTCCTGACTACTTGCCACTATGTTCATCTTGGGGGATGATGGGAGATGGGTGAGACCACAGTGGGGAATTGGGAATGTTAAGATATTAAAGATTTTTTGGTGGATTTCACCTGCCTCAAAGAATCATACTGTCTGGTAAGTATAGGACATTAAGGCCACAGATACAACTAGATATTAGGTTATAGAAATATGCTTCAGTAATTTGGCCTTAAACACTAACTAGTTTCCATATTAAACACTCGAAGATAAGGTCAGAGAAGTTTTAGTTGATACTGCAGCTCTGTTCACCTAATACAGGAAGCAGAATTCTTTAAAGAAGAGAATGCCGCTACAAGATGAAAGGAACCGACACCCGTTTTGTTTCCCAAGGAATAGTACAGCATGTAGACAAGGTCCTGCATCCCCTGAGGAGTCTTAGGAGTCTTGGTGAAATTCCACCTGTCCTTTGGGATGGAATGTCTTTGGTTTAGCTGTACTTGCCACTGGATTCTGCTTATTAGGATGAAAGGCTGTGCAGACACACTGCTATTCCAAACTCGTGGTGTTCATTTCTAGTTCTCACTGCCCTGCTTTAACTAAGTGCAGTTGTGCTGCATGTACTCTAAAATTAGGAGGTTTTGGATGAGGCTCCAAAATAAAATCCCATACCTTATGTTAGGATTAGAGCATGTGGTAAGGGATAAAGTGAGATGGTTTTCACCAAGAAGGATGGTTGTGGGCATTGACCTCAAGAATAATCCAGAACAGGTTTGCAATTAGGATGAACAAAGACTGCCCTTGCTTTCACCAGGAAGAGAAATGAACCTGATAACTTTTGTTTGTGGCACACTTGGCCCAAATAGCTTTGAGATGCCCAGAAACATTGATGAACTTAATCTTCGATGACTACCAGCCAAATTGGCCAGTGCACCTTGGATCGAGTTATTTGTCCTTTGGATGAGGTGCTTACTGTGCTTAGTTTTTTAAAAGGAACCATGAAAGCTTACTCTGCACTTCCTGGCTCACATGTCACCATCAACCACATGTTAAAAGCAGTTAAGAAAGGAAAGACTTATTGTACTTGAAGCTTTGATTAAGCATTTTATGTACGGACCATCTACAAACTGGGTGAGCTTTCCATAAGAGGGGGGAATAAATGCTTTTTACTGTGTCCTTGGAGTTTGGGTGGGATGAATACACTTACTTGCTTGGCTGTTGCAATGATTCAAAGGAGCCCCATGCTGTGCCACAGAAGATTTTTTTCTCAGCGTTGGAAGTTAAGGTTAGTTTACCTTCATTGCTCCCTCCCCACGTTGCACTAGAGCATGTGAACTAGAAATAGGTCTTCTTGTAGTCTGTCCTAGGCAACATCCATACAAAGATGCTTTCTAGGACTGCAGCATATTGTGAAGTGCCCCATGTCATGCACCCTAGGACTAAAGAAAAATTAAAATCAGCTAATGACAACATTGATGAAGTGTTTCCTCAAGTGAGCTAGGAAGCAAAACTTCGGATGGGAGTTTGCCAGTACTGAACAAATAGGCAACTGTCTTAGGTGGTGAAATTCATTAATGCTAAGCAGTGTTAGTGCCTATCTTCGATATACTTGGTATCCAAAAAGGTCCTAATACAATTTTGCCACCAGTAGTGTCTCTGCCCTCTGGGAATCATGTTCACAATAGAATCCACACGTTGGCGTTCAGGTCGTATTCCTGCAAGTGGCCAAGAGGCTCTCTTTGTATACTGCTAGCGCTTTTGTCTTAGCCAACTGAAGAACTTCTGAATGCTGTGGTTCTCATCTCTTCCCTGATGAGCTGGGTTGTATTTTCCCTGTTAAATTTCTGTTAGTACCTTTAGTAGCTGTTACTATTTGTTTCAAGTATTCTGCCTCGGACATAGTAAAATTTTCCTAAGTTTATACAGAATTGGTAGTGCAGCTAAGATTTAGTGCTTTTTTTGTGTGTGATAAACACCTTTGGAATATTTGAATTGAAAGCTCCAAGCAAAACCCCCTTTCTAATTAAACATCTGCCCCTTCTAAGTATATGTAATCCTGCCGCGTTGCTGACAGCCACTTCTGGACTGTTGCTATCCTGAAGATAAGCATCCTAGACAAAGTGCTATTGTAACATTTCCAGCTGAACTGATCA
Source organism: Phataginus tricuspis (assembly GCA_029783875.1). Classification (NCBI taxonomy): domain Eukaryota; kingdom Metazoa; phylum Chordata; class Mammalia; order Pholidota; family Manidae; genus Phataginus; species Phataginus tricuspis. The sequence continues at coordinate 57,043,105 of JAQQAC010016209.1, read as the reverse complement.
TTCCGGTGGGATTTAACATTCAGCTGGCAGCTAAACATAGCAAATGGATTATTTTGCCATGGATGTGGTTGTAATGAATTTACGATTTTGGTTTCTCTGCACAAATGAGAAGGAAATAATTTTCCCTATATAATTGCATAGTCTTGTCCATTTTGGCAATCTGGTACTGCGCCTAGTAAGGTTCTAGTAAAATTTTGCTACTTTAAAAAAAGATATCAAGGGCCTTTGATTCATGTGAATACACAGGGATATACCATACACTGTTTTTAGGTGCTATATTTGATTTTGCTTAGAAGTTGTCAGTGCGCTATTCCATCCTGTGCAAAGAGGCAAGGCAATAATGTTACCCAGAGAAAATACAGGTTTCCTGACCAACTTTGAAATACTGAGCCACTAATTGAAATTTGTTATAATGTAGCCACTTGCTATTGGGCTATGCTTTTCCATAGTTAGGTGTTCCTGCTAAGTCGTTACTAATATACCAAGTAACCTCTACTACCTTTTATATGTGGGCGCTGCATGGAAGCTTAAAAGTGATACAATTTGACAGTTCCTTAATTATGCACTCTGCGATGTCCCTTTAGGGGTGACATACTTCAACGTCTCAGGGTGTTTTCCACTTGTGTTTCATTTGGATCCCTCGAGTCTGGGTTAGTGTGATATAAGGCTTTAAAAAAAATGTTTCACCACAACTTCCGAATCCTTATGGACCTGTGTACTTTGGGGGATAGTCATTTTTAATGTTTTGGACAAAAAGACATTGCCATGAATCTTCTCCACTGCGTTTGTCCTCACAGCGTTGTACTTTATAAATCAGATGAACCAGAAGACAATTCTTTCTAATGCGTTTTTCAGGAGATTAATGTTATCTGTTAATGTCACTTGCAAGTAATTTTAGTACATCTCCCTCCATCCCTGAATTGATAGCGAGTGTCTATGCTGGCATATTTCTAAATTTTAGATTCAGCACTTTGGGATTTAGATAACGGGTTGGTAATGTAACGTGCCCGCACGGGATCATTGGCAGGTGAGTCCGCGTACTAAACCTGGTTATGAAGGACCTTTGACCAGCGCAAGTACGCATGGGTGAATTTCATCATACATGTATGCCTGATTCTCTTTGTTCTGATACCGCTTATGGCCACTGTTTCATTAGTTTCCCTGCCTATTGAGAGTTGAATACTGTGGAGTTTTCATAATTTCTTTGGGTCTTTATAGACGCTGAGCTGCGGATAATGGAGCTATTCCGAAATTGCATGGTACCCATTTGGCACATTTTCCCCCTGGGAATTTACATGGTTTGAAGTTGACGTGAATATTGGAAATTAGTGCCATCAGCAGTGCCATTTACTACTAATCAAATATGAGATTGGTGGGAATTTGGCGCCGTCTTGTGGATACAAGTTAGCCATTATAGCGCTTGCGTAGAACCTCAGTTGTCTACGCGGTGCCGCCATTTGCAAAAGCCACTGGTCGACCATTTTCCAGTCGCCTGTGGTTCATGCATTCGGAGTCAGTAATACATTGTATGATTGTTGAGCTGCCTTTATTAGAAATCTAATGAGTAGGGATTTCATGCCCAAATTTTTTCTTTTAAAGGTATTAATAAGGTTATTGGTACCTTTAGTGCCTTTCCCATTAACACTACATCTAAATTTGTGCATTCCTGTGGGTAGTGATTGTGGAAATTCACTAGTACTTAATTTTTCATAGTTTCTATTAATGGTATTGGTTGCATATTTCCCTTCAGGAATTACTATTCCTAACTTGCTACAGTAATAGAAAATATTGCAGGGTTTTCGCGTGCATTGTGATTTTTTTATTGCAGTTTAGATATATATTATTGGGAGTGATTTTCTTGTTTATAGCTCACTTTGGTTATATGATTTGTAGTCTTGCCAATTACTATAGGTCCTCTGTAACATAAGAGTGGTGTTTTCACTCTTAATACTCCAAGAAATGTTCACATAGATTTTGTGTAGTTTAGTAGACAAAAAGGAAGCACAAGAGAAATCCTGCTTTACTCAATTTTCCCCAAATACAAAGCCTTTTTGATGTTAGGTTCACCACTCCCATTGGAAATTAGGTTATAAGAAACCTTCATTAATGTTACAATCTGATAGAACTAATTAGAGCAAAAGATATTTTAGTCTTGATAGAAACGGTTTATTTGCTTCGAATATTGCTAATTTTACTTCCACATTCGCTGACTTGACAGGCATTTTTTAAAGTAGGTCAGTGTAAATAAATTGTTAGCATATTACAGTGGCTGTTTTCCTATAGAAATCGGGTTCTGCCCTTGATTTGGTAATTCTGTCTTGTCAGGAAGTAGTTCAAGGTTTGTTGCCACCGTAATACAATGAATAGTTTTTTCACCCGTATTCTGTAGTACTGCATTGCTCCACAGCGCGTCGCCCTTCTGAAATTATTTTGCATTGCTTGCATCACAGATTTGGTTCTGACGGTTATTAGTAGGGTAACCTGATGACTACTAGTGGTCCAAAAGTACATGTGAGGTACTTCAAAGGTGCTTGTTTCTTTTCTTGATTTTGTCCAGTTAAAGGTTGTGGTTCATAAAGTTTGACTTTGATGTTTGTGTCCACAATAGCATAGTGCTGGTGTACAAGTGTTCAATTTAGTATCCCTAATTACTAGTTTTGTTATTCTGGTTTATCACTAGAAACTAAAAAAATTCACTAGTGAGTTAAAAATGCGCGGTTATATATGAAGTACCAAAGATCGTATGTTTCTCCTAAAACCAGCCAACCTCATGGGAGTACATTACTCCACATAGAAAATGTCTGAGGGAGTTAATTAAGGGCTTAATTTAATATTCCAAAATATTCAGTATTATTATTTCATATACTTTTAGTGTACTTATGTTGTGGCAACTAAGGCTGACTTTTGTTAAATGTAACATTGTCCCAGTAAGCACATGTCCTATAATAAGCTGACATGGCATAAAAACGCGCAGTATACATTAAGGTACTGTTGCTATAGTTTTGCCCTGTTTGCCATTTTATTTTTTTTAAATTAATCCAGTGTCCATACATATGATGCAGTGATGAGTGGTGGTTTAATTTTGGTGTTCTCTAGCGACTGCTATATTTGCTTCACGTGCTTTGAGCTGTATCTCACTTTTCAATATTTTTCCAGGGGAAAATCTTGTTTACATGGCGCACCTGAATGTTGTCACCTGGGTGGCAACATATAATAGTGCCTTACGTCCATAACTGTTCAGTGTTTACTTTTAGTTCAGGCTTGCTATTTAGACTGGGCATATTCTAATAGTATTAACCACTTAGTCTTTTGCCCTCTGGTTGACTGCCTGGATTTTGTCTACTAGCGAAACACTAAGTATTAAAATCTGCCAACCATGATTGAAGTTGCTCTGGAGGTACTGTTACTTGGCTTATTATGCTGTCATAAGTCCATGATTTATTATACTGTCATTGTTGACTTAACTGATAAAAAAGTGTACCCCAGAATTTTACAATTGTGAGCAGCCATTTCCTCTGTCTTCCTGTCATTGTTGAATAGTAGTAATCTAAACCATAGTCCCCAAGGTGATTCATATATATTTGGTGGGTCTTAGACTTCTGTAGGAAGTTGTCATATTTTGTATTTGTTACTAAAAATATGTGCTGTCTAGTTGTTTGCTCAGCAGTTCCTTCGTATTATAGATATGGTCCTAAGATTCTTTTACTTCGGTCAAATATAGGAGTACCTTTATTCTGTTTCTGAGGCTGTTTAGTGACTGTTTGCAAAATCATGCCTCTACTACTACTCTTATTAGATCATTCTTTAGCCCAACTATTCTATGGGATCATTTATTCACTTCATGGTATCACTGGAAAACGTAATGTCTCCTAGTGGATGAGAATTTTTTCAGTAGTAGGGCTAATCTCCATGTGGTACTCCTTTATCTTTAATCTTTGCTTTCTTGTATATGTGTTTTGCTTATACATATTGGGTAGTTTGATGCTGGTACAAATACTTTACCTTCACTTATGGCCGAGATACCGGTAACCATTACTTGGGGACAGCCTGCCAATGGGTTTACCATCAACCTGTCAGTAGCAACACCTATCTTAACTCTACTTATCAAAGTAACTTTAAATAATGTAATAACTTCTTTTTTTTAAATAGCTCTTATTTTGATGTAATTAATATACTATAAAATTCACCCTTTAAAGTTCAGAGGCTTTTAATATATTTGTGAAGTTGTACAATTACTGCCTTACTGTAAAACATTTTCATCGCCCGAGAATGTAACCCTATATCCATTAGTAGCCATTCCTGATTTTCCCTTTTCAGCAACCCGGGCAGCTACTAAACTAACTTTTCATCCTAAGGATTTTGTCTATTCTGGGCATTCATATCAATGAAATCATACAAGATGTGACCTTTGTGTCTAGTTTCTTTCACTTAGGATGTTTTGGGTGTTTATCCATATTATAGTATATATTGCATTCCTTTCTATGGCTGAATAATATTCCACTTTATGCATTAACCTAATTTTATACATTCATCAGTTGAAGGATATTTGGGTTTCCCACCTTTTATCTATTAAAAATGGTGCAATAAACATTCATGTACACGTGTTTATGTGAACATATTTTCATTTCCATAATTATACACTTAATATTGGAATTGCTTAATATCACAACTCTTTCACATTTTGAGTAATTGGCATTATTAAAGTGGCTGCACCATTTTACATTCTTACCAAGGAGTATATTTCAATTTACCCCCATTCTCACTTGTAATTTTTGGTCTTAAATAGTCATCCTAGTGGATGTGAAATATCTCACTGGTTTTGACTTGTATTTCTGTGTTGTGTAACTTTTTGTGTGCTTATTGGCCAATTGTAGTTCTCTGGAGAAATGTCTTCAAATCCTTTATTCATTAGAATTGGGTTATATGTCTTTGTGTCATATTGTTAGAGTTGTTTATATAACTGGATAATAGACCCTTATTGGATATGTGATTTGCATGTATTCCATCCTGTTGCCTTTTAACTTTCTTGATGGTATTGTTTGCAGTTACAGAAGTTTTCAATATCGATGAAATCCAGTTTATTTTTCTTTTGTCACTTCTGATTTTGGTATCATAACAAACAACCCATTATCTAACCTAAGTTGTAGCTCTTATATTGCGGTCTGATCCACTTGGCATATATATAGTGTGAGGTGAAGTTTCAACTTTATCCTTTTGGACACAGATAAACCGTTTTCCCATCACCATTTGTTGAAAAGACTAATTCCTATTGAATTAACTTGATACACTTATTGAAAACCCAGTGCTTCTAAATGCAAGGGTTTATTTTTGGTTTTTAATTTCTATTTCATTTATCTTTATATCATTATGTCTGGACCACACAGTCTTTTTTATTGTAGCTTTGTGGTAAAATTTAAAATTTGGAAGTACAAATCTTCCAGCTGGGTTCTTTTGCTTGATTGTCGGACCTTGAGTTTCCATATGAAATTTAGGATCACTTTGTCAGTTGCTATAAAAATATTTGGAATTTTGATAGGAATCACATTTAATCTACAGATCACTTTGTGGAGTATTGCCATGTTAACTATTCTCCCAGTCCATTAACGTGTCTTTCCATCCATTTAGTCGTCTTCAATTTCCTTCAGCAGTATGAATTTCAATGTAAATAATCTTCTACTTCTTTAAACAAATTTATTCCAAGTATTTTGCTCCTATGATACTGAAAATAGAATTGTTCTCAATTTCATTTTCTACTGTTCATTGATGTGTATAGAAATAAAATTATTTTTCTATTGATCTTGTATTGTCCAACCTTTCTGAACTCATTAGAATTGCTTTCTGTTCCAGTAGTTTTAACAGTAGGATTTTTTGTTTTTGGTAGATTCCTTAGGATTTTTATGTATAAGATTATATCTTCTATGACCAAAGATAATTCTTTCAATCTCATTTTTACTTCTGTTTCCTGCCTAATTACCCTGGCTATAGTCTTCTGTACAGTATTGGCAAGAGCATCTTTTTTGTCTTATTCCTGGTCTCAGGGAAACTACATTTACTTTTTAACCATTAATTACAATGATAGCTGTACAATTTTTGTAGATGCCTTTTGTCAAGTATAAAAAAAGTTCCCTTCCGTTTCTACTTTAAATTTGTTTTTTAATCATGAATGTTTGTCATAATATTTGTCAAGTGCTTCTTATACATTTGTCAGTATCATGAGGTTTTCCATCTTCATTCTACAAATATGCTGTATTAAATTCATTGATTTTTCAAATATTAAACCGACTTAAGCTTAACGGAGAGAAATCCCATTTGGGCATGGTGTATAATCCTTCATATTTATTTCTAGGCTTAGTTTCCTAGTGTTTGGGAGATTTGCATGGCTATATTCATAAGGTAACTTACTCCGTAGTTTTCTTGTTTTATCTCTGGTTTTGGTATCAGAATGAGTTCGGAAGTGTTTCTTCTCTAATTTTTGGAATATTATGTGGAGGATTGGTGTTAATTTCCTTAAATGTTTCACAGAACTCATTGAAGTCATCTGTTCATTGGCTTTTCTTTGTGGGAATTCTGTAGATTAATTACTGAATTTGTTTTTACAGGTCTATTCAGGTTTTTCTTCCTGAGTCAGATTTGGTTGTGTCCATTTATCTAGTTGGCATAATCTTTTTGAGAATATTCCCTTGTAATTCTTTTTGTTTCTGTAAAATTGGTAATATGTCCTCTCTCTTATTCCTCATTATATTTATTTTAATTTTCTTTTTTTCATGGTCAGTTTAGCTACAACTTTATCTAATCTTTTGTTTGTTTCAAAGAACCACTTTTAGTTTCCTTGATTTTCTCTATTTTTTCTATTTTTTTCATTTATTTTCATTTCAACCCATGTTATTTCCTTCTTTCTGATTCATTTCAGTTTAGTTTCTTCTTTTTCTAATTTCATGAGGTAGTTTGCTTATTGACTTGAGATCTTCACTTTTAATGTAGGTACTTAGCTACAATTTTCTCTGTAAGCACTGTTTTGTTATATCCCCTAAGTTTTATATGTTCTATTTATATTTTCATTCAAAGTATTTTCTAGTTGGGTGTTTTCTTCTTTGACCCATTAGTTATTTAGGAGTTTGTTGTTTAATGTCTATGAATTTTCCAAATTTCTATTATTTTCTAATTTCATTGTGATAGAACATGCTTTGTATGATTTCAGTTTTTCTAAGTTTATTGAGACTTGTTTTATGTCTTAGTATATGCTCTATCCTGGAGAATGTTCCATGTGCATTTGAGGATAAGGTGTATTCTGCAGTTGAGAGGATGTTCTGTCAATGTTCAATAGGTCAAGTGGTTTTATAGAATTGTTGAAGTCTTCTACTACCTTGTTGATCTTCTGCCTAGTTCTATTATTGAAAGTGTAGTATTTATATCTCTAGTTATTATTGCTGAGTTATCTGTTTTTTTCTTTTTCCATCATTTTTATCTTATATTTGGTTCTTTTGTTAGGTGCCTATATGTTTATAACTCTTATATTTTCCTGATAGTCTGGTCCTTTGATTATAGTAAAATATCCTTATTTACCTCTAGTAGCAATTTTTTGCTTAATTCCGTTTTTTATTTGTATAGCTACTCTACCTCTCTTGCTTAGTACCTGCTATGTCTTTTTCTATTCTTTTACTTGCAAACTTTTTGTGTCTTTGAATCTAAAATGTGTGTCTTGTAGAAAGCATATAGATGGATTGTATGTTTTAAATTCCATTTTAATTCCCTTGTTTTTTTTACTATATTTCGGAGGGGTTTTTTTCTGCTCTGGTATTTCAATCTTATCTTAAAATAACTGATTTCAGATTAATACCAACTTAATTTCAGTTGGGTACAAAATTTGCTCCACTGTGTCTTTGCTCCTTCTCCTCTACTTTGTGCTATTATTATAATACAAATTACATCTCTATACAATGTAGGCACATCATCACAATTTTTTAGTTATTCCTTTATGCTACTGTCTTTAAGTCAATAATGAGAAGAAAAGTATAAGTAAGCAGATTTTGTTGTTTTTTCAATGTACTTATGTAGTTACTTTTACTGGTCCTCTTTATTTTTCATGTACATGTGACACATGTGAGTTATTCTCTAGTGTCCTTTCACTTCTGCCTGAATGACTCCATTTTGTATCTCTTATAGGGCATGCCTGCTAGCATTGAATTATTTTAATTTTTGTTTACCTGGGAATGTCCTAATTTCTCCATTTATCAAGGAAATTTTACTGGATACAGAATTTTCGGTTGACATTCTTTTTCCTATATTCTCAGTAGTTTGAATATATCTTCCCACTATTATCTATTGTCTATTGTTTATGATGTTGGCTTTAGCTTGTTGAAGATACATCATACATGATGAGTTTTTCTCTTGCTTCATTCAAGATTGTGAAGTCAGTTTGACAATTTAACAATCTTAAGTCTAGATTTGAATGTCTTTGAGTTTATCCTTTTTGGTGTACATTGATCTTGCATATAACAGATTATTATTTTTTCATCAAATTTGGCATGTTTTTGGCCATTATACACATTCTTTCTGTCCCCTTTTCTTTGTTTGATTCACATTATGTTGTTATCCTTACTGAGAGTAATTCTTTTTCATTATCTTATAATAGAACTAAAGTCTGTTTATGTGTAGTATTGGCTGAATCTCATAAGTAGTTTTCTTGCTTTTTTGTTTGATAAATATGTTTGATTATAATTTACATTTCTTTTTTTAACCCAATAGTTATTTACTGTGATGCTGCATGTTGAGGATTTCTGGTTTGAACTAAAATAAAAAATAAAGGTTGTATTGCATTGTGATTAGACAATATTGCCGTTGTCCTTTCCTATGTGCCTAGTTTTTTACAACAAATTTATCTAGGAGGGCAAGTCCTGCATTCCTTTTTTTTTTTTAATTTTCTTTATTCTCTTGTACTTATTCTTCCAGGAGACCTGTAAAAACAACTTGCCAAGTTCTTACCACATATACCATTGGAATTGCAAATGGAATGGCACTGAATATATAGATTAATTATTGGAGAGCTATAATCTTTATAATTTCATACACGAATGTGGTATGTTTCTTTTATTCATGTCTTCAGTATTGTGTGTGTATGTGTCTTTTTCATTTATTATCTTCAATATTTTCCCTGAGTTTCTGAAAGAAATAGGCAGATGTCTTTGGAACTGGGATTCTGGTGGGAAAGTGCAGAAGATGTCATCTAAAGAGACTAGACTTGTAAATATAGAAGGTCATACAAAATATATTTTTTTGGATATGATGTTACTATTTCTTCCAGATGGCTCTAGGATCCACATTATTTACAATATTCCATATCCCTGTTTTAGTCAGTACAGATCTGATGGCTAATGTTACTATTTAGTAAGCCATTTATTTTTAGTGCTGTCAGCATCCCTTTGACCTTCCCCTTTTCCCATTTAGAAGTGCTTCCTCCCTACTACAGGCTTCTGGAAATCAGTGCTTTTGTTTACAAGGTATTTGCCCATTGAAGTCCTCCAAACCGTGCATTATAGAGCCAACTGGTTGTGTTCTCACTACAAAAGATTAGAATCATAGAGGTAAGAATCCTTGATTTTGTTTCTAGCTTAAGAGCAATTATCTGAGAGGAGAACAACAGGACATAAAAAGGAATTCAAACTTAGATTCTATGAGAGGCACCACAGGAATTAGAGTTGTTTAGACTGTGGGAGACAACTCCTCCAAAATGGAGGGTCTGATGATCTATTCATATCTTTTACGGTGTCAGGGATAGTTGGGTTGGGTTGCTTTTGAAGGCAGTTCTAGTTAGTGGAGAAACAGATTTAAGAACTGTCCAAAGATGAACATACTTTTGTAAGTGATAGAGTGGTTTGTATGACCACTTGGGATGGAATTTGAGAATCTCCCTGCATGGAATGAGAGGTTGGATTACATGCATTTGAAGATCATATTTATTCCTGAGTGTCTATCTAAATCAAATAAAAAGAAACTGATTTTTATTGTGTGCCTACTTCACATGTTCCCATTTAGTCATCACCACAACCCTCTGAGGCATCCCAGAGACGTAGAGTAACTTTGCTAAGGTAACTCCTCTAATTAATGGCAGAGCATACTTCTAATACCCCTTTCCTCTTGTGTATCTTCATTTGGAGTAGTAATTCCTTAGGTTTGTATAGTCTGTTATCATTTAGAAGCCTTTGAAAAATGTGGTTTTATTTGAACCTTATAAAAATCTGGTGAAATTACAAGGATAGATTCACACATCTATTTTGTAAGTGAAAGGTAAGAAACGGGTTCCTTTGGAGTAAAGGCGATCAGGGAGATCATTCAACACAACCTCTATATTTTGCAGTTGGGAAAACTGAGTACCAGAATTAAAAATCAGGACATTTTGAGGCATACTTTGTTTTTTTTTGTTGGGGGAAGAGGAATGTCAGACTAGATTATTTCATGGGGTACAGAAGGATTGCATTGATTTTATCCATCCTTTAGTATACACTTGATGACAGCTTACCACCTTAGATTAAGGGGCATTTTAACAAACACTGATCAAAAGCACAAAAGATTTAAGCAGGAAATCTAATGCTAGGTGGCAGGTTGTAGAAAGTATTTTGGGTCATGAGGTCCTTGGTGGCCTTGAAAGCATTTAGAGTACTTCCAGCTCCAGGTTCAAGGGTCACATGGGAATCAGGTCACCAAAGAATGGGTTATGTTGTAAGTTTGCCATCAGTCTAGAATGGATGGGAGTGAGGTCTCAGCCCTTGCCTACACTTTGTGAGCCACCATTCACTCATGGGACTGTGACTCATAGGCTCAGACAATGGCTGTCTTTATTATGGCATAGGTTGTAGATTGAGAGCCTGAAAGATAGAAGGAATTTTAAAGACTCATCCAAAACAGCTGTTTGAGCCTAATTCAAACCCAACAAGTTGTCTTTTAGCCTCTGGGTAACTAACTGCACTTGAGGATGGGGAACACCTTCCTGAGTCAGCTTGTCTCTTTGTTCAAGACTGTAATATTGAGCTGAAATTTCTTTTTCTACAGCTTCAATTTATTCAGCATATTTGTATTGTGCCCCAACTCAAGAATATTGCTTTATTGTTCTCTCTTCTACATCTTCAGCTTCTCTCTGCTGCCTTTTGAGCTGCCAGGCACTGTGCTGGGTGACGGGGATATGGAGATCAATTAGACACAATCCCTGCCCTCAAGAAGTTCTCAGTCTAGTGAGAGAGTTCAACATGTACACAGGTGTTTACAGCAGTATGGTATGCTCTACAATGGAGGTATGTACAAGGTACCGTGGGGTTCAGAAGAGAAATCATTTGACAGAGTCTGAGATGCCAGAGGTTGGAGGAACCAATCAACACTTTAGTTGATTCTTAAAAGAAGTAATGTTTGGCCAGGCAGAAAACAGAGGGAAGGACCTTTTAAGCAAAGGCATGGACATTGGAAATTGTTGAAATGTGGGAATGACAATTCCTGAAATTAGGTTGGAAATATAGGCTGCAAATAGATCCTTATATAGTATGGCATGAAATGTGGATTTCATTTTGAGTGTTTTAAGAAGTATATGCTTTTGATGGCCACTCTGGCAGCAATATGGAGTATGTTCTGGAAGATTTTCAAACCTGGACAGGGAGATCAGGACACAGTAGTAGTTAAGATGATAAATTATCTAAGGCCAGGAGGACTAGGAGTGGAGAAGAGGGGATACCTTCTTAATAAGAGATTATAGAAACAGATATAATAGAATATGGCAAAATTAAGGTGGTAAAGAGAAAAATCAAGCTTTCAGACTTTGGTAAATGTGCATCCCCCCCCCCCCCCCCCATCCATGGCCTTGAAAGATCCTCTCATGTCCTCTCAATGGGTGTTATTCTTGGTTCCTTCTGGACTAGATCTTGGCTGCACAGAATCTTGCTAGTTTCTTTTTGGGGTGGCAGTCGTATATAAAATGTTGATTTCAGGAAGACATCAGAACAGCTGCAGACATCCTACAGTGTTATTAAGTTCCTTGTCCTTCTCATAAGTAGCAGGCCTACTGTCACTTGTCACATGTCTCCCAAAGGACTTTTTACCAAAACTGGAGTTTTTATATCTAAAGCCCATTCAGGGAAGAAACGGCCTTAGTTTTTTTTTTATTAAGGTATCATTGATACACACTCTTATGAAGGTTCCACAAGAAAAACAATGTGGTTATGACATTCACCCTTGTTATCGAGTCCCCCCATACCCCATTGCAGTCACTGTCCATCAGTGTACTAAGATGCCACAGAGTCCCTATTTGTCTTCTCTGACCTACACTGTCCTCCCTGTGACCCTGCACACACCATGTGCACCAATCATGATGCCCCACAATCCCTTCTCCCTCCCTCCCCACCTGCCCTCCCCCATCCCTCTCCTTCGGTAACTTCTTGGAGTCTGTGAGTCTGCTGCTATTTTGTTCCTTCAGCCCTGCTTCACTGTTAAACTCTACAAATGAGAGAAATAACCTGGCACTTGTCTTTCTCCACCTGACCCACCCCACTGAGGACAATACCCTCCAGCTCCATCCATGCCACTGCATACGGCAGGATTTGTTTCCTTCCTGTGGCTGAGCAGTATTCCACTGTGCACATGCACCACATCTTCCCTATACATTCATCTACCGATGGACACCCAGGTTGCTTCCATATCCTGGCCATTGCAAACAGTGCTGCAATAAACATAGGGGTGCATATATCCTCTTGAATTTGAGAAGTTGTTTTCTTTGGGTAAATTCCTAGGAGTGGAATTCTTGGGTCAAATGGTATTTCTATTTTTAGTTTTTTGAGGAACCTTCATACTACTTTCCACAATGATTGAACTAATTTATATTCCCACCAGCAGTGTAGGAGGGTTCCCCTTTCTCCGCATTCGCACCAGCATTTGTGTTTCTAGTCTTTTCAATGTTGGCCATCCTAACTGGTGTGAGGTGATATCTCATTGTGGTTTTAATTTGCATTTCCCTGATAATTAGCAATGTGGAGCATCTTTTCATGTGCCTGTTGGGAAGAAATGGCCTTAGTTATTATTGTCTCAATTGCTTTATTTTGCAGAGGGATTTAAGAATGTTCATGGCTACACCTCCAAGCAAAATATGTTCAATAATTGAAAATCTAAACATCCGTTTATTTTCTCTTTTCTCAATGGAATATAAATACAATATTCTGTGTGCAACTGATTCAGAGAATGGCTTTCTGTGAGTACAATGATTGATGGGAGGTTATATTTAGACATGTATTTTCAGTGGACCTTATGTTACTAGCCATCCTGAAGGGCAATAGGGTGAAGAAGGGTTGGGAAAGGAAGTCCTGTGTAGGGCATGAAAGCAGTACAGTGAGAGTTTGAGTGTCAGGACTAGATAGCCTGGGCTCAAATCTTCTCTACACTTACCAACATGGTCTTGTTCATGGTTTTTCACCTCGCTAGGACTTTATTTCCTTTTATGTAAAATAGGGGTAATAATCTTTTTTGCACTGATTTGGGGGGAAGGGAATATAAGGATTTAATGGAATTTATATGTAAATTTCTTAGAAGAGTCTGGAATATGGTAACTGCCAAATCAACTATATTTGTTGCTGATAATGAATGGCAACCATGACATGGATTAAAAGAAGATAGTTTACTCTAGTAAGAAAAATTAAGTGACCCCAAGGTTTTCAATGGTATATAAGTGTGAAGCCTTTTTTTTTTCTGCCAAATAGGTTGGGAATCCAGATAATTGTGTGTGTGCCCTGATCACTAATCTATTGCCTTTGCTTTTTTTTCCAAATAGAAAGCTGTTAAAAGTTATGTTATACTTGAATAAAGGTTATCTTTGAAGAGTAGAAAATGCTTTGTAGTTAGTCAAAACTGGATTTAAAACCTGACTCATCTGTTTGCTAGCTGTGTGATCTAAGCCATGTCAGTTAACCTCATTGAACCACAGTGTCTTCATCTGATATAATAATTAATTTGCAGGGCTTATATGAGGATATTTGTAAAGTGTTTTCCTTAAACACTCTATAAATTACAGCTATCATTGTTAGTTTCTGGATACTCGACGCATGACAGAAACAACAGCAGGCCCTGGTGGCTGGGAGGACTTCATGGATCCAACAGCAACCTGGAGTTGTGCTCTTCTGAAGAAATCCTACTCGGATGGATATAATACAACCTGCTAAGTGTCCTAGCACTTATCAGGTTGTATTATCATTGTCCGTGTCTGTGGCTCTCATCTGTTCAGACTAAATTCCTTACGAGCAAGGACAGTGCCTTATTCATCTTTGTATTCACAGTGCCTAATCCAGTGCACATTGTAGGTCTCATTAAATGTTTGTTGAATGAAAAAATGAATCATCAACAGACATTAATTGGGCGCCTGCTCTGTGATCTCCATGGGCTGAGCTTGTCCCCACCAGTTACCTACAACGTCCAAGCTGTCTTCAGTATGCTTTCTCCTGAAACTTCCTCCTATCTGCTAATTCTTTTGACAAGTACTTTTCTGTGTAGTGAGAGGATAGCAAATATACATCAAATACCATCTCCAGTTGATTTACAGTGGTTGCCTTGGTTATGTATAAAAATTCTGAAGCCAGATCTTAGCTCAGTGTGAAAGGTTGTAACTGGTGATGCTTGCTGAGGGTGGGAGAGGAGGGAGTATCAGCCCAAGTGCCACATATATGTTATATTTAATACTGTGTTTTCCATGAAGTACTGTGTTTCTAGGCCTGAATTTTAGTCTTGGCTACTTGAAGATGTTGCGTGGCTGCCCCTGCTGCTACTACAAGTACTGCCAGTTGCTCCTTGGTAGGACCATGGTGATCACTGATCAGAAACATTATCCTGACAGTGTGGGGTTTGCTCCTGTGGCTTGTATTCAGTTTTCCCCTTTCAACTTTACTTCAGCTGTCCTCTTAACATACATTGACAGATATGCCTCCACTTCCTATTCGCCACTCAACCGGCTCATGTTTCCTTTTTCTTATTTAGTGTGATTAATCATTGCGCTAGGAGAAGCCTTCTTTGTGTTAGAAGATGTGACAACTAGAATACA
Source organism: Phataginus tricuspis (assembly GCA_029783875.1). Classification (NCBI taxonomy): domain Eukaryota; kingdom Metazoa; phylum Chordata; class Mammalia; order Pholidota; family Manidae; genus Phataginus; species Phataginus tricuspis. The sequence goes on along the minus strand of JAQQAC010016209.1, from coordinate 57,028,047 downwards.
AGTTAAATCATGCCATCAGGGCCATACCATGAGACATATACAGTCCTTTTAATATGGGATAAAGTGAGTGTGATTACAGATTGCACAGTACAAAGAACTGAGAAGAAAATCATAGATGTGGGAGACAAGAGATGGGACCAGATGGAACAAGATCCTGAAAGATGGTGCACGTAATGGTGGGAGGGTGAAACCTATGGCTCTAGAACATGGGTGGAGCTTCAGTCTTAGGTAAAAGGAATGCACTCTCCAGTGGAGCATAGAGATAGGGAAAGGAGTTAGGAGAAGTACCTGAAGATTTGTAGAAGGGCATGATGGATATCAAGTTGGCCAGGGGCAAGATTATAGAGGAAAAAAACAGTCTTTAAAGAAATATTCAGGCCTACAGGCTGAAGTGGAACCATTAACAGAAGAACTCATGATATATCAAAGTGAGAACCTAGTTGGAAACTTGAATTGAAACTCAGGAAAATTTAAAGTGGTCTTGGGCCAGGGTCACAAGTAACATTTGGTTGCCTTGGACTCACCTTGATTGAGGGGTGGACAGATAGCAAGAGAGGAGTTACATAGTATGGACTTGAGTATCCAGACTATATGGAAAGAAGTTAGATCAGAAGAGAGCTCAGATTCTGTGAACAAAAAGAGGCCTTAGAGTGAATGAGATTAATTTTGAATACTTGGAAAACTGGCATTATAGGGTCTATAATCAGTGGATTTTGAAATGTTAAGATTTGAAAACGAGTGGTCAAGATAACCTGTGAAGCTACGATGTCAGATGGTCATTTACATGGCTATTGAAGTGATCCACGATTATAGCAAAAACTGGGCTGGGAACAAACACTGTAGGCCATATACAATAGGCTTCAGTGACTGAGGAATGATATGGAGGTTGGCACATGGCAACTGAAGATGTAAGAGAAGAGAGGTTGTAGTGGGATAGTAGTATGACCCTCAGAAGAGTGGTAGGGGTTATTAGGACATACACAACCTGTGGTTTGCATATTGCACTGAAGAGCTGGTTGCCATAATGCCCAGCTAAAATGATCCCCTCCTTTTTTTGAGAGCCTGCTCAATGCCCGGCACCTTGCTTTGTGCTATCATTTACACCTTTTGGGTCTGTCACATTTCAGGTGTGAGAGAATGAGCAGCAATATCAGGACAGCTGGAGGAGCTGCAGGCCCTTAACACTGATGGAATCCTGTGACCGTGTCCTTAACTCCGAAGACCAGCAGACTGGTCAGCTTGAAGTGGAGTGGCTTAAAAAGATTTCCTTAGGATTAAAATATTTCCTTGATCTTGGCCTAAGTTTATTACATCGTGCACACCTTTGTTGGCTGTGTTCCATAATGTACTTTGGCTTCTGAGCCTCTGAGCTGAGGATTGAGCTAGTACTGCCCTTTGGGAAAAAACAGGCACAGTACTTTAAAAACACATACTGATTAACTAGAACAAACACAGTACTATTATTTTATTGCACTTTTAAGATAGAGCAGACAAAAAGAAAGCTCACATCAGTGCATGAAAAACAAAACCACTTTGTAAAAGCCATTGTAGGGTCAGGATGCATCCTGTTTAGTGGATATATTGTAGATGTTCCCTGTGTTGTTGGCAAGGAGGGCTGAAGATTAATGCAGAAAGATAGCCCTTAGGATTTGAAAGATAAAGTTTAGAGAACAGAGTTTCTGAGAACTCTCTGATACTGCATGCAGTCATTTTTCTTGTTACAGTCTTCAGATAAGTCAATATTCCAGTAAATGTTGAGAACAACTGCAGTAGTGACCAAGCCCTCAGACAGGCTCTCCCCTCCTGTGTAGGCTGCTTCATACTTATTCCTCAGGATAAACTGGTAGAAGACTTCATATGAGGGAGAAGAAAAGGAAAGAAGCAGAGGATAACTACAGCTTCTCCATCTCAGTTTTACAAAGCATGACCCAGCAGAAGCATCACTCACTTGGGACTTCAGACCACAGGTTGCTCTTTTCAATTGTATGCTTAGCTCTCTCGGCTCATCTCTCTTTTCAGAAGTTGTACTGTATGTGTGTATATGAACTATACTTCCCATAAAGAGCACCCCATATTCACAACAAAGAAATAATTTCCAAAATATGGCATAATAATTGCCCTGTTAGGCCTCTGATAGTAAAAATTGCTGGCTCCCAAATTCTGGAATGGAGGCCACCAGAGATTAGTTTGGGTTCAGCTACAAAGGATCCCAGCTTCATGAAAGGAAGGCAGTAAGTTGACTCGAAAGTAACCCCTATTCCTGTGCTCATATTCTTTTTCCTTCAGCTCCATGACTAGGGTATCAGTGATGAAAGCAAATAAAAGCCATGACTTTCTCCTTCCACTGGCATTTTTCTGCCCCATGTATATGCTACTGGCAGTCAGTCTTTAATTAGCACTTCCTCTCCATCTCTTAAGACTCAGAGACGTATGAATGCTAAGGTTGGAGTTGGATTTGTCATAGTTACCTCTGCACTTGGGGAAATACTCATGTTAATCAGCCTGATACCCACTTCCACCTGATCTCATGGCAGCCACTGGAGAAGCTATAGCTGAGGTCAGCTCCCCTACAGACTGCAGCCTCCAGATTTACTTCTGATGCCTCACCTGATTGTGAAGGACCAGTTAGAGGGCTTGCCCCAGTGCAGTCTCCTGTACTGAAATGGTTATAAGAGATTAGTACTTAAGACATAGTATATAAGGACAGAAATCTTAAGGGTTAATAGTAAAAATCAAGAGTCCTGGTTACTTTTTCTCAATCTGGAATGGGCAGAATAGGGCATGGGGGAAGTGAAGAGTCTTGTATCTTTCAAATACATTCTCAGTGATTCCTCAGGACACCCTTGGTCATGTGTTGTGGTATCCTGGGTCTTGCCCCTCTTCAGAGTCCTAGTGCACACCTTGCTCCAACCACCTTTCATTTCCTACCCTGTCCACCTCGATGGGTTTCAGCAGGTGTTTTCCTTTCCCTCTTCAAAGCCATCTGTAACAGTCCCCACCTGGGAGGAGCCTTATTGTGAATGAGTGAATGAAGCCCCAGTGTTGGAGTGTCACTCGTTTTTTTTTTCCTCTGGATATAATGAGGAGTAGAGGAGGCTATGAAATTCCATAATGGAGTAACAAATGCCTGACATTTTAGTGGATGTTGGACCGAGAAACCTGCATGAGTGAAGGAAGAAGGAAGCAAACCTGTGATCTTTGATGTTCATAAATGAACATAGGAGTGAATTCCTTATGCCCCTTAGCAATGGAGGGAGAGAGGGGAGGAAAGTGAGGGAAGTCATAAAGTCCTTTACTTCAGTGGAGTAATCACTGAGACTCACTGCATAAACCTGAAACTTCTTAAGGTGGATTGAAGATGAATTGTTGCACTGCACCACTGCTACTGCTACTTGTGCGAATCACTGCCAGCCACTCTTGGTCAGGTAGGGTTGCTTTTGTGGAGGTTTCTGGTAACCCCTATTGAGAAACAATCCAGAACAAGATTTGCAACTTAGAAGAGCTCTCTCGTTCAGTGACAGGGTGTTAAAGGAGTCAAGGACAGAAGAGATAGTGCAAGGGCAGAGGCAGGCTGGACCAGAGGCAGTGGGTAGAATGGCTCCAGGCAACCCCAAACACCAGGTATGGCATAAGGAAATAATACAATGAAAGGTCAATCCTTGAACTTACTGTCACCTGCCAGAGCATGATAGGATATCTAAAATGAAAAGAGCTGCTTTGGAGGAGGGTTATAAAAGATGCTTTTATAGAAGAGATTTAGAAGAGGGGAAACTTCCAATTACATAAGATGGACATTATAACTTTTAAAGATCTGTCCCTACATAGGTCAAGGAGATTGATACCAGTATGAGCCTATGGCTGATGAGGCAATTTTAACTTACAGGTTTCATGTTCTTGGAGAGATACTGCCACTCTTTCTCACTTTGGCAGGTGTTCATCTATAGTGAGTACCTCAAGGAACAAGAGGACAACAAGGATCCAAGACACAACAGCGTAGACTTCTGAGTGAAGATAGCAACTGAATAGATTGTGGGCTTGGCTGGATTGGCTGGGCATGTTTTTTTTAAAAATACAAATTTTTTTTTCTTGATAAAAGTAACAGATAATCATCATTAAAAAATAAAGTGAAAGGTATAAATTAAAAGGAACACCTATAATCTTATAGCCCAGAAAACACTAACTCAAAACATTGCTCTATTTAAAAAAAGTAACGATTTTTTTAAATTGATATATTGTATATGTTCTTCAACTTTTTCCATTTAAAAATAAACAAGCATATTTCCATGCAATTAGCATTCTTTGAAAACTCAGCATTGTTACATAATAATATTTCATATGGATCTAGCAAAATTTATTTAGATGATCCCATACTGCTGGAGATTTTGGACATTACCAGTTTTGCCTACAAAATTAAAATGTAATGAACATTATTGAACATTAATCCCTATGTGCCTCTGATATTTCTTTAGAATAAGTTTCTGAAATTGGAATTACCAAGTTGAATGATGAGAGTATTGTTAGGGTACCTGACAGGTGTTGTTGAATTATCCTCAATATAGTTGTACAAATTACATTCCCGTCAGTGGTATATAAATGTGCATCTCAACATGTTCGTCAAAACACGGAATTTTTATAAATTTCTCCTCGTTTGATGGCAAAAATTCTTTCAGAGATGTTTATTTCTTACATATAGTAAAATTCACTTTTACGGTGCATAATTCTATGGGTTTTGATAAGAACAGAGTCATGTATTCTTCCATTCCAGTACCATACAGAACAGTTTTATCAATAATTTCTCTTGATTGATCTTTTTGTTGTAAAACCCTATTTCCCATTCAAAATCCCTGGAAACTACTGATTTATGCTCCATTCCTATAATTTTGCCTTTTCTGGAAGGTCATATGTATGGAATCATGCAAAATGTAGACCTTTTTGGTTTGGCTTTTTCACTTAGTAAAATGCATTTAAGATTTATCCATGTTATGTGAATCAATAGTTCATTCATTTTTTATTGTTATACATCATATATGAATGTATCACAGCTTTCTGCTCCATTCACTAATAGACATATGAGATGTTTATAGTTTTGGCAACTGAATAAAGTTGCTTTAAACTTTCAAGTGGGAATGAATGCCAAACTTTTCTGAAGTTTTTGTATCATTTTGCATTTCTGCCACAAATATATGTGTTTTAGTTCCATATCTTCATCAGCACTTGGTATTATATATATATTTTTATTTTAGCCATTCAACTAGGTATGTATTGATATCTCATTGTGGTTTTAATTTGCAATTCCCTAACAGCATGAGTTTTATCATGTTTTCATGTTTATTTGCTATCTAGATATAGATAGAGGAAAAATATGGAGAGACTAGTCCAACCCCACATACCTAAGTCCTGACAAAAAGTGCCTTGTGACTGGGACCACTGAGTCTAACACTTCAATGTGTCTTGTTTTTCATGTCAACCATTGTTCTAACAAGTTTTATAGCCACCATGTCCTAGGTTTAGAGATCCCTTCATCAGATAATCAGTGGACCAAGACACAAATTGTGACATGTGCATAAGGAAAATTTGATGTCTGATGGTTGCTTCTCATTTTAAGACTAAATTTCCCACCCCTGGGTGGAGATTTTACATGCTAATGCTGCATAAGATGACATTGCAATATATGCATATGTATGTAATCCAACTGCACATGTTCTGATTGAAGCTCTCCTCCCCCAGATCATGCTAGGTGACCTAAGAACTAACAAATAAACATTTTCACTCCCCATAATAGGACCTACCTTTATTCTTCTCAATGCTCTCTTGAGCAGCCCACCTTGGTCAATCAAGGTGTTTCTATTTCCTTACTTCTCTAATAAAGTGCACAGCTTGCTTGCATACTCCTAAATCTAGGTGTTAAATTATTTTAATACATGAAGACAAGGACAAAGAACCCTGTTCTAGTGTCTGTTGGTAACAATATGAATACCTTCTTAGGTGAAGCATCTGTTTAAGTCTTTTGTCCCCCTTTTTATTGGTTGGTTCTTGTCTTACTGTTGAGTGTTTAGAATACCTTATATGTTCTTGATACAAGTCCTTTGTCAGACATTTTATTTGGAAATGGATTCTCCCAGCCTGCAGCTTGTCTTTCCAGGAACTTGCCTTTTCAAGGCAAAAGTTTTTAATTTGATGAAATCCCCTTTGTCAAATACACGACAATAGAAATTGGAGTGGGCATAAATGGAGTTAAGTGTTCTAAGGCACTTACATTATCCAGGAGATGTTTAATGACAAATATTTATTGTGGAAGACCTTAAGGGTAGATCTAAAAGAAAGATTCATCATGATCTTTACACTGTGTAATCCTCCTCCCCTTAAGTGTGTGTAGGATCTGTGTCTTGCTTCTGATCAATAGGATATGGAAAAGGTGATGGGATGTCACTTCGGTAAAATGTTACGTAGTATTACACACACACTTAAAATAGCCTCAAAATATACAAAGCATTAATAGAAGTTCATGAGAAATTAAAAAATCCACCAAAAGAGTGAAAATATTCAACAGCTTTTCTCAACTACTGAGAAATCACATATATAAAGCAACAGCTTTAAACAGAAGATTTAAACAACACAACTTACAAGACTTACCAAATAAAAATGGAAATATATACACTCCTCCTTTGAAGAATTACAGAAAACATAATTTGAACTACATTTGGAACAGTTTCAAGAATTGATTATGCATTATTTGCTAATGTAAAGAGTAGTATCTGCTCCACATGGAGGAGGTATAAGCAAACCAAACCCCAAAGGCTGAAGGAGCTGAAGACCAAAGGCTAACAAGTCCAGCTTGTATGCCATAGAGGTTTTCTGAGGGGAGTTTACCTGCAGAAGCTTGTCTTGGGGAGCCACAGAACACATAGATCTCTGCACTGCTTTATGTTTACGGAGGCTAATTTATAGAGGCAAGGAAAAAAGGGTCTACCTGCAGGATGGTCATCTGTGTATTTAGTCAAAGGAGAGGCTGACATCTTAATCTTATCTAAGGAATGTTCCTCTGCAGAACACATAAGATGTGGAGAGGAGGTAAGGTGAGTCAGCAGTTACATGCAGGTTTGTTTCAATGGTGTTACTGTTGTTCACAGTATCATAGGATCCATGTTGTCTTAACCACACTACAATTAAGTTATATATTAAGGATGGTAGAAAAAGCATGTCCATATACTTCATAATATAAAACACATTTCTAAGTATTTTATAGATTAAGAAATGAGACATCTTAAAATACTTAAAATTTAATGATAATAAAAATATTACTCATAAAAACCTGTGAGACATGCTGAAAGCATGTTTTGAATGAAGTCTATAGCCTTAAATACTTATACTAGAAAAGAGGAGGGAGAGAGATTAATGACCTAAGTATCCAAGCTAAGAATACAATAGGAATGATAGAAAAGAAGAAGAAAGGAATTATTAAAAGGAAAAGCATCCATAAAGCATCAAATAAAAAACAAGACTCTATAAAGATCAGTGAAGCCCCACATTTCTTTCTTTTACAAAATTAATAAAAGACAAACATTTGGCATATTCATCAGGATCAAAAGGTCCACAGAAATAATATTATGAAAGAAAGGAACATAAAGGAAAATAAAGGATTAAAAAATTAGAGAACAGTATTTATGTAAATAAGATTGAAAATTTAGAGGAAATAGACAAATAACTAGAAAAATGTAACTTAACAAAACCAAGAAAAAGTAGAGCACTTGTATAGTCACATTAAATATTAAGTAAACTTAAGTATTCAAATATTCCTTGATACAACAATGCTTTCTACCAGAAACTCGTGTTAAACAAAAATACATACATGAGTTATATTATTCAAACACTTACCAAAAGAAAGATGGAACGGCTACATTAATATAAAAAAGACTTCAGGAGAACTAATATTCACAGGATAAAGAGGAACATGACATAATAATAGAGGGCCTTTTGCTAAAAAGGCATAACAATACCTTAAAAGAATAAACTGACAGAACTGCAAGGAGACAGACAAAACCATGATTATATTTGGAGATTTCAGTATTTTACACTTAAGAATTAATAGAACAATTAGCTAGAAAGTTAACTAGAACTAAACAACACTAGAATCAACTTGTCATAACTAACATTTGTAAAACACAATACCCAACAGCAGTAGAATGCATATTCCTTACAACTGCACATGAAATATTTATAAAAATAAAATATATCCTAATTCATAAACTAACAGACTGGCTTCTTTCACTTAGCAATATAAATTTGATTTTCTTCAATGTTTCTTCATGGCTTAATAGCTCACTTTTTTTATTAAATTAATTTTTTTATTGAAATATAGTTGATACACATTATATTGCTTTCACGTATAAAACACAGTGATTCGACAATTATATACATAACAAAATGCTCACCATAATTGTAGTTACCATGACACCACACAAAGATTTACAGTATTATTCACTGTATTCCATATACTGTACCTTTCACCCCCTTGATTATTTATTTTATACTTGGAAGTTTGTGCTTCTTTATCCTCTTCACCTATTTTGCTCATCCCCCCATCCTCCTGTATATAGCAACCACCAGTTGTACTGTTTTCATAAGTCTATTTCTGTTTCCTTGTTTGCTCATTTGTTTTCAATTTTTTTAGATTCCACATGTAAGTGAAATCATATGGTATTTTGTCTTTGTCTGATATATTTCACTTAGCATAATACCCCCAGTCCAACCATGTTGTCACAAATGGCAAGATTTCATTCTTTCTTATGGCTGAGTAATATTCCATTGTATATATGTACCACTTCTTGTTTATCCACTCATCTATCAATGGGCAATTAGGTTGCTTCCATATATTGGCTACTATAAATAATGCTGCAATAAACATAGGGGTGCATATGTCTTTTCAAATTGGTGATTTTGTTTTCAATAGGTAAATACCCAGAAGTGGAATTACTGAGTCATATAGTATTTCTATTTTCAATTTTTCAAGAAACCTCCATACTGTTTTCCATAATGGTTTCACCAATTTACATTCCCACCAACAGGGCACTAGTGTTCCCTTGTCTGCATATGGTAACACTTGTTATTTCTTGCCTTTTTGACATTAGCCATTCTGACTGGTGTGAGGTGATATCTCATTGTGGTTTTGATTTTAATTTCCCTGATGATGAGTGATGTTGAGCACCTTTTCATGTTTGCTGCATCTTCTTTGGAAAAATGTCTATTCAGTTTCTTTGCCCTTTCTTAAATTTGGTTTTGTTTTTATTTTTCTTTTGATGTTGAGTTGCATGACTTCTTTATGTATTTTGGATTATTAATCCCTTATCAGATATATCAATTGTAAATATATTCTCTCATACAGTAGGTTGCCTTTTTATTTTCTTGATGATTTCCTTAGCTGTAGAGAAGTTTTCAGTGTGATGAAATCCCAGTTGTTTATTTTTGCTTTTGTTTATCTTGCCTGGAGAAACATCCATGAAAAAATTGCTAATGCTGGTGTTCAAAACTTTACTACCTATGTTTTCTGTTAGTAGGTATATGGTTTCAATGCTTATATTTAAGGCTTGAATCCACTTCTGTAATACTGTCGTGAATGGTATAGAGTAATAGTCTAGTATCATTTTTTTGTTGCATGTAGCCAGTTTACAAGCACCATTTATTGAAAAGATTGTCTTTTTCCCATTGTATATTCTTGCCTCCTTTGTCATATATTAATTGACCATTATAAATTTGGGTTCCCTATTCTGTTATATTGATCTATGTGACTATTTTTCTGCCAGTACCATACTGTTTTTATTACTACACCTTTGTAGTATAGATGAAAATCAGGAAGCATGATACTTCGAGCTTTGTTCTTTGTGCTCAATATTGCTGTGGCATTTGGCGGTATTTATGGTTCCATACAAATTTTAGGATTTTTTGCTCTAGTTCTGTAATAAATGCCATTGGTATTTTGAAAGGGATTACACTGAATCTGTAGAATCCTTTTGGTATTATGGCCATTTTAACAAATTAATTCTTCCTATCAAGGAACATGGAATATCTTTCCATTTATTTGTATTGTCTTCAATTTCATTAATGTCTTATAGTTTTCAGAGTCTAGGTCTTTAGCCTCCTTGCATAGATTTGTTGCTATGTATTCTTTTTGTTGCAATTGTAAATGGGATTTTCTTACTTCTCTGCATACTAGGACATTATTTGTGTGTAAATGTAACTGATTTCTGTATATTGATTTTGTATCCTGTGGATTACTGAATTAATTTACAAGTTCTAATAGTCTTTTGTGGAGTCTAGGGTTTTCTAAAAATAGTATCGTGTCACCTGCAAATAGTGACAATTTTACTTCTCCATTATCAATTTGGATGCTGTTGATTTCCTTTTACTTGTCTGATTGCTGTGGCTAGGACTTCCAGTACTGTGTTAAATAAAAGTGCAGAGAGACAGTGTAGAGGGGGATGGAGTAAAAGATGGTGGAGTAGGAAAACAAGGCAGGAAACTCCTCCCAAAACCACATAAAGAAAATACAGCAAGTATGTTGGGAGCTGACCTACTCCACCTGCCTGATGGCACAGCCCAGGAGGCCAGTGGATGGATGCCGCACAGTGGGCCTCCAGAGGGGAAGCTACTGATATCTCTTCTATTGTTTAATCTGACCATTCCCCCAGTCTGAACAGGCCTCACTAATCAGGAAAAGCCCCTAGAGAAAAGACTGTTAGGAGCTGTAGAGCAATCATAAAACTCAGCTTGCAACCTGCACATTCCCCTCAGGCCAATGGGTTATTATCCCTGGGTTGGGAAATAGAAGAAAGTTCAGGTGACTTTAGGGTACAACTCCTTGGCCAATTTGGCCCCCAGGAGAAACAAGAGGTGACTAACATGAGTGTGGGTTAGGAAAACAGGTGGAAAAATCTTGGTAGAGTTCCCTCATGAATCATTACATTACTATAGAAATTACAGTAAGCATTGTTATACACAAAATCAACAGAATGAGTGTTGCTCATTCTATTGTAAATAGTTTCAGGATATTATTGGAAGGAAAACACATGCCCTCACAGTGAGCCTAAAATGAGAGTCCAGTTAAACAAGTTTTAAGACACATTCAGAAAACATTGTGGTGCCTTGTAGAAATTCAACCTGAGATTAGAATCTAAAGGTAAGGTATGAGAGCAGCAGAAATTTCTTGAGAAAGAAATTGACCTTTTATTAGGTGACCTTTCATGGTTGGGAAAGCAGGGGAACATTCCGAGAAGTAGATTATGCCATAAATCACTGAATGACACATGTCTTATGATGATTTTATGATGATTTTTTGTAACCAATCCCCTATATATTGGTTGATGTTTCTGCCAATAAACAGGCCAGGCCAGCTTAGCAAATTTGCTACTGTCTGTGTCCTCACTCCTTCACCGATTTCGCCAATGCCATTACTCCTTCAGGGACTCCTGGACTCGCTGGAGCTGGACTCTGGCACAAGTACAACTAGACCTGAAAACAACCTGAAGACTGCACAACAGACCCCCTACACCTGTGGAAGAAGAGAAGAACAGACAGAAAAGGGTAAAGTGGCAGATTCATGATCGAGTGGGACCTAAGACCTCCCCCAAACCCAGGCTACAAGTTGGAGAAGGAGGAATGTAACAGGGAGGGGGTAGGACACTAGGATCATTCATACCTGGCCCTGGAGATCTGATCCAGGAGCATAAGCCCATATTACATTGGATTCTGGTGATAAGTGGAGCTGGACACCAGGGACAATAAGTACATATCTATCAGCAATCACCTTAAATGTAAATGGATTGACTCCACCAATCTAAAGACATATAGGAAAAGAATGGATAAAGAAACAAGACACATCTATATGCTGCCTACAAGAGACTCATTTCAGACCCAAAGACATACACAGGCTAAAAGTGAAGGATGGAAAAAGATATTTCATAGAAATAACAGGGAGGAAAAATGAGTACCAGTACTTGAATAATACAAAAGAGATTTCAAAATAAAGAACATAATGAGACAAACAGGGTATTATAAAATAATAAAGGGGCCAGTCCAAAAAGAGGATATAACCATTATAAATATCTATGCATCTAACACAGGAGCATCTAAATATGTAAAACAAATACTACCAGAATTAAAGGGGAAATAGAGAAGAATAAAAGAATAGAATAGAAAAAATAATCAGTGAAACCAGAAGCTGGTCCTTTAAGAAAATAAACAAAATAGATAAACCCCTAGCCAGACTTATCAAGAAAAAAGTGTTTACACACAAAAAATTAGAAACAAAAAAGGAAACATCACAACACCACAGATATACAAATAAGTATTAGCGATCTATGAAAATTATATGGCAATAAACCTGAGAACCTAGAAGAACATGACAGCTTTTTAAAATAATACAACCTTCCAAGACTGACCCAAGAACAGAAAATCTGAACGAACCAATTACCAGCAATTAAATTGAATTGATAATAACTCCCTAAAACCAAAATTCCAGGCACAGATAGGTCCTCAGCTGAATTCCACCAAATATTTAAAGAAAAACTAATACCCATCCTTCTTAAAGTATTCCAAAAAGTAGAAGAGGGGGAAATATTTCCAAACTTATTCTATGAGACCAGCATCACTCTAAAACCAAAACCAAAGAAACCACAAAAAAGAAAATTATAGACCAATATCCCTGATGAACATAAGTGCAAAAATCCTCAACAAAATATTAGAAAAGAGAAAAAAAATACATCAAAAGTTTCATCCATCAAGAACAAATGGAATTTATTCCAGGCATTCAAGGATAGTACAATATTTGTAAATCAATGAGTACCATATGCCACATTAACAAAAAGAAGGATCAAAATCACATGGTCATCTGTATAGATGCTAAAAAAGCATTTGACAAAATTCAACATACATTCATGATAAAAATTCTCAACAAAATGGGTTTAGAGGGTATGTAAATGAATATAATAAAGGCCATTTATGACAAACCCACATAATGCTTAACAGCAAAAAACTGAAAACTTTTTCTCTAAGATCGGGAACAAGACAAGGATGCCCACTCTCACCACTCTTATTCAACATAGTACTGGAGGTCCTAGCCATGACAATCAGACAGCACAAAAAGATAAAAGGCATCCCAATTGGTAAGGAAGAAGTTAAACTGTCATTGTTTGCAGATGACATAATATTGTACATAAAAAGCCCTAAAGACTCAAACAAAAAACTGTTAGAACTAAGGACTAAATTCAACAAGGTGGCAGTGTTACAGAAAAACCTAAAAACTTGGACTGGATCGCTGACAGAAGAACCAAGTGGCACTCGGAGGTCTTGGAGTGTTGAGGTTTCATTTTTACACCGGTGGGCTCAGAGGGGAGTATTCTCCAAAGGTCTGAGCCCTGAGCACAAGCAAGGGGAGCAATTTATATTATTTTGATATGTGGCATTTTGGCATGCATAGGGCAAAAGAGGAGCCTAGAGGGGAAGAGAGCCCTGAGGAGGGGAGGAGGGAGCTGGGAGTGCTTTGCCAACTGGAGGAAAAAAAGCAGTTTGCTGACCTTGATGGCTGTGTTGAATATTTTCTTTATCAGCAGGATACAAAATTAATAAACAAATCTGTTGCATTCCTATATAGTAATAACAAACTAGCCGAAAGAAATCAGGAAAACAACTCCATTTACAATTGCATCAAAAAAGAATAAAATACCTAGGAATAAGTCTAACTAAGGAGGTGAAATACCTCAATTCTAAAAACTATAAGACACTCATGAGAGAAATTAAAGAAGACACCAAAAAACGGAAATCTGTCCTGTGCTAATGGATAGGAAGAATTAATATTGTAAAAATGGCCATCCTACCCAAAGCAATCTACAGATTCAATGCAATACATATCAAAATGCCAACAGCACTTTACAATGAACTGGAACAAAGTCTTCTAAATTTCATATGGAACCACAAAAGACCCCAAAATGACCAAAGCAATCCTGAGAAAGAAGAACTAAGCTGGGGGGATTATGCTCACTGACTTCAAGCTGTACTACAAAGCTACAGTAATCAAAACAATTTGGTACTGGCACAAGAACAGACCCGTAGTCAATGGAACAGAATACAGAGCCCAGACATAAAACCACACACATATGGTCAACTAATATATAACAAAAGAGCCATGAATATACAATGGAGGAAAGACAGCCTCTTCAACAACTAGTGTTGGGAAAATGGAAAGCTGCATGCAAGAGAATGAAACCGGACTATTGTCTAACTCCATACACAAAAGTAAACTCAAAATGCATCAAAGACCTGAATTTAAGTCATGAAACCACAAAAGTCTCAGAAGAAAACAGGCAAAAACCTCTTGAATATATGCATGAGCAATTTTTTCCTGGACACATCTCCTTGTGGAAAGAACAAAATAAAAAATGAACCAGTGGGACTACATCAAACTAAAAAGCTTCAGTACAGCAAAGGACACCATCAGCAGAACAAAATGGCATCCACAGTATGGAAGAATATTCATAAATGACTCATCTGATAAAGGATTAACATCAAAAATATATAAAGAACTCATATGCCTCAACACCCCAAAAAAAACCTGATTAAAAAGATGGGCAGAGGACCTGAACAGACACTTCTACAAAGAAGAAATACAAATGGCCAATAGGTACATGAAAAGATGCTCCACATCACTAATCATCAGGGAAATGGAAATTTAAACCACAATGAGATATCACCTCACACCAGTTAGAATTGCCACTATCCAAAAGACAAAAAATAAATGCTGGGGAGGATGTGGAGAAAAGGGAACCCTCCATACTGTTGTTGGAAATATAAATTGGTGCAACCCCTGTGGAAAGCAGCATGAAGGTTTCTCTAAAAACTAAAAATGGAAATGCCATTTGATCCAGTAGTTCCATTTCTAGGAATTTACCCCAAAACAAAATCCCAGATTCAAAAAGATATATCCACCCCTATCTTTATGGCCACACTATTTGCAATAGCCAAGATATGGAAGCAACCTAAGATCCCATCAATAGATGAATGGATAAAGAAGAGGTGGTACATATACACAATAGCATATTATTCAGCCATAAAAAGAATAAAAATCCTGCCATTTGTAACAACATGAATGGATCTAGAGAGTATTATGCTCAGTAAAATAAGCCAGGTGGGGAAAAGCAAATACCATATGATTTCATTCATTTGTGGAATATAAAAACCGAGTAAAACAGAAGGAACAAAACAGCAGTAGAGTCATAGACACTGAGAAGTGACTACTGGTTACCTAGGGGGAGGTGTTGGGGCTACTGGGGGTTGAGGATGAGGGGGATAAAGGGGCACACTAATTTGCAATCATGGTATCAGTTGGCCACAGGGATGGTAGTACAGCATGAAGAATATAGTCAATTTTTCTATAATATCTTTCTATGTTGATAGTAACTGCACTTGAAGGGTTGATGAAATGATATGCCTAACTGTTGAACCACTGTGCTGTACAGTTGAAACAAACATAAGATTGTATATCAAAGGTACTTCAATAAAAAAAAAAGTGTGGAGAGTGGACATCATTGTCTAGTTTCTGATCTTGGAAATAAAGCTTCACCACGGAATTCACCATGGAAAATATGCTATCTGAGGGTTTGACATACAATATTGAGGTTTTTTAATGTTTATGATGTTCCCTCTATATCCACTTTGTTGAAAGTTTTTATCACGAATGCATGTTGAATTTTCTCAAATGCTTCCTCAGCATCCACTGAGATGATCGTATGGTTTGTATTTTTCCTTTTGTTAGGGTGGTGTATCACACTTCCTGATTTGCAGATATTGAATCATCCTTGCATCCCTGGGATAAATACTACTTGGTCCTCATGAATGATTCTTCTAATGTATTTTTGAATTTGGTTTCTAATATTTTGTTGAGGATATTTGCATCTATGTTCTTCAGGGATAAATGCTTGTAATTTTCTTTCTTTGTTCTACCTTTGGTTTTATTATCAGTGTAATCTGGTTTTGTAGAATGAATTTGGAAGCTTTACTCCCTCTTATTAGGAACAGTCTGAGAAGCATAGGTATTCACTTTTCTTTAAATATTTGGTAGAATTTAACTATGAAGCCATACATGGTCCTGGATTTCTATTTATTGAGTTTTTTCATTATGAATTCTATATCTTTTTATACAGAAGTATTGTTGATATACAATCTTATATTGGTTTCAAGAATACAACACAGTGCTTGGACAGTTACCCATATTATTAAATCCTCAGTCCAACTAATAGAGTTACTATCTGTCAACATACAGAATCACTGATTATATTCTACATTCTGTACTATCATTCCTGTGACCAAATTATATAGTGATTGACAATGTTGGTGCCCTTTTATCACCCTCAACCTCCTCACTCCACCCCAATACCTACCCATGATAACGAGAAGTCTCTTTTCAGTGTCTATGTATACTGCTATTTTGTTCATTTTATTTTGTTTTGTTTTATATTCCACAAATAAGTGAAATCATATTGTATTTATCTTTCTCCACCTGGCTTATTTCACTTAGCATACTATCCTCTAGGTTAATCCATTTTCTTGCAAAAGTCAGGTTTTCATCCTATTTTATGAATGAAAAAGATTCTATTTTGTATGTGTACCACCTGTTAATCCATTCATCTATTGATGGTTATTTAGATTACTTCCATATCTTGGATATTGTAAATAATGAGCAATAAACATAGGGGTGCATATACCTTGTTGATTCAGGGATTTTGTTTTCTTCAGTGAAATTCCTAGAAGTGGAATTACTGGGTCATATGGTATTTCTAGTTTTATGATGAACATCCCTACTGTTTTTCAGTGGCTGCACCAATTCACATACCACGAACAGTGTAGGAGGGTCCCCTTTTCTCCACAACTAAATAAATTTATTAGTTCTAATAATTTTTTGGTAGAGTCTTTAGGGTGTTCTGTGTAATGTCGAGAGCCAGACAATCAGGCTGAGCAGCGGCGGCTATCGCCGCCATCACAGAGCTTTCGCGGGGACTCCATTTTGTTGCTGATTTGCTGCTGACGCACTTCCCGTTCTTCATGCTCAAGTGCGCATGCACCCACATGGACTCCATTTTGTGCTTGGACACCATCTTGTTGCCTGCTGCCTGGACTGCTCTTTGAGCGCATGCTCATAGACTGCTCTTGCATAGGACTTTGGTATAAGGCTTCATTTGCATGCTAAACTGCCAATCAGGATTAGCCACGACCCCTTCCCACTTGAGCTATGCTATATAAGCTGTGTGTTTCCGCAAATAAACGAGACTTGATCAGGGAACTGTCTTGTCTCCATTCCTCGCGTCTTGTGTCCCTATTCTCCTCCCCCTCTCTTCGGGTTCCTACGTTGTCTCTCCTGCAGGTCAGGAACAAGTGGCGCCCAACGTGGGGCTCAAAGAACGAGGGGACTCCGAGAGAGAAATCAAAGGAAATCCGTGCGGTACCGAAGAAGTTGAAACTCCTGGGTCAGCCAAAACTCAGCCACCGGACCTGAGCGGGGAGGCCCAGTGCTCGAAAGGATCAGTGAGTCAGATATTTATAAAACATGGGGCACACACAGTCTCCTCAAAAGGAGAATTTTATAGCAGGATTGAAACAAGCCCTTCAGACGCGGGGAGTGAGAGTAAAACGTAAGAATTTAGAAACTTTTCTTGCCATTTTGGATAAATTTTGTCCTTGGTTACCTCAAGAAGGGACCATAGATGCACAAATTTGGAAGCAAGTTGGAGACTCCATGAATGATTTTTATCGGACCTTTGGTCCGCAGAAGGTGCCTATTGTAGCATTTTCCTACTGGAATCTTATTAATGAAATGTTAGAACGTAAAGGTGATTTCAAAGATGTAGTTGCGGTAGTAGAGCAAGGTGAAGCTATTTTACAGGACATAAAGTCAGATCAAGAACAGGGAAAGAAGAACACAGCAGAAGCTCCTGAGCCCACCGGAGAGCTCATTTCACTCTCTACCGAGAGTTCCAGTTCAGATGAGGAAGTCGAGGATCCGCCATTAAGTAGGGCGCGGTCCAAGAGTCAGAACCCTACTGTAGCTCAAAAGGAGGAAGTAAGATCAAAAAAGAAAAGCACCGCGAAACTTCCGTGTCCGCCCTCATACGGCACGTTACTCTCGGAGACACGGAAAGTTGAGAGGGAGGGGCTGATACCTTCTGCTCCGCCCTTCTCTACCACACCCTGTGCACTTCCCGTTTTAGACCCACAAGAGGAAATGCAGAGAAAAATTGAATTCTTAAAGGCACAAATCAAACTAGAGAAAGAACATCAAGCCTTAATAAAAGAATTAGAGGAATTAAAAATTGGAAAGACAGACAAGCCAAAGCCAGCTCTAAGCCAAACCACTCCACTACTTACTAACCAGACCCCCTCGATGGGAGCTCTTTCGCAGCCACCTACTATCAAGCGGACAGTATTAGCCGATCTGTCCTCTGTAGATCCCTCTGGTTCCATTGAACAATTTCCAGTTTTTGAGACAGGTCCTCAAGATGCCAGGAATAGAGAGCTTCATAATTTAGATTTTAAAATTATAAAAGAATTGAAGTTGGCAGTAGCCCAATATGGAGCGACTGCCCCCTATACTCAAGCTGTCTTAGAGGCAATTTCAGATGCATGGATCATGCCGGCTGAGTGGCAAACAATAGCTCGAGCCACTCTCTCAGGGGGAGATTACTTGCTCTGGAAATCAGAATATGTTGAGGCATGTAAAGACACCGCCCGGCGCAACTTGCAGGCCGGTAATGGAGGTACATTGGAAATGCTCCTCGGGGAGCCTCCCTTTGAAGGCGCAGGCAATCAAATGCAGTTTAAACATTCCTTTATGCTCAAGTTAGCACAGCCGCCTTAAAAGCTTAGAGGAGACTTCCTTCCATAGGTGATCTAAGTTCCAGCTTATCCAACATAAGACAGGGACCTGATGAGCCCTTTGCAGATTTTGTTCATCAACTCATGACCGCTGCAGGGCGCATCTTTGGTACTCCAGAAGCAGGTGTAGAGTTTGTCAAACAGCTAGCCTTTGAGAATGCCAACTCTGCCTGTCAAGCAGCCATCAGGCCTTATAGAAAGAAAGCAGATTTAACAGGCTATATTCGCCTATGCTCAGACATAGGTGCAGGGTACAACCAAGGCTTAGCCATGGCTGCCGCCCTTCAAGGAACTACCGTCTCACAGCTGCTGTCTAAACGTACCGTTTGCTATCGCTGTGGGAGAGAAGGGCATTTTGCAAAAAATTGCAAAGGGCCACCCTCAACTTCGGGGGCAGAGTCTCTCAGAAGATTGCCCGGGTTGTGTCCTCGCTGTAAGAGAGGCAAGCATTGGGCCAAGGATTGTAGATCCCTCACAGATGTTCAAGGGAGACCCCTTTCCCAGCAGGGAAACGGGTGGAGGGGCCAGCCTCAGGCCCCGAAACAAGTATATGGGGCAGTGCAGTTTGTTCATCAGTCAGCCAACAACCCATTCCTCCCTCCCTCAGAGAGGCCAAACAATCAATTTCCCGACTCTGCAGAGCAACAGCAGATAGCGCAGGACCGGACCTCTGTTCCGCCGCCCACACAGTACTAACCCCTCAAATGGGAGTCCAAGCCCTGCCCACGGGAGTTTACGGGCCCCTTCCACCTAATACTTTCGGGCTACTACTTGGCAGGAGTGGAGTTACCATGGCAGGCCTGCAAGTTTTCCCTGGAGTCATAGACAATGACTACACAGGAGAAATAAAAATCATGGCATCTTCTCCAAAAGTGATCTCTACTGTAAACCAGGGTCAACACATTGCTCAATTATTGTTACTCCCCATGCTTACAACCAACCATAAAGCCCATAGAGCAATGCGTGGGTCAGGAGGCTTTGGCTCCTCAGATGCTTATTGGGTACAACATTTAACACACAACAAGCCCATGTTAACCCTATGGCTTGACGGAAAACAATTCGAAGGCCTAGTAGATACAGGAGCTGATGTTACTATACTTCAAAAAGCTCTATGGCCTTCTAGCTGGCCACTCACTCCTACCATAACCAATTTAACAGGGATAGGGCAAACTCAAAATCCTGAAAGGAGCGCCAAATTGCTTATTTGGAGAGATAAAGAGGGAAATCAAGGTACCATTCAAACTTTTGTGCTACCAGGACTTCCCATTAACCTCTGGGGAAGGGACTTGTTAATGCAAATGAAAGTGCTTATGTGCAGCCCAAACGAAATCATTACAGCTCAGATGTTAAAACAAGGTTTTACACCAGGCAAGGGTTCAAGAAGGTTAGAAGATGGGATAACATCACCCATTTCACCTTCGCCCAATAAGTCCAGAGCCGGTTTAGGCGCATATCAACAAAATTTACCCTAGTGGCCACTGTTCCTCCTGCACCCCATGCTGACCCTATCCAATGGAAAAGTGAAGACCCAGTCTGGGTAGATCAGTGGCCATTACTTGGTGAGAAATTACAGGCAGCCAAGCAGTTAGTGCAGGAACAGTTAGCTGCAGGACACATAGAAGATAGTCTATCTCCTGGAATACTCCTATCTTTGTGATAAAGAAAAAATCAGGAAAGTGGAGACTTTTGCAAGATCTAAGAGCTGTCAATAGATCTATGGTTGTTATGGGGTCCTTACAGCCTGGGCTTCCTTCACCCAGTGCCATACCTTTTAATTGGCCAAAAATTATCATTGATTTAAAGGACTGCTTCTTTCCCATCCCCTTACATCCAAAAGATAAAGAACGTTTTGCATTCAGCGTTCCTTCAGGGAACCTATGCACAGATATCAGTGGAAAGTGCTCCCACAAGGGATGGCTAACAGTCCCACCTTGTGTCAAAAATTTGTATCAGCAGCTTTATTGCCAACTCGCTCAAAATGGCCGCGTGCTTACATCATCCATTACATGGATGACATTTTGTTAGCCCTGTCAGATCCTGCACAATTACTCCTCCTTTATGATGCCTTAAAAAAGGATCTTACAGCACATGGCCTACACATAGCCCCAGAAAAAGTACAACTCCAAGATCCATATACTTATCTAGGATTCCAACTATTTAAAAATCAAGTTACAACTCAGAAAGCTCACATAAGAGTAGATCAGCTAAAAACCTTAAATGATTTTCAAAAATTGTTAGGAGATATTAATTGGCTGCGACCATACTTAAAACTCACCACTGGAGAGCTCAAGCCCCTTTTTGATATATTACAAGGAGATAGCAATCCAAACTCCTCTAGAGTGTTAACTCCCTCAGGACACGAAGCTCTTGCCTTAGTTGAGACCGCTATTAAGCAACAATTTATATCCACCATAGATTATACTAAACCCTTACAATATATAGTTTTCCCTACTTCTCATACACCTACTGCAGTCTTCTGGCAGACTGCTCCTATATTATGGGTACATCTAACCTCTTCCCCTGCAAAAACCATACAGCCATATTATGCTGCTACTTCACAGCTTGTTTGGCTAGGCAGAAAGCAAAGCAGACTTTACTTTGGCAAAGATTTTGAGATGTGCATCGTACCTTAAACTGCAGCCCAAGTAGACTGGCTGTTTCAAACCACTGAAGAGTGGCCCATAGCCTTTGCAGCTTATGCAGGAACCATAGACAATCATTTTCCCCAAGATAAACTCATTCATTTCTTACGTGTTCACGAGTTTACTTTTCCACAAACTACATCTCTACAACCTATATCTGATGCCTTAAACATATTCACTGACGGTTCTTCCTCTGGAACCGCCGCTTTTCACTGTAAAGATACCACACATAGTTTTCCCACTCCACATAGATCAGCTCAGCTTGTAGAACTCAGTGCCGTTCTAGCTGTTTTTACTTCCTATAAGTCCACACCTTTGAATGTATTTACTGATAGTGCTTATATAGCCCAAAGTATACCTTTATTAGAAACCACAGCATTCATTAAGCCTTCTTCTACTGCCCATACATTATTTCTACAGATACAAACCCTTATTAGGCAAAGACCCTGTAAGTTCTATATAGGACATGTCAGAGCACATTCTAATCTCCCAGGGCCCTTAGCCCTTGGTAATGCAACAGCTGATGCAGCTACGCAATTGATATGCCTTCACAGTGACTCAAGAATTGCTACAGCCCAAAAGGCTCATGCCCTACATCATCTTAACGCTCAAACACTACGCTTATCATATAAGATAACTAGAGAGCAAGCTCGCCAAATTGTTAAGCAATGTCCTTCTTGCCTTACTTCTCTCCCTACACCCCACTATGGAGTTAACCCAAAAGGACTTATACCTAATGCACTATGGCAAATGGATGTTACACATTATACTGAATTTGGTACTTTAAAATACATCCATGTTTGCATAGACACCTACAGTGGTTTTATTTGCGCTTCCCTTCAGACAGGTGAGGCCACCAAACATGTAATTGCACATTTGTTACATTCATTTACAATTTTAGGTATACCATCAAAAATAAAAACAGATAACGGCCCTGGATATACTAGCTCCTCTTTTGCTAATTTCTGTAAACATTTCTCCATTACTCACACAACAGGTATCCCATATAATCCCCAGGGACAAGGTATAATAGAGCGAGCCCATCTTACCTTAAAACTTTATCTACAAAGAATAAAAAAGGGGGAGTATTACCCTATAAAGGGCTTGCCCAGAAACCTTCTGAATCACACTCTTTTCATTTTGAATTTTTTGCTTTTGGACGCCCAAGGGCGATCTGCAGCAGACCGTTTGTGGCAACCCAAGAGTCAACAAGACTATGCAAAAGTTATGTGGAGAGATCCAATGACCAATCAATGGTCTGGACCTGATCCTGTCCTCATATGGGGGCGAGGCTCAGTATGTGTCTTTGACACAAAAAATGAGGCAGCCAGATGGCTACCAGAAAGACTCGTAAAACAAACAGATGCTCATAACTCTTAAAGTTATATCTTTTCCTCATAGTTAATTATATGCTTTGATGACTTAGACATGCCTAAGAATCCTCTGTTGAGAGTAGCATGCTTAAATTAGCCCCCCATTTTTATTTCTTTATAGAGAACCATGCTTCCCTCACTGTTCCTGTTGCAGCTGACCACTAGCCTTTTGCACTTAATATCTGTTCATGGAGAACCCAGGTGGGCTCTGCTGCGCAACCCCCTGATTCTACAATCGGTAGGGATCAGCTCCCCTATCTTCCCTACATTTTTCTCCATCAACCGATCTTCAGGACTTCCCTCTATACCCTATAATGATGAAAAAGCTGATATAAATCTCACCTTTCCACTAAGCGGGGCATTATGCTTCCACATTGTTGGTGGTACCAATATTTCGCGTTCCCCATGCGTCATGCTCAGAAATGCGAGCCTTGGTCTCTTTTCCTTCCCTCCCCCGGAACGAACAAAAGAAAAGAGCGACTTAGAAGCAGTAGAAGGAACAGTGCCTGGCATTTCAGAACTTTTATACCCCTCTGATTGGCCAAATAAAAACCTTTCTCAAATCTCCTGTCAAGTAGGCCCTCGTCACTGCTGTTGGGGAAAGTGGTCCTATGCGCAAAATACCAATTTATCATGGCCCATTCCTTGGCACGATTGTTATTATTTCTACTATAGCTTTCCTCTTTCCTCTAAACTGTGTGTTGAAGGACCTATACCCTCTATATTCAAAATTTCTTCTTATAAATCTTCTCCGTGGCACAGACAACATCCATATTTTCCTATAGATTCCATTTTCAATGGTGTGTACCTCTGTGGTCCAAATGCTTGTACCAACATGTCTCCTCTCCTTCTTTTAAATGGAACATATGAAAATGGAACTTGTAGTTTTAATACTTCTGAATATTTGTATTCTATCAATGCTACAAATGTTACAGATTTAAATTATCCTGTGTGTGTTAAGCCCCCATTTTTCTTTGTGCTTGTTAATAATTATGATTATGATGATAATGCAACTGATTATGATGATGAAACTGTTTATGACAATGATGTAACTGCAACTATCAACTGTACTAGCCTTAACTGCTCTTTAGCTGCTTGTTGGAATGCCTCAGAGCACAATCTGGCTCTGATAGTAAGAGTACCTCCCTATCTGCCATATCCAGTAGAAATCAAAGGAGATTATCCTGTAATTTTGCATAGAGATAAGAGAGATTTTGGAATAACTGCTATCATCACTGCCATAGCGGCGGTTGCAGCTGCTGCAGTAGCTGGTGTAGCCCTCTCCCAATCAGCTGCTGTGGCTACCACAGTTGACACATTATCAGGGCGAGTGTCATCTGCCCTGAGCACATTGAGAACCACCTAGCCACAGGCATATTGACCCTGAATCAACAAGTAGCACTCCTGCAAGAGCAGGTTGATATTCTTTATCAAATGCAATCCATCACCTGTGCTCCTTCTTTCCACCATATTTGTGTCACCTCTGCCAAAGTTCAAAATCTTTCAGAATCACTCAAAGCTTTAAACCAATGGGTTGCTGGCCCTTGGAATCTCACTTTTCTAAACCTAACCTCTCAACTTGCATATGAAATTCTAGCCATTAACCAGACTAGGGTACCTCCTATAACTGGAGCCCAATTTCTACAGACACTTGGTAATTTTATAAAAGCTTGGAGTGGTACTGTAGCTTTAGGGACACTTTTTATTGTTGCTATTTGCATTGGAACTTTTGCTCTCTGTAATCTAAGAGGTACCCAAAGAAGGCATGGCCTCGCTACCTACCACCTGCTGAAGGACAAAGAGTCTGAGCGACCATCACATCACGTTCTTCTGAGTATGCTGACGAAGTAGCCATTCATCAATAAGAACTGAATTTACTATTCCTCCCCCATATAGCGGCTGGATAGTCAAAGACGAGTAAGACAAGCAAAAAGAGGATACCAACCTAAGACAGGACACTGGTCTAGCTACCTGTGCTCCCATGACGGGTAAGGATTCTCTTGTTGCAAGTCAACCTAAGACAGGCACAGTCTGCTACCATGACAGAGAGCTCTGTCATTAAAAAATAAAAAGGGGGAGATGTCAGGAGCCAGACAATCAGGCTGAGCAGCGGTGGCTGTCACCACCATCACAGAGCTTTCGTGGGGACTCCATTTTGTTGCTGATTTGCTGCTGACGCACTTCCCGTTCTTCATGCTCAAGTGCGCATGCACCCACATGGACTCCATTTTGTGCTTGGACACCATCTTGTTGCTTGCTGCCTGGACTGCTCTTTGAGCGCATGCTCATAGACTGCTCTTGCATAGGACTTTGGTATAAGGCTTCATTTGCATGCTAAACTGCCAATCAGGATTAGCCACGACCCCTTCCCACTTGAGCTATGCTATATAAGCTGTGTGTTTCCGCAAATAAACGAGACTTGATCAGGGAACTGTCTTGTCTCCATTCCTCGCGTCTTGTGTCCCTATTCTCCTCCCCCTCTCTTCGGGTTCCTACGTTGTCTCTCCTGCAGGTCAGGAACAGTGTAACATATCATGTCATCTGCAAATGGTTACAGTTTAATGTCTTCCTTACCAATTTGGATGCCGTTTATCTCTTTGTGTTGTCTGATTGACATGGTTAAGAACTCCAGTACTGTGTTGAATAAACCTGGTGAGAGTGGGCATCCTTGTCTTGTTCCTGATATTAGGGGAAAAGATTTCATCTTTTCTCAGTTGAGTATGATGTTACCTGTGGGTTTGTTGTATATGGCCTTTATTGTATTAGGTTCATAGCCTCTGTGCCCATTTTATTGAGAGTTTTTATCATGAATTGATGTTGAATTTTGTCAAATGCTTCATCAATATCTACTGAGATCGTGTGGTTCTGATCCTTCTTTTTGTTAATGTTCAGTATGATATTGATTGATTTCCAAATATTATATCATCCTTGCATCCGTGCAATAAATCCTACTTGAAAGTGATAGATGATCCTTTTGATGTATTTTTTAATTCTGTTTGCTAAGATTTTGTTGAGGATTTTTGCATCTATGTTCATCAGGGACATTGGTCTATAATTTTCTTTTTTTGTGGTATTTCTCTCTCATTTGGTATTATTGTGATGCTGGCATCATAGAATGAGTTTGGAATTATTCACTCCTCTTCTACTTTTTGGAATATTTCAAGAAGGAGGGATATTAGCTCTTTAACAGTTTGGTAGACTTCAGCTGTGAAGCTGTCTTGTCCTGGAATTTTGTTTTTTGGAAGATTTTTTTATTTACAATTCAATTTCATTACTGGTAATTGGTCTGTGCTGATTTTCTGTTTTCTCCTGAATCAATCTTGGGAGGTTTTATTTTTCTAGGAATTTGTCTAATTCTAGGTTGTCCTGTTTATTAGCAAATTTTTCATAGCAGTCTCTAATATTTCTTTTTATTTCTGTGGTACCTTCTGTGACCATTACTTTTTCATTTCTGATTTTGTTTATTTGTGTACTCTCTCTTTTTTTCTTGATAAGTCTGGCTAGGGCTTTATCTATTTTGTTTATTTTCTAATATAGCCAGCCCTTAGTTTCATTAATTTTTCTATTGTTTTATTCTTCTCTATAGTATTTATTTCTGCTTTTATCTTTATTATGTCCCTCCTTCTACTAACTTTGGGTTTCATTTGTTATTCTTTTCATAGTTTCTTTAATTGTGAGTTTAGACTGTTTATTTGGTATTGTTCTAGTTTCTTGAGATAGGCCTCTATTGCTATGTACTTCCCTCTTAGAACTACCTTCACAATGTTCCACAGATTTTGGGCTGTTGAATTTTTGTTTTAATTGTGGTGGAAGGTTTTATAGATATCTGTTTAAGTTAATCTGATTTAATGTATTGTTCAGTGCCTCTTATTCCTAATTTATTTTCTATTTGGTTGATCTTTCTATTGATGTGAATGCTGTATTAAAGTCTTCTAAGACGAATGAGTTCCAGTGTATTTTCCCCTTTAATTCTGTTAGTATATGTTTTACATATTTAGGTGCCATGTTGTGTGCATAGATATTAATGATGATAATGCCCTCTTGCTGGACTGACCCCTTTATCATTATCTAATGTCCTTTGTCTCTTGTTACTGTCTTTGTTTTGAAGTCTATTTTCTCTGACACAAGTACTGCTACTCCTGGTTTTTTTTTCCATATTATTGCCATGATATATCTTTTTCTATCCCTTCACTTCCAGTCTGTGTATGTCTTTGGGTCTGAAATGAGTCTCTTGTTGGCAGCATATAGATAGGCCATGTTTCTTTATCCATTCTGGCACTGTCTTTTGATTGGTGCATTTAGTCCATTTATATTTAAGGTAATTATTGATACGCATGTATTTATCCCATTTTATTATTTGTTTTATGGTTGTTTTTGTAGTCCCTCTCTGTTCCTTTCTTCCTCTCTTATACTCTTGTTATTTGATGGTTTTATTCTGAATGGATTTTTCTTTTTTAATTTTTTGTATATCTATCATAGGCTTTAGGTTTGTGGTTACCATATGGTTCAAGGATAGCTTCAGGACAATATAGCAGTCTATGTTAAGTTGTTGATTGCTCTATTTCAAACACAATTTAAAAGTACTTCTTTCTTCTTCTTCCTCCTCCACACTTTATGTATTAGATGTCATAATCTTCAACATAGTGTATCCCTTGACTGATTTTGTGTACAGTTGGTTTTCATATTTTTGTACTGATTTAAATTCATACTTTCTTGGTAAGTAATTACTCTACTACCTTTACTGTGGGTTTATTTTCACTGCTGAAAATTATTTAGGCTTAACAGAATTTCCATCTACAGAAGTCCTTTAACATATCTTGTAAATTCAGGTTAGTGGTTATAAGTTCCTTTGACTTTCCTTTATCTGAGAAATGTTTAATCTCTCTTTCAACTTTGAATGATAATCTTGCTGGGTAGAGCATTCTTGGTTGAAAGTCCTTCTGGTTCAATACATTAGATTTCTTGACACTCTCTTGCCTGTAAACTTTCTGCTGAGATGTCTGCTGAAATCTTGATGGGGATTCCCTTATAAGTAATCTTTTTCTCTTTCTGGCCACTTTCATTACCCTCTCCTTATCCTTAGTCTTTGTCATTTTAATTATTATACGTCCTGGTGTTGTCTTCCTGATGTTCCTTTTGTTAGGGGCTCTCTGTGCTTCCATAAGTTGGGTGCTTATTTCCTTAAGCAGATTGGGGGAGTTCTCAATAATTATTTTCTCAATGAGACTTTCTATCCTTTTGTCTCTCTCTTCTCCTGGTACCCGTATTATGCAAATATTGTTTCATCTGGATTCATCTCACAGTTCTCAGCAGTCTTTCATTCCTAGAGATCCTTTTTTCTCTCTGTTCCTCAGTTTCATTGTGTTCCTGTTGTCTAATTTCCATCTCATTGATTGTCTCCTCTACTTGTAGCAATCTATTGTTCATTCCTTCCATTGTATATTTCATGTTACTGTATTCTTCATCTGTGTCTTTTTCAACTCTTGTATCTCTTTTTTGAAGTCCTCCCTGATATCTTCAATAGTTCTTCACAGATCAGTGAGCATATTTATGGATTTTACTATGAAATAATTATCAAGAAGATTGATGATGTCCATTTCATTTAGCCCTTTTTCTGGTGTCTTATCCTACAGTTTCTTTGGAACATATTCCTCTACCTCCTCATTTTTTCAGGGTTCCTCTGTTTCTTCCTTTGTATCAGATGTACCTGCTATGCTTCCTGATCTAGAAAGTAATGGCTTTATGGCAAATCATCCTGTGGTGCCCAGAAGCTGGACTCTTTGCTCTCCAGTGCCTGGTTCTCCTTTGTGGTAGAGCCCAGTTGCTGTTCATGGGCTACAGATGGGGCTACCATGGACTATAGTCAGTGGTCTATCTCAGTTTGCTTCAGACAGCAGTTTGCCTCAGCCAGCCCTTTGTGAGCAGAGTAGTGATTCTTCTGTTTGGATAAATGTGGGAAGGACCACCCTCTGCTTAGCCTGCAGTGGTTGCAGTAATGCTGGGCTAACAGGGTGTTTGGAGTAGTTGATCAGTGGCTCTGGAGTGGGCCTGTGAGTGTCATACAGTTCTGTGGCAGCAGCTGTGGGTCTTGGGGCACCAGACTTGTCTCCTGTGAGGAGAGAGTGCTAGGAGCTCTGTCCTGTAGGTACCTACCAAGTTGGGCTGAGAAATCTGGGAAAGCATCCCTCTGCCTGCCAGGCAGCAAATTCCCCTCCACCTCATAAGGCAGCAAAGTCTCATGCTACTGAGCCAAGTGGGTGGGCAGGCAGGTACACAGGGATGCACCTTGGAGCTGAGCCACGTTAGGGGGATGGAACATTTGAGGTTTCTTCAAGCATCTAAACTGTTGGGTCAAGGGAAAGCTAGAGAAGTGTCGTCCACCTGGCTTTTCTCCTGCAGAGAGAGCTCTGTCCAGCCCTGGCCCCTCTGGCACCCCTCCTGCTGATGGTATATCTTTGCAACCATCGCCTCTGTTTTGAGTATTGTTGGGACCAGCAAAGCGTGCCTGTCCTCCACAACTGGCTAGAGTCTCAGCCTCCCAGGGAGCTCTAACTCTCACTGATGTCCAGCCCCACTAATCACCACACCCCAATGCAATGTAGACTCATGTTCCCAGAGATCTTCACTGCCAGGTGTGCAGAGTTCCTGAGCACCTATCCCCTCTCTGCCCCGTTCCTCTTCCTCTTGCCTATGGAGTGAGGTGGAGGAATGGTTTGAGTCCTAATTTGTCTTAGCTATCCCACTTTACCTTTCTCTGTGTGGTGTTCTCTTCTTCACCAGGTGTAGTTGGTCTGTTCTGCAGTCTTCAGGTTGTTTTCAAGGGTTAGTTGTATTTGCTATACTTGCTTTCGTGGTGTATGTTGGGGGCAGGAGGTTTCTGCCTTGACTTCCTACTCCACCATCTTTTTCCCCCCTCAGATCCACATTTCTTTATCTTAAGCAAATGATAAAGACCCAGTTTACCTGTTTACTTTTTTAAGTTTAACATACATATTTAAGTAACTGTCTAAACTTACTAAGTTGCCAGTATTCATGCACAGCAAGACAATATCCTCCATTCATATTAAACCAGATATGTATTACCTTTACTGTAGTAATATCTTTCACTAATACATACTGAAAAAAATTTAAATTATTTTTATGGAAGATTCATCCTGGCAATGTTAACTTGACTGCTCTCTGACTTCAAGCTCTACTACAAAGCCACAGTTATCAAGACAGTTTTGTACCAGCACAAGAACAGACCCATAGACCAGCAGAACAGAATAGAGTCTTCTCCAAAGAAGAAATTCATATGGCCAACAGGCACATGAAAAGATGCTCCACATTGCTAATCATCACAAGGGCAGTTGGGGGAGTTATATCAGGAACTTAGATTTGCTAGTGACTCTGCAGGGTGTTATCTAGGACATGCATTCTCACGAGGTGCTACTGTCAGTTCAAGGCCCTTGCAAGCTGCTTCACCACACAAAATGGATGCTGAGGCAGAAATATTATGGAGTCATTTAGCTAAACTTTCAACAACACAAAATAAACTCTCACAGTAGTCAACTACATATTAGTTTTCATCCACTCTCCATTTAAAAAATATGTCCATAATAGGAACATGGAGAAATATAAAAATTTCTGGTGAATGAAGTGTGTAATAGAATATATAATTTTTTTAAAAATATAAGACATCTGCATGGTATTAATATCATACTGAGTTCAATTAAATATATTTTGTATCCATATGATAACTTGCATTGAATTATTAAAAAAAATAACTCAAGATCTCACAGTTGTTACATTAGTTTGATAAATGGAAAGCTGATGTATGGGGGAGCCAGAAACTCAGAAATTGGTTCTACAAAACAAGTTTATTTGTAACGTATTTTTTGTCATTTATTTCATCACTCAAACATACAAAAATATTTATTGAACATAATTTAGTAGGCAGACACTATACTAACTGCTGGGATTGTAATTAGAATGCTGTTAATTCTATAGATCAATTTGGGGAGAACTGGCATCCTTAACTACATTGAGTCTTCAAACCTATGAACACATTATGTCTCTCAACTAGTTTAGGTTATTGACTTCTTTCATCAGAATTTTGAAACTGGAAAGTTATTTAACTATAAATTTAAATTCTTTCATAAATATGGACCTATTCAGATTATCTGTTCTTGGGAGAGTTTAGTGTTTATTATCTTTTAATGTCTTTAGGGCTTGTAGTAAAGTCACCTCTTTTACTCCTGATACTGATAATTTCATCTCTTTCTTTTCTGGGAGATTTTAGCTGGTATCTTCTCAAATTTACTGATTAAAAATTTTTTGCCTTTGCTAATTTTTCTCATTTCTTCTCATTCCAATTTCATTGATTTTTTGCTCTCATAGTTATTCATTACTGCTGGTTTTCAATTTGTTATTTTTCTAGCTTTTTCAATGGGAAGTTTCAATTAAAAACTTTCTCTAATTCCAATAAGGCATTTAATATTAAAAATACCTAAGCTCTGAACATGTGGTACATATGCACAATGGAATATTGCTCCACTATAAAAAAGAAGGAAATCTTGCTTTTGTGACATGGATGGACCTAGAGTGTATCACACTAAGTGAAATCAAGTCAGACAGAGAAAGACAAATACCATATGACTTCACTTATATGTGGAATATAAAAACCAAAACAAACAAAAAAGAAATAGACCCATAAATATTGACAATAGACTGTTGGTCACCATAGGGGAGGGAGGTGAGAGGATGAGTGAAGTAGGTGAAAGGGATAAAGAAGTACAAACTTCAAATTATAAATTAGTCACAGGAATGGAAGTACAGCATAGAGAATATAACCAATATTATAATATCTTGGTATAATAATAAGGGCTAACTACACTTACCATAGTAAGCACCTAGTAATGTATATAATTATTAGATCACTATGTTGTACATCTGAAACCAGTATATTGTATGTAAACTATATTCCAATAAAAAAATTTCAAATGTCCAAGTTATGTGTTAGAAACATCTGTTTTGATATATTTTCTTTTTATTCAGTTCATAAGATTTTCTATCTTCCACTGAAATTTCTTGGACCGAATAGCTTTTGGAGAGGTTGTAGTACAACTTCGAAATATTAGGAGGAATTAACCAGATGCTTTGTTATTGATTTCTAGTTTAATTTCATTATTGCCACAAATAATGCTTTCTGATTGTGATCATATTACATTTGATCAGATTTCCTTTTGGCTGAGCACATGGTGAATACTGTTGAATGTTGCAAGTGAACTTGCAAACTACCATTACTGGGTGGAGTGTTCCATAAATGTCATATAAGTCAAGTTGAATGATGTTTAGACTTCTATATCTATGATATTTCTGTCTACATGCTTTAATGAGTGAAAAATGAAAGAATGAGTTATAATAACAAACATGAATAATGAGAAAGGAGAGTTGAAGTCTCTAAGAATGATTATGAATCTTTCTACTCCTCTTTTCATTTCTTGCTTCATGTATGTTGAAAATCTGTAGTTAGTTGCATCAACATTTAGGAATAATCCAGGTGATTTTCTCTGTTCTGTAGTCTTCCCCTTACACCCTTCTTTTGATTAGTGTTCACATGGTTTATCATCTTTCTTCCTGTTACTTGTCACATGTCTTTGTTACTCTATTTAAAGTAGGTATATTTGTTTTCTTCCTAGGTGACTTATATTTTTAACAAATTATGTTTAAATACTTATGGAGACACACAGGATGTTGCACAGACAATACTGAAAAGTTAATCATATGTACTTTCCCCAAAAGGTGACATTTAACATAAATACACTACAACATCAAAACCAGAAAATCAACACTGGTACAGGTATTTGTATAATTCCATGTAGATTACACAATATGTGGATTGGTATAACCAGTACAGCAACCTAAATTAATAACTATTCCATCATTGCAAATATATCCTTTGTGCTCCTCCTACTATTATGTATCATAGAAGAGCTATGTATTTTAGCTCTTATAACAAGGTATGTCATCAAGGCATTTGCATTTTCCTAATTGTTAATTATTTTCAATATATTTATGTGTCCTTAGTGACATTTCTCTAGCCTCATAAGTAAAATGCTCCTACATGCCTTTTGCCCAATTTCTAACTTTATGATTTGCATTTTTTATTGTTGAGTTTGAGAGTTCTTCATATATTTTAGGTACAAGTCCAATGACATGCTAATGGTTTCTGAATATTTTCTTTGAGAATACAGATTGTCTTTCCATTTTCTTAATAGGGAGTTATGCTGAGCAAAAACATAAAACTTCAATATCCAATTTATCATTTCATTTTCTTTAATGGGTTCTGCGTTTGCTGTCATGATTAAAAACACTTCACCAAGCTCTAGGTCCAACAGATTTTATCCTATGGTGAAGTCTAAATGTTTTGTAGTTTTGCATTTTACAACTAATTCCATGATCCATTTTGAGTTAATCTGGGTAGAGGATACGAAGTTTAGGTTAAAGTTGATTTAAAAAGTTCATGAATGTTTAATTGACATGGAAACTAGTGTTTAAAAGACTGTCTTTCTCCCATTGAACTGATTTTATAGATTTGTCAAAAATAGGCTGGGTATGTTTCTGTGGGTCATTTCTGGGTTCTCTATTCTTCATAGATGTCTCTTTTTCTTCATCAAAAGCATGCAAAGTTGATAATGGTAACAGTTTAATGCCTGATAATCAGTTAGAGTGATAACAATCACTATATAATTCTCATAATAAATTGTTTAAGCCATTCTAGTTACATTGCCTGCCCTACTAAGGGGCTTCTTTGTTGCTTACAAGCTTGGACAATTATAACCAAAGCTTTTACTAATACACATGTGCAGGTGTTTGTGTGGACATAAATTTTCAACTCCTAATGGTAAATACTAAAAAGCACAATTGGTGGAGAATATGTTAAGAGTATGTTTACTTTTGTAAGAAGCTACTGATCTGTCTTCCAGAGTGGCTGTACCATTGTGCATTACCACCAGCAATGTATGAGTTCCTGTTATTCCAGAACCTCAGTATTTGACTTGGTATGTGTTCAGGATATTGATCATTCTAATAGATGTGCAGTGAGTGAAACATCCTTACAGTTTTAATTTGCATTTGCCTGATATCTGCCATATGTATATTTAACATCTGCATAACTTTGGTTACAAGTATGTTAAATTCTCAGGCTATTTTTTAAATCAGATTGCACTCCTGGAGTTTTGGAGTTTTTTATGTATTTTGAATAATAATCTTTTATGAGATGTGACTTTTATAAATATTTTCTACCATTCTCTGACTTGTCTTCCTAATTCTTTTGACATTGTCTTTTGCAGAGAAGTTTTTAATTTTAATGAAATCCAGCTTTTTAATGTTTTCTTTCATGGATCATGCCTTTGCTGTTGTACCAAAAAAGTCATTGGCATACTCAAGATCATCTGCATGTTCTATAATAGCTTCTAGGAGTCTTTTACTTTTGCATTTTACATTTTAGGCCTATGATCCATTTTGAGTTAACTTTTGTGAAGGGTGTAAAGTCTGCGTCTAGATTCTTCTTTATAAGTCCAGTTGTTCCAGCAACACTTGTTGAAGAGACTGTCTTTGTTCCATTGTATTACCTGTGCTGCCTTGTCAAAGATAAGTTGATTATAATTATGCAGATATACTTCTGGGTTCTTTATCTTGTTCCACTGATATATTTGTTTATTCTTGTGCCAATTCCACACTGTCTTTTTTACTGTAGCTTTATATTAAGTCTTGAAGATGGGTAGCTTCAATTCTCTCACTTTACTCTTTTTATTTAATGTTTGTGTTGGTAATTCTGAGTCTTTTGCTTCCACATACAAACTTTAGAAAAGTTTATATACACAAAATAACTATTGAAATTTTGATTGGGATTGCATTGAATCCATAGATCAAGTTGGGAACAACTAACTTGACAATAATATTGAGACTTCCTATCCATGAACATTGAATATTTGTAGATTTATTTAGTGCTTTGATTTATTTCATTAGAGGTTTGTAGTTTTCCTCATTAACACTATGTACATATCTTGTTAGATATATATCCAAGTATTTCATTACATGGGTGGGGGTATTAATATGAAAGATATTGTTTTTTATTTCATATTTCACTTGATTGTTGATATATTTCATATGTATACATATATATGAAATCATTTGACTTTT
Organism: Phataginus tricuspis; assembly: GCA_029783875.1. Taxonomy (NCBI): domain Eukaryota; kingdom Metazoa; phylum Chordata; class Mammalia; order Pholidota; family Manidae; genus Phataginus; species Phataginus tricuspis. The sequence goes on along the minus strand of JAQQAC010016209.1, from coordinate 56,992,931 downwards.
GAATATTAATGTTGTATCATACAGCCTTGCTATAATCACTTATTAGTTCCAGGATGTTTTTGTGGTTTTTTATACTTTGGAATTTTCTACATAGACAATTATGTGATCTCTGGCAAGAAAACAAACTTATTCCTAATGAATCTGTTTAACTATTATTTCTTTTCAATGTACTGTTGTTTGAGTAAGACTTCCAATACAATGTTTAAAAGGAGTGGTGATTTCTTTTCCTTGTTTCTGATCATAGCAGAAAATTGGTTAGTTTATCATTATTAAGTATGATATTGCCTATAGGTTTTTTGTATAAGTTCTTTAGTGAGTTGAGGATGTTACTCTCTATTCCTGGCTTACTAGGATATTTTATCATGAATAGGCTTTGGGTTTGTCAAATAATTTTTCTGTACCTGTTGATATGATCATATGATTTTAATTTTTTCCTAAGCTTTTTGTATACTGGATTATAGAAATTGGTTTTTGAATGTTGAAAAAGTTTTGCATACTGGGATAAATCCAATGTGGCTCTGGCATAAAGTTCTCTTTATACATTGTTGGATTTTATATGCTAATATTTTGTTGAGCATATTTACATCAGTGTTCTTAAGAAATATGTTTGTAGTTTCCTTATAATGTCTTTGTCTGGTTTTGATATATCATAATGGTGGTCTCATTGTATGAGTTAGTAAGTATTCTTATTGTTTCTATCTTCCAGAAGAGACTGTAGAGAATTGGTGTAATTTCTCCTTTAAGTGGTTGTTAGAATTCCCCAGTGAAGGCATCTAGGACTTATGTTTTCCCATTTGGAAGGTTGCTATTTATTGATTTAATTTCTTATATACTTAAAGTTTTATTCAAATTATCTATTTGTTAAGGAATTTCACATTTATATTTAAAAGTGATATTAGTATAGTTTTAATTTGTTGTTTTAACTGCCTTTCCCTTTGGTATAATGGCAACACTGACCTTAAAATGGGTTGAGAAATGATTTTCCTTTCTATTTTCTGGAAGAGACCACATACAAACTGGTGATAATTCTTTAAATATTTGGTTCAATTTTCCAGTAAAACAAAGTAGGTATGGAGGTTTTTTCCAGGAGTCTAAAACTTATAAGTGAAATTTACTAAGTGGCTATTGGGTTATTCACTTTACTTCTTTTAGTGAGTTATGGTAATTTGTGTTCTTTGAGGAATTGGTCCCTTTCACTTAATGTGTTTAATTCAAACATGGAAAGCTTAATAGCTTAATTTCCACCAATTATCCCTTTAAGTCTTCATGACTTATTGTTATATATCATTTCATTTGTTATTGATGATTTGTGGGTTTTTTTTTTTTTGGCCTACCTTGGTAAAGACTTGTCAACTTCAACTTCACTGATCTTTTCAATGAAACAGCTTTATGGTTCTTTTCTCTATTGTTTTGTGCATTTACTTTTGATTTCTGGTCTTTCTTTATTCTCTTCTTTCTTGCTTTGTATTTAATGTTATTCTTTTTCCAGTTTCTTAAGGTGTTTGTTTACTGGTTTTAGGTTTCTGTGTTTTCTGATGTAAGTATTCAGTGATATAAACTTCTCTTGGCAGTGATTGAGCATTATTTTACATATATATTTTATGTTATTCATTTTCATGTATTTTTATTTCTACTCAGATATCTTTGACTAATGGGTTATTTAAAAGTATGTTGCTTATTTTCCAAGTGTTTAGAAAATTTCCTGTTACCATTTAGTTACATATTTCTATTTTGATGTTGTTGGGTCAGAAAACACTTTCTGCATGATTGAAATTTTCAAAAATATGTTGAGGTTTGTTTTGTGGCACAAAATGTGGTATTTTTTTTACATGGTCTGTGTGCCTTTGGAAAGAAATTTTACTTTGGTATTGTTGGGTGGACTGTTCTATATATGTCAAGTAAGTCTGGGTAGTTCACTTTTGATCAGGACCCTATCCTTACTCATTTTCTGTCCAGTTCTATCCACTACTGAGAGGAGTGTTGTATTTACCAAATACCATTGCTTTATATGTTTTGAAGCTCTGTTTTTTGATGCATAAAATTTAGGACTGTGATATATTCTTACTTGTTTTATCACTGTGTTTGTCCCCCATTGTCCCTGGTGATTTCCTTTTTTGTGGAATTTGCGTTATGAAAACTCCTGATTTCTTTGAATTAATATTTGTATGGCTAGCTTTTACTACCTTTTTACTACCAAACTATATATATATATCACTATATTTAAAGTGATTTGCTGATATATACCTTATATAGTTGGTCATGTTAATTTATCATTTCTGCCATTTTGCCTTAATTGGTATATACAGACCACTTACTTTTAATGTAAGTTTTGACATGTTAGGGTTAAATCTGCTATTTCCATTAGTTTTGTTTGCACTGTTTTTCATTTGCGTTTCTCTTCAAATTTCCCATTTTTTACTTGAAATGTGTTCTAGAATACAATATTAATTTATCTAACATTTTTAAATAGATCCCTTTATAAGAGATTTTTAGTAGTTTGTGGTAATACATTATATATGTTTACCAATTTTAGTTCAGTGTAGACACCCTATATCTCTTTTCCCAATCTGTTTTTATCAGTCTTCAATATTTTAACTACATGCATTGAGAACTATGTTAGAGTGTTAAAGTGTTCATCTTCTACTGTTCTTTCATTCTTCTTGATGTTTCAGTATCTCTTCTTTCATTACTTATGTTTGGAGAATGTCCTATACCATTCTTATAGGTAGGATGGGCCTGGTGGCATCACAAAATCCTGTGTTTAATTTGTCTGAAAATATGTTTAATTTTCCCTCTTTCCTAAAGGGTAATTCTGTGCACTATCAAAATCTAGGTTGATAGTACTTTCCTTTATGGCTCAAAAAACATAGTGCCACTTCTGGCCTCCAGTTTCTGATGACAAATCTATTGTCATTTGCAGTTTTTTCTATAAGTAACACATTTTTTTTCATCTGACAGCCTTCACAATTACCTTTTGTTTTTAATGGTTTGAATATTATGTGCTTTAGAATGGATTTCTTTGGGATTTGACTGCTTGGGATTCAGTAAGCTTTGTGAACCTATAGGTTTATTTATCTTTTTAAATTTGGTAATCATAAGTCACTATTTTATCAAACACATTTTGGACTTACGCTTTTTCTTCTGTCCTTTTAGGACTCCATGGCAAGAATGGTGAGCCTTTTGTCCCAAAATATCCTATCTTTGGGGCCTATTGTCTCAAAGATCTTTGAGGCTTTGTTCATTTTTGTTTGCTTCCTATTGTATAGTCCGAATAATTTAAATAGCTCTATATTTTATTTCACTGAGTCTTTTCTCTGTCATCTCCATTCTGCTGTTATGACCATAAATTTATTTGCATTTTTCAGTTCTGAAGTTAGACATTTGGTCCTTAATACCTTCTTTCCTTGATGAGACATTCTGAACTTTTTCTTTCAAATGTTTGTAATTGCTTGTTAAAATCAATCTTATTCAGATAATTCCAACATCTGTGCCATCTCTATATTGGCAGCTATTTACCAAATTTTCTCATTAAAGTTGAAATTTCCATGGCCTGTGATTTGGATGATTATAAATTGTATACTAGACATTTTGACATGAGACTCTGGAATTCATTAGAATATTCTCTTCTTACAGACCTCCTTTATGACAACTCTGGTGATGAATGTTCTGCCAAATAAGTAGCAGGTAGAACTGAAAGTATAGATTCTTCCCTTGGCATTCTTTAAACTCTAAAAGGGAGGGAAGGCTCATTACTGCTGGTCATATGTAGGTGTGAGGGAACAGGACATTCACTAATGCTCTTCACCACATGTCCTCTACAGGTATCAGGATGGGTGTTTGGGAAAGGCTGCATTGGGGATGGATGGTGGTCAAGAACAGTTTACTACATGTCTTAATTTGACACAACCCATGGGGGGAAGGAAGGGCTCTTTACTGATGGATGTGGATATAATCCAAGATGGTGACAGGCCTCTACTTATGCCGCTGTGGGTGTTAGTGCTGCCACTGTACAGGAAAGACTGCTGTACAACAGTCTTTCTCTGATACCACTCTGACATTTGTTGAGGGTGCAAAAGAGGCTCATTATAGCTTTGCAATGGTGAAGTCTATGATCTATACTCAGGCTTTGTTGGAGGTATAGATGGAGAAGATTTTTACCCTGATGTTTAGATGGAGTAGGGAAAAATTTTCTAAATGTTGTGCTATTTGATGAGTTACCAGTGGCTAAAGAGAAAGCTCTTTTTCTATGGCTTTCTCTTTTGTTTTCCAGTCTGTGCCCAATGTCGTTCTATTTGCCAGATTCTCCAGCATTTCTCCTGGGATATAGTAGGAAAAACAAAAAAAAACAACCAACTCCACAGCATGTCTTTCCCTGGGTCCCACTATCTCCTGCTGATTTCAAATTTTCAGAATCTTCTTAAATTTCTTTTATACACAATGCCCAATGTTTAAGAAAAATATGAAAGTTCATCTATTCCACTGATTTTGAGCCAAAAATCCTAGACTATGTAAAATTAAAGTATTTATTTGGTTGTATTTACATCTATCCTTTTGCCTTTTTAAAAATTCCATTTTTCCTTATTTCCTCTATTCCTTTGGATTACTTGAATAATTAGTATTCAATTTTAATATACTTAATACATTTTTTGTACATCTTCAGGTTTTGGAGAGGTGTAAGAATTACAATATATATGCCTATTTTCCTGTATACTGAACATTAATATATTAATACTTAAAGGCTACAAATATTAGAACCATAAAGTTCCCATTACCACCTGCCTTGTTATGAACTGTAAATATCTGTGATTTTCTCATACATGCAAGAGAAAAGGCTGTCAGTTTTATGAATTCTGGCAGAAGACATAAGAATCATGCACCAGTGATGAAAGATTTCATTATTCATCACACAATAAGCAGCATGAACATTTTCACATTGATTGCATGAGAAGTTTATATTGGTTCTTCAAGCCTCCCACCATATTCCAGGAGGACTATAAGAAATGGGCTAGGTAGATTCGGCACATGTAATAGTTTTGCATCACAGGTAAGAAATCTCAAGTTTAGGAAACATAAATATTTTGGATTGTCTGTACACTGACTTTTCCAATATACCCAAGGGATTAATCCAGGTACTTTAAGATTTATTAGTGATTGCAGAGGTTCTTCTTGGTCTGCAAGTTGGAAATCTAGCACAATTCTACAACCCAAAACAAACCTGCCCAATGAGATGAAGCTGACTTGACTGCTTTGCAGGGACTAGATGGAGGAACCTTACTGAATTATGCACCCCATTGAGTCAGTTTTCCTTGAAGCTTTTCCTTCAGGTGGTGGAGCAGGAGATAACATTTCTCAGAGAATAGCTGCAATATTTTTAAGGTAAGATAACACGGGTACTGGGATTTTTCCATTTTTAAAGATATTAATGTAACCTGATGAACAAAGCTGGTTGGACCCTAATTCCCAAATGGGCAATCTACAACTCTTAAGAGGTTGCAAACAGATATTTCAACTTTTGTCCCAGGAAACATTTGGACAGAGTAAAAAAAAAAAACTACCAAAAAAGTGCCCTCCTGCTAAAGTTATCTCTCAACACCTATTTTATGTTATAGTTGCCATGTTTTACATCTAAATATATTGAAATTCCCCCTTAGACAATGTTATAATATTGTTTCCAAGAGTCATGTACATTTCAAAAGAATTATGAGAAAGTTATTATTGTATTTGATGATATTTGCCATTACTATTGCTCAGACATTATCCCTGAAGTACCAAGTTTCTCCCTGGTATCACTTCCTGGAGAATATCCATTATTATTTCTTTTAGAACACTTACCTGATGAAAAATTCGGTATCCTTTCCTTCATCTGAGAATAACTTTATCTTGAATTCATTTTAAAGGATATTTTTGCTTGCTATAGAATTCTGGGTTAACTCTTTACCTTCAGCACTTTTAAAATGTTGTCCTGTCTTCTGGACTCTATAGTATCTGAAGAAAAATACAATCATTCAACTTACTGTTACAACATATGTAATAAATTGATTTTTCATAGAGTTTAAAAGAATTTTCCTTCATCATTAGCTTTCATAAATGTGACTACATTGTGTATCAGTAGGCATTTCGGTTTATTTTCTTTGAGGTCAAAAGACTAATTGAATCTGTAAATCTTTGTATTTCATCAAATTTTAGGAATTACTTAATTTTTCTGTGACAATCTCTTTATCATATCCTTTGGGGATAGGATGACAGAAATGTTGAAATTTTTGATACTGTGACAGATCCCTGGAACTTAATTTTTCTGCAATATTTTTGTTTTTCAAATATAATAGTTTCTAATTATCTTCAGGTTCATTGATCCTGTCCCCTTAAATCTGCTACTGAGCTCAAGCACTTTTTAAAATTAAAGTATCATGGATATACATTCTTATTTTGGTTTCAAATATATAACACAGTGGTTCAACAGTCACCCATATTATTAAATCCTCAGTCCTTCTAGTGTGGCTACTATCTACCAATGTAGAAAGATGTTACAGAATCACAGAATATATTCTACATGCTATACTACCACCCCGTGAACACATTATACTGCGATTATGAATTATTGTGCCCCATCATCCCTCTCCACCTCCTCCCATGCCAACCCCTCCCCCTAGGAAACCATTAATAATTTCTCAGTGTCTATGAGTCTGCTGCTGTTTTGTTCCTTCTGTTTTGCTTTGTTTTTATATTACACGAATAAGTAAAATCATACGATATTTGCCTTTCTCCACCTGGCTTATCTCACTGAGCATAATACCCTCCAGATCCATCCATGTTGTTGAAAATGGCAGGGTTTCTGTTCTTTTTATGGATGAATAATAGTCCTTTGTGCATATGTATATCTTCTTTATCCATTCATCTATTGATGGACACTTAGGTTGTTTCCATATCTTGGCTATTTCAAATAGTGAGGTGATAAACATAGGGGTGGATATATAGTTTAAAATCAGGGATTTAGTTTTCATCAGGTAAATTCCTAGAAGTGGAATTCCTGGATCAAATGGTATTTTTAGTTTCTTGAGGAACCTCCATACTGCTTTCCACAGCAGTTGCCCCAATTTACATTCTAAGCAACAGTGTAGGAAGGTTCCCATTTCTCTGCATCATCACCAACTTTGTTATTTCTTGTCTTTTCGATAATGGTCATCCTAAATGGTGTGAGGTAATAACTCGTTGTGGTTTTAATTGGCATTTCCCTGATGATTCACAATGTGGGACATCTTTTCATGTGCCTATTAGCCATCTGTATTTCTACTTCAGAGAAGTGTCTGTTCAGGACCTCCACCCATTTTTTTAATCGGGTTATTTAATTTTTGGGTGTTGAAGCATATGAGTTCTTTATATATCATGGATGTTAACCCCTTGTCAGATGAGTCAATTATATTCTCCCATATTTTAGGGTAACTTTTGGTTCTGCTAATGGTGTCCTTTGTGGTACATAGCTTTTTAGTTTGATGTAGTCCCACTTGTTCATTTTCAATTTTGTTTCCCTTGCCTGAGGAGGTGTAACCAAAAAAAGTTACTCATACTTATATTCAAGAGATTTTTGCCTATGTTTTCTTCTAAGAGTTTTATGGTTTTATGACTTACATTCAGGTCTTTGATTCATTTTGAGTTTACTGTTGTATATGGAGTTAGATAATAATCCAGTTTAATTATCTATAATGTAGCTGTTCAGTTTTCCCAGCATCAGTTGTTGAAGTGGCAGTCTTTTACCAATTATATATTCATGACTCCATTATAGAATATTAATTGATCATATATGTGTGGCTTTATACCTGGGCTTTCTGTTTGGTACCATGGATCTGGGGTCTCTTCTTGTGCCAGTACCATACTGCTTTGTTTACTGTAGCTTTGTAGTAGAGCTTGAAGTCAGGGAGTGTAATCCACCCAGCTTGGTTCTTTCTCAGGATTGCTTTGACTATTCAGGGTCTATTGTGATTCCATATGAATTGTGGTACTATTTGTTCTAGTTAATTGAAAAATCCTGTTGGTATTTTCATGCAGATTACATTGAGTCTATAAATTGCTATGGGCAGGATGGCCATTTTGACTATATTACTTCTTCCTATCCATGAGCATGGGACAGATTTCCATTTATTAGTGTCTTTAGTTTCTCTCATAAGTGCCTTATACTTTTCAGAATATAGGTCTTTCACCTCCTTAGTTAGGTTTATTACTAGGTATTTTATGCTTTTTGATGCAAATGAAAATAGTTTTCCTGATTTCTCTTTTTGCTAGTTTGTTGTTAGTATACAAGATTGCAAACCAGCTTTCTGTGTATTAATTTATATCCAGCAATCTTTGTTGAATTCTATTATTAGTTATAATAGTTTTTTGGTGGAGATTTTAGGGTTTTCTATGTATAATAGCATGTCATCCTCAAATAGTGACAATTTAAATACTTCCTTACCAATATGGATGCCTTACATCTCTTTGTGTTGTCTGATTGCCATGGCTAGGACCTCCAGTATTATGTTGACGAAACTGGTGAGAGTGGGATTGGATTAAAGATAGCACTGTGAGAGGTGAGACAGAGGCCTCTTCCTAAAACCACATATAATATGAAAGTATAATTAATACAACTAACCCTGAAAAAGTACCAGGAAGGAGGGCAGCGCCAGACTGCATACACCTGGAGAAAAGAATAAACTTCAAGGAACAGGGTAATGTACCAAAGCCATGGTCCGGTGTGACCCAGCCCTTCCCCAACCCCAGCTCAACAGCGGGAGGAAGAGAAATGGAGTGGGGAGGGAGTGGAAGCCTGAGACTGCTGAACACCTAGCTCTGGAGATCTGCTCTGGGAGCACAAACTTACATTTCATGGTGCTCTTGTGATCATGGAGGTTGGAAAGCTAAGACAAGCAGAACACCTGGAGAGACTGAGATTCCAGCCACTTGTGGAAAACAAGGATCCATATACGGCTGATCTGGGACAAAAGAAAGGCAGGAAGTCTGAGAGACTTCCTCACACCTAGAGGGCTGCTAAAGGGGCAAGGATTACACAGAGATGACTGCTCAGGAGAAAGGACAGGTAAACAAAATTTCCGGGTGTGCTCTGCTCAGTAGGTTGGGAACTTTGATGATCTTCAGGTGCTCCAGCACCCTGGCTGCCTATGTACCTCCAAAGCCACCCTGCATTATATGCAGCCTGCTACACCTTCCTCCAGGCCAGCTCACACCTAGCTCGCAAACCATCAAACCCTGTCCTGGCGTTAGGCCACCCAGAAGGAAGCCCCACCTATAGCAGCTAAAAACGCAAAGCATAGAGGCTTATACTGCATGCTCAGCCCACTGGTTCTGGTACTGGAGACAAGCATAGTAGCCAGGAAGCAAGAAACAGCTATTTCCTCCCTCCAAGCACCAACACCATTCCACTGTGACCCCCGAAATTAACCCAAGGGCTGAGCAGCTCCAGAGAGTAGAGTTTCTGGCACTAGAGGGCACCACATACAAATATGGAACATCAAAGAAACCTGGTTCAAAGCAAAATCATAAATACACCAGAGAAAGAATCACATGAAACTGACTTCATGAATCTTCCTGAAAGAGACTTCAAAATAAAAATGACAGGGGAAGGGCTCAAGATGGTGGCGTGAGTAGGACAGTGGAAATCTCCTATGAAAACCATATATATTTTTGAAAATACAACAAACACAACTACTTCTAAAAGAGAGACAAGAAGATACAGTAAAACAGCCAGGCTACATCTACATCAAGAACTCAGCATCTCATGAAAAGGGTAACATACAAAGTTGTGACCTGGCGGGACAGGAGCACTCCCCCCACCCCAGCTCAGTGGCGGGAGGAAAAGAATCAGAGTAGGGAGGGAGTGGAAGCAAAGGACTACAAAATAACCACCATAGTAATCTGCACAGGGAGCACAGACACACATTGCATAGTGTACAGGATACTAGAGAAACGGAAAAGTAAAATCCAAGTAGACTGCGAGTCGATCCCAATAGCCGGCTCGCTTGAGACAGAAAAGTGGGTGCTTTTTAAAAGTCTTAAAGGGACAAGGGCTTAAAGTGGGAAAAACTGTCCCACCACAATAGCCCAGCACGTTAGGAATCTTAAGGAACTTCAGGCGCCCAACACCTGGGGGAAACGCAGCACTGAAAACACTCACGGCAATAAGCAGCCTGCCATTCATTACCCATGGATTGGGTGGCAAATAAACTAGCCAACCCGCCACAGCTGCAGAGCGGCCGGAGAACAACCCTGCCCACAGCAATCACAAAGAGTCTTCCCCCAGCGTGCAGCTAATTGCGACAGACCCAGAGGCTGCTGATGGCGAGGAGCTTCCCAGCACAGACAGACGAGGCTGGAGCAAGGTACGGAAGGCACAAAAGGGTGCCGTATTCACATGACAACACACCCGGAATATCTGCAACCCCCCGCAGGGCTCTAGGCTATTTCGAGGTCTGATCCACCCATGGAAGCTAATGACATTATCCCAGAGACTGCTCATAGTGTGCGGATAACTGGCACAGGCAGCAGAAGCCAGAGCAAGATGCAGAAGGCATGAAAGGGAGCCGTTCTGAGAAGAGAACACACACGGCATGGCTGCGAACCCCCACAGGGCCTTAGACCAAACTCAGGGCAGCCTCGCCCATGGCATCTCAGGGGATTATCCCAGAGAATGCTTCCTGTGTGCGGATAACTAACACAGGCAGTGCAGAAGGCCAAGCTGGCCAGCAAGTAGGAAGGGACTTTGTTCTCCCAGCTGACACATGTGCCACCTGCCTGCGACCACTTCTATCACCATGAAAAGGCAGAAGAATCTGGTCCAGTGAAAAATCACTCAGACAACGCCAGACAGGGCGCCTGGTGAGATAGATAAAACTAACCTTCCTGGACTTCCAGGAAGATGGCGGCGTGAGCAGGGTGGCAGAAATCTCCTCCCAACACTATATTTCTCTATGAAAATACAGGGAATACAACTATTCCTAAAAGAGAGACCAGAACACACAGAAAAGCGCAAAGCATGCACCTACACCTGAGAGGACTCAGCATGCCGTGAGGTGGGTAAGATATGGAGCCACGACCCGGCGGGACCCGGGCACTCCCCCACCCCAGCGCACCGGCGGAAGGAGAAGATTCAGCGCCGGGAGGGAGTGGAAGTACAGGCCCGCGAAATAACCAGCCCTGGTGATCTGTGCGGGGAGTGCTGACTCACATCACATAGTGTAGCAGAGATTGGAGAGACAGAGGGTGCACGATCTGAGCGGGAATGCGCCAGGGTGCTTCCAGCCGGCAACTGGGAAGGAAAAAAAAAGAAGAAAAGCGCGTGCTTTCTTCAACCGTCTTAGAGACAGGAGCCCAGCAGAGGACCGGATCGCCTGGGTAAACTCAGAACAGCAGGCTGGGAGTCCTGGGGACTTTTGGACCCCTTAACTGGCGACTGTGAAAGGGTGGCCGCACTTAGACTTCCCACAGAGATCAACAGCCCCCCATTCGTTCCCACCCCGGCTAGAGCTATAAAGGGCCCTGAAGAGCGGTGCGGCCATGGCTCTGGAATAGTAGGACAACAGTGCCACCTACAGCATCCCAACAAAATCCACCCCTGGTGGGTGTTTTTATGTTGCTTTGTTTTTTGGTTATTTTCTCTTTTTTCTTCTCTTTCTTTTTTCTTTTTTTCTCTTTGTTTTCTTTTTTCTTTCCATTTTTTTTCATTTTTAAAGTAATAAAGAGCCCAGCTGACATACGTGGCAACTACCAGCAACCAATTCTACAGCCATTAAAAGACAGAGGAATATGGTCAAAACTAAAATCAACCAGACAACCCCAGAGAGGGAGCATGAAGGGATGGACATGCACAGTCTTCCTGAAAAAGAATTCAGAATAAAAGTCATAACCATGCTGACGGATCTACACAGAAATGTGCAAGAGCTGAGGAAGGAAGTGAGGAAAGACAATGCAGAAATCAGACAAGCGATCGACGGGCTTAAGACCAGAATGGATGAGATGCAAGAGACTGTTAATGGAATAGAAATCAGAGAACAGGAATATAGAGAAGCTGAGGCAAAGAGAGATAAAAGGATCTCTAGGAATGAAAGAATATTAAGAGAACTGTGGACCAATCCAAACGCAACAATATTCACATTATAGGAGTACCAGAGGAAGAAGAGACAAAAAAAGGGATAGAAAGTGTCTTTGAAGAAATAATTGCTGAAAACTTTCCCACACTGGGGAAGGAAATAGTCTCGCAGTCCATGGAAGCCCACAGATCTCCCAACACAAGGGACCCAAGGAAGACAACACCAAGACACATAATAATTAAAATGGCAAAGATCAAAGATGAGGACAGAGTATTAAAGGCAGCTAGAGAGAAAAAACATCACCTACAAAGGAAAACCCATCAGAATATCATCAGACTTCTCAACAGAAACCTTACAGGCCAGAAGAGAATGGCAAGATATATTTAACTTAATGAAACAGAAGGCCTTCAAACCAAGAATACTGTATCCAGCACGATTATCATTTAAATATGACGGAGGGATTAAACAATTTCCAGACAAATGAGAGTTTGCCTCTCATAAACCACCACTACAGGATATTTGAAATGGACTGCTCTAGAGGTAAGCACCCCTAAGGCTAAAAAGATGTCACCACAGAAAATAAAATCATACCAAAGAAAGCAGACCATCCAAATATTAACTAAAGGCAAAGAATATGTTTACCTAATATATAAAAAATGGAGGAGGAAAAATAAGAAGGGAGAGATAAAGAAACATTACATGGTGTTCACAATAACGTAACAAGAAAGTTAAGTTAGATTATTAGATAGTAAAGAAGCAACCCTTGAACCTTTGGTAACGACGAATACAAAGCCAGCAATGGCAATAAGTACATATCTATCAATAATCACCCTAAATGTAAATGGACTGAATGCACCAATCAAAAGACACAGAGTAACAGAATGGATAAAAAAGCAAGACTCATATATATGCTGCTTACAAGGGACTCACCTCAAACCCAAAGATATACAAAGACTAAAAGTGAAGGGATAAAAAAAGGTATTTCATGGAAACAACAAAGAGAAAAAAGCAGGTGTTGCAGTACTTGTATCAGACAAAATAGACTTCAAAATGAAGAAAATAGCAAGAGATAAAAAACGACATTACATAATGATAAAGGGGTCAGTCCAACAAGAAGATATAACCATTATAAATATATATGCACACAACACAGGAGAGCCAGCATATGTGAAACAAATACTAACAGAATTGAAGGAGGAAATAGACAGCAATGCGTTCATTTTAGGAGACTTCAACACACCACTCACTCAAAAGGACATATCAACAAGGCAGAGAATAAGTAAAGACACAGAGGCACTGAACAACACACTGGAACAGATGGACCTAACAGATATCTACAGAACTCTGCACACAAAAGCAACAGGATACACATTCTTCTCAAGTGCACATGGAACATTTTCCAGAATAAACCACATACTAGGCCACAAAAAGAACCTCAGTAAATTCAAAAATATTGAAATCCTACCAACCAACTTCTCAGATCACAAAGGTATAAAACTAGAAATAAATTTCAGAAAGAAATCAAAAAGGCTCACAAATACATGGAGACTTAACAACATTCTCCTAATGAATCAATGGGTTAACGACATATCAAAACAGAAATCAAAGAATATATGGAGACTAATGACAACAACAACACAAAGCCACAACTTTTGTGGGACGCAGTGAAGGCAGTTCTAAGAGGAAAGTATATTGTAATCCAGGCCTATTTAAAGAAGGAAGAACATTCCTAAATGTATAGTCTAAAGACACAATTAATTAAATTGGAAAAAGAAGAACAAAGGAGGCCCAAAGTCAGCAGAAGGAGGGAAATAATAAAGATCAGAGAACAAATAAATAAAATTGAGAAGAATAAAACAACAGAAAAAAATCAATGAAACCAAGAGCTGGTTCTTTGAAAACATAAACAAAATAGATAAAAACCTAGCCAGATTCATTAAGAGAAAAAGAGAATGTACACACATAAACAGAATTAGAAATGAGAAAAGAAAAATAACGTCGAACCACACAGAAATACAAAGAATTATAAGAGAATATTATGAGAATCTATATCCTAACAAGCTGGAAAACCTAGAAGAAATGGACAACTTCTGAGAAAAATACAACCTTCCAAGACTGACCAAACAAGAAAAAGAAAAACTAAACAGACCAATCACCAGCAACGAAATTAAACTGGTAATCAAAAAACTACCCAAGAGCAAAACCCACGGATCAGACAGATTCACCTCTGAATTCTACCAGACATATAGAGAAGAAATAACACCAATTCTCGTTAAAGTATTCCAAAAAATAGAAGAGGAGAGAATACTTCCAAACTCATTCTATGATGCCAGCATCACTCTAATACCAAAACTGGACAAAGAATTCACCAAAAAAGAAAATTACCGACCAATATCCCTGATGAACATAGATGCAAAAACTCAAAACAATATTAGCAAACCAAATTCAAAAATACATAAAGAGGCTCATACACCATGATCAAGTGGGATTCATCCCAGGGATGCAAGGATGGTACAACATTCGAAAATCCATCAACATCATCGACCACATCAACAAAAAGAAGAAGATACATCACATGATCATCTCCATAGATGCTGAAAAAGCATTTGATAAAATTCAGCATCCATTCATGATTAAAACTCTCAACAAAATGTGTACAGACGGCAAGTACCTCAATATCATAAAGGCTATATATGACAAACCCACAGCTAACATCATACTTAATAGTGAGAAGCTGAAAGCTTTTCATCTAAGATCGGGAACAAGACAGGGGTGCCCACTCTCTCCACTGTTATTCAACATAGTACTGGAGGTCCTAGCCACGGCAATCAGACAAAACAAAGACATACAAGGCATCCAGATTGGTAAAGAAGAAGTCAAATTGTCACTATTCGCAGATGATACTGTACATAAAAAACGCTAAAGACTCCACTCCAAAACTACTAGAACTAATATCTGAATTCAGCAAAGTTGCAGGATACAAAATTAATACACAGAAATCTGTTTCTTTCCCATACACTACCGATGAACTAACAGAAAGAGAAATCGAAAAAAACAATTACATTCACAATTGCATCAAAAAGAATAAAATACCTAGGAATAAACCTAACGAAGGAAGTGAAACACCTGTACTCTGACAACTACAAGACACTCCTAGGAGAAACTAAAGAGGACACTAACAAATGGAAATGCGTCCCATGCCCTTGGCTAGGAAGAAGAAATATTGTCAAAATGCCTAACTACCTAAAGCAATCTACAGATTCAATACAATCCCTATCGAACTACTAACAGCTTTCTTCAATGAACTGGAACAAATAATTCTAAAATTCATATGGAACCAGAAAAGACCCCGAATAGCCAAAGCAATCCTGAGAAGGAGGAATCAAACAGGGGGAAATACGCTCCCTGACTTCAAGCTCTACTACAAAGCCACAGTAATCAAGACAATTTGGTATTGGCACAAAAACAGACGCACAGACCAGTGGAACAGAGTAGAAAATCCAAACATTAACCCAAACATATACAGTCAATTAATATTTGATAAAGGAGCCTTGGATATACAATGGGGAGAGGACAGCCTCTTCAGCAGCTGGTGTTGGAAAAACCGGACAGCTAAATGTAAGAGAATAAAACTGGACTACTGTCTAGTCCCATACACAAAGGTAAAGTCAAGGTGGATAAAAGACCTGAATGTAAGTCATGAAATCATAAAACTAAGAAAAAACATAGGCAAAAATCTCTTGGATATAAACATGAGCGACTTCTTCATGAACATATCTCCCCGGGCAAGGGAAACAAAATCAAAAATTAAAAAGTGGGACTATATCAAGGTTAAAAGCTTCTGTACAGCAAAGGACACCATCAGTAGAACAAAAAAGACATCCTACATAATGGGAGAATATATTCATAAATGACGTATCTGATAAGGGGTTGACATTCAAAATATATAAAGAACTCATGCACCTTAACAAAAAAAAAAAGCAAATAATCCAATTAAGAAATGGGCAGAGGACATAAATAGACACTTCTCTAAAGAAGAAATTCAGATGGCCAACAGGCACATGAAAAGATGCTCCACATCGCTAATCATCAGAGAAATGCAGATTAAAACCACAGTGAGATATCACCTCACACCAGTGAGGACGGCCCACATCCAAAACACAAACAACCACAAATGTTGGCGAGGATGTGGAGAAAAGGGAACCCTCCTACACTGCTTGTGGGAATGCAAATTAGTTCAACCATTGTGGAAAGCAGTATGGAGGTTCCTCAAAAAACTCAAAATAGAAATACCATTTGACCCAGGAATCCCACTCCTAGGAATTTACCCTTAGAATGCAGCAGCCCAGTTTCAAAAAGACATATGCACCCCTATGTTTATCGCAGCACTATTTACAATAGCCAAGAAATGGAAGCAACCTAAGTGCCCATCAGTAGATGAATGGATTAAGAAGATGTGGTACATATACACAATGGAATATTATTCAGCCATAAGAAGAAAACAAATCTTACCATTTGCAACAACATGGATGGAGCTAGAGGGTATTATGATCAGTGAAATAAGCCAAGCTGAAAAAGAGAAGTATCAAATGATTCCACTCATATGTGGAGTATAAGAACAAAGAAAAAAAAAACTGAAGAACAAAACAGCAGCAGACTCACAGAACCCAAGAACGGACTAATAGTTACCAAAGGGAATGGGACTGGGGTAGATGGGTGGGAAGGGATGGATAAGAGGGTAAAAGGGGTAATACAATTAGCATACATAATGTTGGAGGGGCATGGGGAGGGCTATGCAACTCAGAGAAGGCAAGTAGTGATTCTATAGCATCTCACTACACTGATGGACAGTGAGTGTAATGGGGTTGGTGGGGGGGACCTGATGAAGGGGGTAGTTTAATAACCATAATATTGCACATGTAATTGTAGAATAATTGTACCAAAATAATTTACCAAAAAAAAAAACTAACCTTCCTGAAAAAGAATTCAAAATAAAAGTCATAACCATGCTGATGGACCTGCAGAAAAGTATGGAAGAGCTAAGGGATGAAGTCCATAGGGAAATATCAGAAATGAAACAATCAATAGAAGGTATACAGAGCCGACTGAATGAGGGGCCAGAGACTGGTAATGGAATATAAATCAGACAACAGGAATACAGAGAAGCTGAGGCAGAGAGAGATAAAAGGATCTCTAAGAATGAAATAATATTAAGAGAACTGTGTCACCAATCCAAACACAATATTCGCAATAAACAGGTACCAAAAGAAGAAGAGAGAGAAAAAGGGATACAAAGTGTCTTTGAGGAGGTAATTGCTGAAAACTTCCCCAATCTGTGGAAGGAGATAGTCTCTCAAGCCACAGAAGTGCACAGATTTCCAAACACAAGGGATCCAAGTAAGACAACACCAAGACATATACTAATTAAAATGGCAAAGATCAAGGATAAGGATAGACTATTAAAAGCAGCCAGAGACAGAAATGAGAACACATTACAAAGGAAAGCCCATCAGGCTACCACCAGACTTCTCAGCAGAAACCTTACAGGCCAGAAGTAAGTGGCATGATATATTCAATGCAATGAAGCAAAGGGCCTTGAACTAGGAATACATTATTTGGCAAGATTATCATTTAAATTTGAAGGAGGGATTAAACAATTTGCAGATCAGCAAAAGCAGAGTTTACCTCCCACAAACCATCTCTACAGTGTATTTTGGAGGGACTGTTATATATAGAAGTGTTCAGAAGGTTTAAAAGCTGTCACCAGAGGTAATAACACCACAGTAAAGAAAGTAGAACAGTTAATTACGCGGCAAATGCAAAATTAAACCAACTACGCCATAAGACAATGAAGTGATAGGCAAAGAGTACAAATTATGATACTTAATATATAAAGAAAGGAAGAGAAAAAAAGAACCTTTAGGTTGTGTTTGTAATAGCATACTAAGTGAGTTAAGTTAGACTCTCAGGTAGTAACGAAGTTAACCTTGAACCTTTGGTAACCACAAATCTAAAGCCTGCGATGCCAATAAGTACACACCTATCGATAATCTCCCTAAATGTAAATGGTCTGAATGCACCAATCAAAAGACATAGAGTCACTGAATGGATAAAGAAACAAGACCCATCTAAATGTTGCCTACAGGTACCCACTTTAAACCCAAAGACATACACTGACTAAAAGTGAAGGAATGTAAAAAGACATTTCATGCAACTAATAGGGAGAAAAAAGCAGGAGTTGCAGTACTTATATCAGAAAAAATAGACTTCAAAACAAAGAAAGTCACAAGAGACAAAGAAGGACATTACATAATCATAAAGGGGTCAATCCAAAAAGAAGATATAACCACTATAAATATCTACACACCAAACACAGGAGAACCTACATATGTTAAAGAAATACTAATAGACTTCCGGGAATATGGCATCGTGAACGGACCAGCAGAAAAATTCCTCCCAACATTATATTTATTCACGAAAATACAGCAAATACAACTATCCCTAAAAGAGAGACCAGAATACACAGGAAAGTGCACAGCGTACAGCTACACCTGTGAGAACTTGGCAGCCGGTGAGGCGGACGGGATACGCAGCGGCGATCCGGTGGGACCGAGCGCTCCCCCCCAAGAGCTCCGGAGGGCCAGACACTCCGGACAGAGGACTCGGCACCCGGCGAGGCGGGACGGAAACACGATCCAGCGAGAACAGAGCGCCCCTGCAACCCAGCACTCCGGCGGAAGTCCCGGCAAGGCGGGTAAGGTACGGAGCCGCAAGCGGACCAAGCACTCCTCTCCCCCAGCGCTCCAGCGGGAGGAGAGGATTCAGAGCCGGGAGGGAGTGGAAGTCTGCGCTGGGAGCACCGACACACGGCCTGCGGTGTAGCGGAAATAGGAGAGACAGAGGGCACAGGGGCCCAGCCCAAACGTACAAGTTGCCCGCGGCAGGCTCCGGGAAGGAAAAAGAAAGGAGAAAAAAGGGAAGAAAACCGCGCGCTCTACCTCAGCGGTCTTAAAGAGACAGTAGCTCAGTAGAGGGGCCGGATAGGCCTGCAAACTGAGCCCAGCACGCTGGGAGTCTGGGGAGCTTTGGACCCCGTGGCTGGCGACTGGGAAAGAGTGCCTGCCATTGAGACCCCCACGGAGATCAACAGCTTACCATTCGTTCCCAACCCAGCCAGAACAATACAGTGGCGCTGGAATAGTGGAGAACAGCGCCACCTACAGCACTTGCGCGGAACCCACTCCCGGTGGCGTTTTTTTTTTCTCCCCTGTCTTTTCCTTTTTTTCTTTCTCTCTCTTTCAACAGCCTCCCATTCATTCTCACCCGGCCACAGCCTTAAAGGGCCGTGTGGAGCGACATGGCCGCGGCTCTGGAAAAGTGGAGCAATAGCGCTACCTACAGCATTCACACAGAAACCACCCGCGGTGGGCGTTTTGGTGTTTTTTTTCTTTTTTTTTGTTGTTGTTGTTGCTGTTTTCTTTTAGGTGTTGCTGCCTTTTCTTTTTCTTTCTTTTCTTTTCCTTTCTCTCTCCTTTTACATTTTTATTATTAGTAGAAATCTCTTTTTTTCTTTTCTCTCCTTTCTTATCTCTCCTTGCTACCAACAACCAATTCTATAGTCATGAGAAGACAGAAGAATATGATACAGACAAAGCTTCAGACAAACACCACTCCAGAGAAAGAATCTGAAGAAATGGACATGCACAGTCTTCCAGAAAAAGAATTCAGAATAAAAGTCATAGCTATGCTGACGGATCTACAGAAAAATGTTCAAGAGCTGAGGGAGGAAGAGAGGGAAGTGAGGAAAGACAATGCAGAAATGAAACAAGCCATCGAAGGGCTCAACATCAGATTGAATCAGGTTCAAGACACGATCAAGGAATTACAAGACAGGGACCAGGAATACAAAGAAGCTGAGGCAGAGAGAGATAAAAGGATCTCTAAGAATGAAAGAATATTAAGAGAACTCTGTGACCAATCCAAACGGAGCAATATTCGCATTATAGGAGTACCAGAGGAAGAAGAGAGAGAAAAAGGGATAGAAAGTGTATTTGAAGAAATAATTGCCGAAAACTTCCCCACGCTGGGGAAGGAAATAGTCTCACAGTCCACAGAAGCCCACAGATCTCCCAACACAAGGGACCCAAAGAAGACAACACCAAGACACATAATAATCAAGATGGCAAAGATCAAAGACAAGGACAGAGTATTAAAGGCAGCTAGAGAGAGAAAAAAGATCACCTACAAAGGAAAACTCATCAGACTGTCATCAGACTTCTCAACAAAAACCTTACAGGCCAGAAGAGAATGGCATGATATATTTAACGTAATGAAACAGAAGGGCCTCGAACCAAGAATATTGTATCCAGCACGATTATCATTTAAATATGATGGAGGGATTAAACAATTTCAAGACAAAAGAAAGTTGAGAGAGTTTGCCACCCATAAACCACCACTACAGGATATCTTAAACGGACTGCTCTAGAGGGAAACACCGCTAAGGCTAAAAAGATGTCACCAGAGAAAATAAAAGCAGAGCAAAGAAAGCAGACCATCCAAATACCAACTAAAGGCAAAGAATAAAACACCTAATATATAAAGAAAGGAGGAGGAAGAAAAGGAAGGGAGAGATAAAGAAACATCAGACGGCGTTCACAATAACTTAACAAGAAAGTTAAGTTAGATTCTTAGATAGTAAAGAAGCAACTCTTGAACCTTTGGTAACCACGAATCTAAAGCCTGCAATGGCAATAAGTACATATCTATCAATAATCATCGTAAATGTAAATGGACTGAATGCACCAATCAAAAGACACAGAGTAACAGAGTGGATAAAAAAGCAAGACCCATCTTTACGCTGCTTACAAGAGACTCACCTCAAACCCAAAGATATACACAGACTAAAAGTGAAGGGATGGAAAAAGATATTTCATACAAACAACAAAGAGAAAAAAGCAGGTGTTGCAGTACTTGTATCAGATAAAATAGACTTCAAAATGAAGAAAGTAGCAAGAGATAAAGACGGACACTACATAATGATAAAGGGGACAGTCCAACAAGAAGATATAACCATTATAATTATATATGCACCCAACACAGGAGCATCAGCATATGTGAAACAAATACTAACAGAAGTGAAGGAGGAAATAGACAGCAATGCAATTATTCTCGGAGACTTTAACACGCCACTCACTCCAAAGGATAGATCAACCAGGCAGAGGATAAGTAAAGACACAGAGGCACTGAACAACACACTAGAACAGATGGACCTAACATATCTACAGAACTCTGCACCCAAAAGCAGCAGGATACACATTCTTCTCAAGTGCACATGGAACATTTTCCAGAATAGACCACATTCTAGGCCACAAAAAGAACCTCAGTAAATTCAAAAATACTGAAATCATACCAACCAACTCAGATCACAAAGGTATAAAATTAGAAATAAATTTCAGAAAGAAATCAAAAAGGCTCACAAATACATGGAGACTTAACAACATTCTCCTAATGAATCAATGGGTTAACGACCAAATCAAAACAGAAATCAAAGAATATATGGACACTAATGACAACAACAACATAAAGCCACAACTGTGGGACGCAGCGAAGGCAGTCTTAAGAGGAAAGTACATTGCAATCCAGGCCCATTTAAAGAAGGAAGAACATTCCCAAATGAACAGTCTAAGGACACAATTATTGAAATTGGAAAAAGAAGAACAAATGAGGCCCAAAGTGACCAGAAGGAGAGACATAATAAAGAACAGAAAAGAAATAAATAAAATTGAGAAGAATAAAACAATAGAAAAAATCAATGAAACCAAAAGCTGGTTCTTTGAAAAAATAAAATAGATAAACCCCTAGCCAGAGTCATTAAGAGAAAAAGAGAATCTACACACATAAACAGAATCAAAAATGAGAAAGGAAAAATAACGACGGACCCCACAGAAATACAAAGAATTATAAGAGAATATTACGAGCATCTATATGCCAACAAGCTGCAAAACTTAGAAGAATTGTACAACTTCTTAGAAAAATACAGCCTTCCAAGACTCACCAAGCAGGAAACAGAAAAACTAAACAGACCACTCACCAGCAACGAAATTGAATCGGTAATCAAAAAACTACCCAAGAACAAAAGCCCTGGACCTGATGGATTCACCTCTGAATTCTACCAGACATATAGAGAAGAAATAACACCCATTCTCCTTAAAGTTTTCCAAAAAATAGAAGAGGAGGGAATACTTCCAAACTCTTTCTATGAAGCCAGCATCACTCTAATACCAAAACAGAGCAAAGACCTCGCTAAAAAAGAAAATTACAGACCAATATCCCTGATGAATGTTGATGCAAAAATACTCAACATAATATTAGTAAACCGAATTCAAAAATATATCAAGAGGATCATACACCATGATCAAGTGGGATTCATCCCAGGGATGCAAGGATGGTACAACATTCGAAAATCCATCAACATCATCCATCACATCAATAAAAAGAAGAACAAAAACCACATGATCATCTCCATAGATGCTGAAAAAGCATTTGACAAAATTCAGCATCCATTTTTGATTAAAACTCTCAACAGAATGGGTATAGATGGCAAGTACCTCAACATCATAAAGGCCATATATGACAAACCCAAAGCTAACATCATACTTAACAGCGAGAAGTTGAAAGCTTTTCATCTAAGATCGGGAACACGACAGGGATGCCCACTCTCTCCACTGTTATTCAACATAGTACTGGAGGTCCTAGTCACGGCAATCAGACAAAACAAAATATACAAGGCATCCAGATTGGTAAAGAAGAAGTCAAATTGTCACTATTTGCAGATGACATGATACTGTACATAAAAAACCCTAAAGACCCCACTACAAAACTACTAGAACTAGTATCTGAAATCAGCAAAGTTGCAGGATACAAAATTAACACACAGAAATCTGTTGCTCTCTTATACACTAATGATGAACTAACAGAAACAGAAATCAGAAAAACAATTCCATTCACAATTGCACCAAAAAGAATAAAATACCTAGGAATAAACCTAACCAAGGAAGTGAAAGACCTGTACTCTGAAAACTACAAGACACTCCTAGGAGAAATTAAGGAAGACACTAACAAATGGAAATGCATCCCATGCTCTTGGCTAGGAAGAATAAATATTGTCAAAATGGCTATACTACCTAAAGCAATCTACAGATTCAACGCAATCCCTGTCAAACTACCAACAGCTTTCTTCAATGAACTGGAGCAAATAATTCTAAAATTCATATGGAACCAGAAAAGACCCCGAATAGCCAAAGCAATTCTGAGAAGGAGGAATCAAACTGGGGGAATTACGCGCCCTGACTTCAAGCTATACTACAAAGCCACAGTAATCAAGACAATCTGGTACTGGCACAAAAACAGACCCACAGACCAGTGGAACAGAATAGAAAATCCAAACATTAACCCAAACATCTACAGTCAATTAATATTTGATAAAGGAGCCTTGGATATACAATCGGGAGATGACAGCCTCTTCAGCAGCTGGTGTTGAAAAAACTGGACAGCTA
Source organism: Phataginus tricuspis (assembly GCA_029783875.1). Classification (NCBI taxonomy): domain Eukaryota; kingdom Metazoa; phylum Chordata; class Mammalia; order Pholidota; family Manidae; genus Phataginus; species Phataginus tricuspis. The sequence goes on along the minus strand of JAQQAC010016209.1, from coordinate 56,969,299 downwards.
CATGCAAGAGAATGAAACTGGACTACTGTCTAGCCCCATACACAAAGGTAAACTCAAGGTGGATAAAAGACCTGAATGTAAGTCATGAAACCATAAAACTCTTAGAAAAACACACAGGCAAAAATCTCTTGGACATAAACATGAGCGACTTCTTGATGAACATATCCCCCCGGGCAAGGGAAACATAAGCAAAAATGAACAAGTGGGACTATATCAAGCTGAAAAGCTTCCGTACAGCAAAGGACACCATCAGTAGAACAAAAAGACATCCTACAGTATGGGAAAATATATTCATAAATGATGCATCTGATAAGGGGTTGACATCCAAAATATATAAAGAACTCATGCACCTTAACAAACAAAAAGCAAATAATCCAACTAAGAAATGGGCAGAGGACATGAATAGACACTTCTTTAAAGAAGAAATTCAGATGGCCAACAGGCACATGAAAAAATGCTCCACATCGCTAATCATCAGAGAAATGCAAATTAAAACCACAATGAGATATCACCTCACACAAGTGAGGATGGCCAACATCCAAAACACAAACAACAACAAATGTTGGCGAGGATGTGGAGAGAGGGGAACCCTCCTACACTGCTGGTGGGAATGCAAATTAGTTCAACCATTGTGGAAAGCAGTATGGAGGTTCCTCAAAAAACTCAAAATAGAAATACCATTTGACCCAGGAATCCCACTCCTAGGAATTTACCCTAAGAATGCAGCAGCCCAGTTTCAAAAAGACAGATGCACCCCTATGCTTATTGCAGCAATATTTAGAATAGCCAAGAAATGGAAGCAACCTAAGTGTCCACCAGTAGATGAATGGATAAAGAAGATGTGGTACATATACACAATGGAATATTACTCAGCCATAAGAAGAAAACAAATCCTACCATGTGCAACAACATGGATGGAGCTAGAGGGTATTATGCTCAGTGAAATGAGCCAAGCCAAAAAAGAAGTGTATCAAATGATTTCACTAATATGTGGAGTATAAGAACAAAGAAAAAAACTGAAGGAACAAAAGAGCAGCATACTCACAGAACCCAAGAACGGATTAATAGTTACCAAAGGGAAAGGGACTGGGGAAGATGGGTGGGAAGGGAGGTTTAAGAGGGTAAAAGGGGTATTACGATTAGCATACGTAAGGTAGGGGGGGCATGGGGAGGGCTGTACAACTCAGAGAAGACAAGTAGTGGCTCTATAGCATCTCACTACGCTGATGGACAGTGACTGTAATGGGGTTGGTGGGGGGTACCTGATGAAGGGGGTAGTTTAATTATCATAATATTGCACATGTAATTGTAGGTTAATGATACCAAAATAAATTGTAAAAAAAAACACAAAAAACAAAACCAGAATTGGGGGCCAACACATTCCTGGTAAATGTCCATGACGTGTGAGAAGCAGGCCTGGAGCGGTGTGAGTGTTTTGACACTAACCAGCATCCCCGAGGGTGAAAATGGCACGTTTTATGCTGTGTGCATTTTGCTGCAGCTTAAAAAAATAATAATATGATATTCCAGGAACCCTTGAATTGTACATTCTAAATATGTGGATTGTATGGTGTACGAGTTACAGCTCAAAAAAGCAGTTTAAAAAAAAGAACGGTATTATATGGTCTCAATTTTTTAAATCACGCATTTTATTTTTAAATAGAGTAAATGCATGTATTGTGGGAAAAAAATAAAAATAAAAATAAAAAATAAAAACTTCAGATGGCTTGTTATTTTCGACACAATGTTGTATAAATTACCAAGAAAGGCATTCTAGGTTCTGTACATTCTAGCCCCAAACTATTTGTCCTGTCTCATCACGTATTGTTCTCCACCTCACATAACCCTTATGTTACAAACAATATGTCATTCTAAATATGCCATAAACTTGTTCAAAAATATTTTTACTCCTACATTCCCTCTACATAGAATATATTTTAACTCAATCTATAAGAAGCAAAAAAATTATACTAATTCTTGAAAGCCATACACAAATGTGACCATCTTGCTGAAATCACCTTTGAAAATCCCATTCAGAATGAGCCCTTCTCTATTTTCTCTTCTCACAGCAATCGGTATATTTTTTTTTACTGTTTATAACACATGATATTGCCATTTTGTTGCTCACTGAAGCTAGGAATTTATCATTGTAGATCTTTCAAAAGAACAGTATTTTGGCTTGGTTAAGTTTCTGTATTATCTGCCTGCTCTCTGTATCACTGATTTCTACTGTTTATTATTTTCTTACTTCTACTTTCTGTGGGTTTACTTTTTTGCTCTTTTTCTAGCTTCCTAAGATGGAGCTTAAGCTACTGCTATTTAGTGTTTTCTTCCTTTCTAATAAAAGCATTAAATAAATAAAAGCATTAATAATGAATTCCAATTTTCCCTCTAAGCTCTGCCTTAGCTACATTCCATGAACATGTTATGTTGCATTATCAATACCATTCTCATCAAAATATTTCTTATTACCCTGGTGGTTTCCCTTTTGATTCATGAATTATTTAGAACTATGTCATCTAATTTCCAAATATTTGGGCTATTTCCAGATATCTTAGTTTGCTTGATGTCTACTTTAATTTTGCTATTTTAATGTTATAATGTGAACATATACTTACCTCAATCTTAAGTTTATCAAGACACATTTCATGGCTCACGATGTGGACTATGTTGGTGAATGTGATGTACAGTTGATAACTGTATATTTTGTAATGCGGTGTTCAATAATTATCAATTGTATCAAGGTGGTTGATAGCATTTATCAGATCATCTATATCTTTAATGATTCTTTTGGTCTATGTATTCTATCAATTGTATAGAGTAGGATGATGAAAACATTCAATTCATTACCCCTTTTACCCCTTAATTTTATCATTTTTTGTTTTATGTATTTTTAATCCCTTATTAGCCATATACATTTACGATTGCTTGGCTTCCTGATGAGTTGACTCTTTTAGCATTATGAAATATCCATCTTTACGTCTTGTAATTGTCTTGTGGTGTGTTTTATCTAATATTAAGTAAATTTCCCATTGACATCATAAAATTGGGTCTTGTTTTTGTGTCCATTCTGATAATCTCTGCCTTTTAATTGAAGTTAAGTCCATTAACATTTTATATTAACTGTTGATATGGTTATTTAGGTCTCTTTTTTAATTATTTGTTTTCTATTTGCTCTCTCTGTTTTTGATCTTCTACGCCCCTCTTACATCACACTGCAAACAGGAGCTCCTTACTCAAATTATAATTTCAGTACCTACCCATATTAAGACTTATGCTGAGGCAGCACTCTATAAAAATGTAAAATGGATAAATGAATAAAGCCAGATAATTCTAAGATGTAAATAAACACTTGGCAAGGGACAAATTCCATTCAATACACAAATTCCACACAGAAAACACTATATGTTAATATGAAAGATAGAATACTTAATATTCAGCTTTGGAAAATACTTATACGCTATGATTGTTTGATAGTTCCAGAAATTTACAATGGTTTACATATAAATAAGAAAAGTACTAAGTCTATGAAAACAGCAGAGCACCTTTTTATTTTATTTTTTGACAATTTTCCCTACTCCATTTCTGGGATTGGTACCATCCTTTCACTTCTGAGCTTAATCTTTTTTCTAGCTCATACCTTTCCTAAGATGAAAGGTAGTTTTGCTTTGAAGGGTTTCCTTTTTTGCAATTCTTTCATTTTTTAAAGAAAATCATATTTCCAAAAAAAAAGGGTAAAGTTAACTTTTTAAAATCAAGCAACACAGAAAAGTAGAAATAAAAAAAGGAATAAATTACTAAAAACACTGCCATTAAAAAGTAGGTTTAACATTTAAAGAACTCTTTTGGCTATCTCACTGCATACAATTTAGAAGAAAAAATGAAGGTGGATTTCAAACATAATTGCAAATAATTGACCTTAGGATTATTTCACAATGTGGTAGCTAGGGAGAGGGGAACCGACTGGAAAGGAGCACAAGGAACCTTTCGGGAGTGATGGAAATATATTCAATTTTGTCAATTGGAACGCCTATGGTGCATTTTAATGTATGTGAGTATTACCTCAATGTTTTCAAATGGGAGTATATGAGCTTTTATTTTAAATGATTCAATTTTCTTTTACTTGATTTAAGAGAAAAGAAACATGACAGTGAAGGAATTACTGAATTTCACATTTATTTCACAAGAAATATAACTTCTAAAAGGACACCCTAAAGGGGGTTTTTTTTGACGAAAAATAGTGTAAAACATTATATATTTATATTACATGTTAACTTTAGAGTAATAATTGACACCATCTGATGAAAAATGAGATTAGAAGAATGAGGATAATTACTCTGACATTTCTTCACAAAATTAGAAATTTCTGTGGCTCATGTATTTCTATTTTGTCACGGCTTATATCACATTTTGTTGTATAACTTTAACTCCCTCAGTTTTTCTTCTAGTTCAACACTTACATGGATGGAATGCTTACGGCTAGCCCTTCTTTCAGTTACTGTATTCCTGAGTTATTTCTATTTACTTTTTTATGGGCTATATTTATATTTCACTGTTAAACATTTTTTCAAATGATTCATGGGTGCTAATTCCATTAGTTATTTTATATTTGATAATTTCTGCCTGTCTCCTTAAAACTTAAAAACAATTTGCCTTTTTTAGGTGATCTTGTGACAAATTTTTGGAAGAATCCAGTCACTATGGTGAACTTAAGTGCTATGGGAAAACTTCTGCTCACCAAACTCAAGTAGAATTGCTAGATAAAATAGAACACACTAATAAAAATAAACAAGAAACTTCAAAAAGTAGATTAGAAATTTCTCAGGTATCAAAAACAAAGACAGAATGCAAAGCCACTACTATGAAACCTGGGCAGAAATAGTGTCCAGAAAGAAAAGGAGCTTAGGGAAAGGATTCCTGCATGAGGTCAAGGCCCTACAATCCAAGAAAGAGTGACGATCCAGTTTGTTAGAAAAAGCATAAAACCTAAATGTGATTTATTCCCACCAGGAGGTTTAAACATTTTAACAGTAAGATATTAACAAAGGGCCACGTGGTGGAAAATATGCCAGGAAGCTGCTCAGGCTGAGAGTGGGGATGGGGGTGGGGGAATTGGTAAGGAACTGGCTATACCTGTTTGATCTGAGTTTTCTTAGACCTACCAATAAAATTAAGACAAATGTAAGGGAAGGCCTAATATGCACATAACTGGCTTAGGCAATGTCCCGGAAAGAATGTGTACCCTGTAGTACTCAGCCAATGAGGAACCAGGGGAGTGAATTGCACACTTGCAGATAAATTACTGGCACCAATTTCCCCAGGTGTGCCTGCTCACCAGACACCCAATCTTGCAACACGGTCATTCAAGCCTCGTCTCGCTGTTCTCTTTGTCTCTGTGTCCACTTACTGAGTTTGGACCAGTGAGTGCATTTCTCACAAGTTCCACAAGCAACATATAAAAATACTCTTCACCCATCACTACCAACAGTAGTTGTCTATTTAATTTTATCCCAATTTAGTACACAAGAAAGGATATTGCACTAATAACAATTTCCATCTCCTTAGATTATCTATTCCATGTTTATTATTGATTTGGATAGGTATTTCCATGGACTTATCATATCTTTTACACATTTTATGTACTAATTTTTTATTTAAGTTTTTTATTACGGTATTACTGATATACACCCTTATGAAGGTTCCACATGAAAAAACAAGGTGGCTACTACATTTACCCATATTATCAAGTTCACACCCTTACGGTATTGCAGCCACTGTCCTTCAGTGTAGTGAGATGCGATCCCCTTCTCCCTCCTGCCCCACTCACCCTCCCACACCCCTTCCCTTTGGTAACAACTAGTCCCTTCTTGGAGTCTGTGAGTCTGCTATTTTGTTCCTTCAATTTTGCTGCGTTGTTATACTCCAAAAATGAGGGAAATCATTTGGCACTTGTCTTTCTCTGCCTGGCTTATTTCACTGAGCATAATATACTCCAGCTCCTTCCATGTTGTTCCAAATGGTAGGATCTGTTTCTGCCTTATGGCTGAATAGTATTCCATTGTGTATATGTCCCACTTCTTCTTTATCCATTCATCTACTGATGGACACTTAGGTTGCTTCCATATCTTGGCTACTGTAAATAGTGCTGCCATAAACATAGGGGTGCATATGTCTTTTTTAATCTGAGAACTTGTATTCTTTGGGTAAATTCCAAGGAGTGGGATTCCTGAGTCAAATGGTATTTCTATTTTGAGTTTTTTGAGGAACGTCCATATTGCTTTCCACAATGGTTGAACTAGCTTACATTCCCACCAGCAGTGTAGGAGGGGTCCCCTTTCTCCACATCCTCACCAGCATTTGTTGTTCTTAGTCTTTTGAATGCTGGCCATCCTTACTGGTGAGAGGTGATATCTCATTGTGGTTTTAATTTGCATTTCCCTGATGATTAGTGATATGGAGCATCTTTTCATGTGTTTATTGGCCATCTGAATTTCTTCTTTGGAGAATTGTCTCTTCATATCCTCCGCCAATTTTTTAACTGGGTTATTTGCTTTTTGGGTGTTGAGGCATGTGAGTTCTTTATATATTTTGGATGTTAACTCTCTTGTTATATATGTCATTTACAAATATATTCTCCCATACTGTAGGATGCATTTTGTTCTGTTGATTGTTTCCTTTGCCATACAGAAGCTTTTTAGTTTGATGTAGTCCCATGAGTTCATTTTTGCTTTTGTTTCCCTTGCTCAAGGAGATGCATTCAGGAAGAAGTTGCTCATGCTTATGTTCAGGGGATTTTTGCCTATGTTGCCTTCTAGGAGTGTTATGGTTTCATGACTTACATTCAGGTCTTTGATCCATTTCGAGTTTACTTTTGTGTATGGGGTTAAACAATAATCCAGTTTCATTCTCTTGCATGTAACTGTCCAGTTTTGCCAACAACAGCTGTTGAAGAGGCTGTCATTTCCCCATTGTATGTCCATGGCTCCTTTATCGTATATTAGTTGACCATATATGCTTGGGTTTATATCAGTGCTCTCTAGTCTGTTCCATTGGTCTATGGGTCTGTTCTTGTGCCAGTACCAAATTGTCTTGATTACTGTGGCTTTGTAGTGGAGCTGAAGTTAGGGAGCATAATCCCCCCAGCTTTATTCTTCCTTCTCAGGATTGCTTTGGCTATTCAGGGTCTTTTGTGGTTCCATATGAATGTTAGAACAATTTGCTCTAGTTCACTGAAGAATGCTGCTGCTATTTTGATAGGAATTGCATTATATCTGTAGATTGCTTTAGGCAGGATGGCCATTTTGACAATATTAATTCTTCCTATCCATGAGCACGGGATGCATTTCCATTTCTTTTGTATCTTCTTTAATTTCTCTCGTGAGTGTCTTGTAGTTTTTTCAGAGTATAGGTCTTTCACTTCCTTGGTTAGATTTATTCCTAGGTATTTTGTTCTTTTTGATGCAGTTGTGAATATAATTGTTTTCCTGATTTCTCTTTCTGCTAGTTCATTGTTAGTATATAGGAATGTCAGAGATTTCCTATTTTTTTTTACTAACTCCTTGAAACATCATAAATAGTAACCCTTTATCTTTTGTTTGCAGTGGAATTAGTTTTCCTTCAAATTCTATCTGTGGTGTATTTTACCAAAGAAGTTCTTATTTTTAAACTTTATATACTTAGATCTATCGTTAAAAAGGATTCAAAAGTTTCTATTATAGTTGGAGGCTATAATTTTCACAAGTAAAAAAAGTGAATTTCCAGAGATATTAAAAATTTTTAAGTCCTTACATTCTTATCAATTCTCCTACTTCATGCAACTCTTAACCTAGCCTGAACAAGATTCATATCAACAAGTATTTAAACCATATTTTCAAATTTTCTCCAAGTTATTTTTTATTCATAGTTTAATCTGCTATAGACCGAGGGACTTTTGGGCAGACAAAGCAAATTTCCGACCAAAGAATATTACCATGTATGAAGGTCACTTCATAATGATAAAGAGATTAAGTAAGAATTAAGAATGTCAAATGTCTATGCAGAGCTCCAAAATAAGCAAAAACTGATCGAATTTCAGGGAGAAAAACACTATTTAGCAATTATATTGAAAGATTTCAATATACTTTTCTCCAAAACTGAAAAACTGGATAGAATATCAGTAAAGATATAGACAACTTGAACAACTCAACCAACTAACTTGACCTGACTGATTTAACACTTCAGCCAACAAACAACAGAGCACACATTTCTTAAGATAGGTCACAATAAGGTCCAAAAAACAATCTTAAGTAAATTTAAAGATTGAAAATCATCAACTATATTTCAATTAAAAAAAAAGAATGAAAATCATACAAAGTATGTTCTTGGACTACAAGAGAATTGAAATAGGTGATAATCAAAAAGAGATCTCCGGAATAACTCCCAAATATATGCAAAGTAAACAGCATACCTCATGGATCAAGATATCAACATGGAAGTTACAAAGTATTTTGAACAAAATAAAAATGGAAACTATAAATCAAAATCTGTGGGATGTTGCCAAAGATATACACAGAAGAAAATAGCATAAAATACCTATAGGAAAAAGTCCCATATCAGTCATCTGACCTTAAGAAACTACAAAAAGAGCAAATTAAACTAAAGTAAGCAGCAAATGAAAATAAATATCACCCAAAAAATCAATGAAATTGATAATATGAAAAAGAAAAATCAGTTAAACCAAAATCTAGATTTTCAGATCAATAAAATGAAAAAGCCTGTAGTCAGGCTCATCAGGAAACAAAGAGAAAGACAGCACTATCACAAATGAGAAAGGGGACCACCAGAGATTATATAGGTATAAAACAAATAAGTGAATTTTATAAATGACTTTATGTCAATAAACTCAATGACTGATATAAAATGAACACATTTCTTTAAAAATGCAAACTATCACAGGTCACCCCAAAATACGTATATTTAACCTGAACACCCACCTCTATATCAATTAAAGATATTGAGTTAAAAGTTAAAAATCCTCAAGAAAGAAAACATTAGGTCAAGATGGATTCACTGGTAAATTCTATCAAACATGTAAAGATGAAATAATATGGATTGTACTAAGTATTATTCCAGAAAACTGAAGAGATATTACTTCCCAACTCGCTTTAATTAATTAGACCACATGACTTTGATCCTAAAACCTCAGACATTATAAGAAAATTACAAACTAACCTCTCTCATAAAAGTAAATGTAACTATTCTTAAGAAAACTTAAGTAAAGTTAATGTAACAATATATAAATAGGGCAATGCATCTTGACAAAATAGTATTTCTCCCATGCAGACCTGTTTCATAATTTTAAAAACCAATAGAACTAGTCTAAATGGATTAACATCCAAAATATATAAAGACCTCATATACCTAAACATCAAGAAAACAAATAACCCACTTAAAAAATGGGCAGAGGATCTGAACAGACATTTTTTCAAAGAAGAGACATTTTTACAAATGGCCAACTGGCACATGAAAAGATGCTCCATGCTGCTCATCACGAAGCAAATTTAAATCAAAACAACAATGAGGTACCACTTCACACCAGTCAGACTGGCCACTATCCAAAAAACAAGAAATAACAAGTGCTGGGGAGGATGTGGAGAAAAGGGAACCCTCCTACATAGTTGGTGGGAATGTAAATTGGTGCAGCCACTATGGAAAGCTGTATGGAGGTTCATCAAAAAATGAAAAATAGAAATACCACTCCACTTCTAGGAATTTACCCAAAGAAAACAAAATCTGATTCAAAAAGATATTTGCACCCCTATGTTTACTGCTACATTATTTACAACAGCCAAGATATGGAAGCAACTGAAGTGCCTGTCAATAGATGAATGGACAAAGATGTGGTATATTTAGACAATAGAATATTCTTCAGCCATAAAAGAGAAAGAAATCCTGTCATTTGCAACAACATGAATGGACCTAGAGGGTATTATGCTAAGTGAAAGAAGCCAAGTGGAGAAAGACAAATATTGTACGATTTCACTTATATGTGGAATCTAAAACAAAACCAAACAAAATGAACAAAACTGCAGTGGACATAGCCACTGAGAAGTGAATGGTGGTTACCAAAGGAGAGGGATTGGGGTGGGTGGGTGAAATAGGTAAGGGGATAAAAAAAGCACAAAATCTCAATCATAATATAAATTAGTCATGCGGATGAAGGTACAGTATAGAGAATACACCCAATAGTTCTGTAACATCTTTCTATATTGACAGGTAGTAACTACACTAGCTGGGGTAAGGATTTAAGAATGTATACAACTGTTGAATCACTATGTGTATACTACAAGCCAATATAGTATTATATATCAAAGTAAATAAAAGCCCACATTTCTAAAAAAAAAAACAGTGTAATTCAATATATTGCATTCAAAAAGAAAATCCATATCATCTCAATGAACACAGAAAAAGCCTATTCAAGACTTTAAAACTCTCAGAAAACTAAGAATGAAAAGAAACTCATTTAACCTAATAAAGGAAATCTACAAAACAAAAACCTATAGCTACCATCATGCATAATGGTGAAAGACTGAATGCTTTCTTCTGAAGGGAGTTAAGACAAGGATGCCCATTCCTACCACTTTTATTCAACACTGTACTGGGAGTTCTAGGTGGCAAATAAGGAGACAAAAAAGTAGAGAAAATGAGGTTCTTATCTGCACGTGAAATGATCCCATACGTAGAAAATCCTAAGGAATCCACAATAAAAGTACAACTAACAAAGAAGTTCAGGCAGTAACAGGGTACAAGGATTAAAGTCAAAAATCAATTGTATTTTATACTAACAATAAACTATTCAAAAATGAACCTGAGAACTGCATTCAGAATAGCATAAAAAAGAATAAAACATTTAAGAATAAACTTAACAAAAGAAAAACTTTTTTAACTAAAATTTTTAACTACATTGAAAACTATGAAATAGCTTGGAGAAATAGAAGATGTATAAATGGAACAAATATATGGAAATTTATGTTCATGGTTTGGAAGACACAGTATTATTATGAAGACAACTCTGACCAAAGTGATTATAAAGTCAATGCAACCCATATCAAAACCCCAGCAGGCTTTTTTTGGGAGAAAACAGCAAGCTGATCCTGAAGGCAAGAAATTCAGAATACCCAAAACAACTTTGCCAAACAAAGCAGTAGGTCTTTCGTTATCTTATTTTAAAGCTACAGTAATCAAGACAGTGTAACAATGACTGAAAGAGTAGATACAGAAAATAACTGATATATTGGACTTCATCAAAATTTTAGCACTTCAAATAGATATTACTGAAAACGAAAGACAAGAAGCCACATAGTGGGAGAAAATATTGTAAATCACATTTCGAATAAAGGACTTGTTTTACACACATATATATAATATTTAATAAAATATAATATACACATAACAATTATTACATAATAATATATATCTATCTCATACTACAATAAGAAAAATATTAGAAATGGAGAAAATATTTAAATGATATTCTACCAAATACATATGAATGAGCAATAAGCAAATGAAAAGATACTCAACCTCAACAGAGTTTAAGGAAATGCAAAATAAAACCACAATGAATTAACAATTCACATAAACTAAAATGGCTATTATCAAAAACACAGGCAATAACAAGTGATAATAAGGATGTGGAGAAATGTGAACTCTCATACAGTGGCAGGTGGAAATGTAAAATAACATACAGTCACTTCGGAAAACAGTTTGGCAACTTCTTTAAAAGTTACATAAATACTTACCCTATGATCCAGCTGTTCTACTCCAAAGAATCTAGACAAGAGCAATGAAAACATAAAAGGACACATATATCAATGTTTATAACAGTATTTATAATAATAACCAACTTTCTCTCAAATGCAGACTGGGAAAACAGAAATGTGGTATACCTATAAACTTGAATAATATTAAGCTCTAAAAAAGGGATAAAATACTGATATATATGATACCACTAGGAAAAACCTCAAAAATATTTTAAGTAAGTGAAGGAAGCCAAACTCAATATAATAAATACAAGATTTCATTTACATTAAATATCCAGAAAAAGCTAATTTTTAGATAGAGATCAGTGGTAGCCTGGGACTGGGGATGGGAACAAGACTGACTACAAATGGGCTGGAGGGAATTTTGGAAATAATGAAATGTACTAATACTGGATTGTGGAAACTGTTGCACATTATACAAATTCACTAAAAATAAATGAGTTGTGTACATACAATGGATAATTTTTATGGTATGATATTTTACCTCAATAATACTTAAGAAGAACCAAATTGAAATTTTTTCACTAAAAAAATACATCTACAATAAAAAATTTCACTTGAGATCTCCACAGCAGAAGAGACACAGTAAAAGAGTCATGGGATTTTAAGACATATCAATAGAAATTAACCAATCTGAGCAATAGAAAAACAAAAAAGGTTGAAACAGAAAGAGACTTGGGATCTATAGGGCAATATCAAAATGCCTAGCATACAAGTCATCACAGTGTCAGAATGAGAAAAACAATTGTGTAGAGAAAAAGTTTGTAGGAATATTAGTAGCCAAAGACTTCACAAGTTTGATGAAAGGTAAATCCACATATTACCACCTCAGCAAACCCAGACAAGATAAACTCAAAGAACAACATACCACAAATATCACAAACTGCTAAAAACCAAAAATAAAGAAAAAACTTTGAGAGAAACTACAAAAAACAATAGATTTTATATGGTGAAGCAATGATTCAAACAACTACAAATTTCTTACCAGAAACCATGGTGGACAGAGATCGCAGAAAAATCTTTAAAGCACTGAAAGAAGAAAAACCATCACCTAACACCACTTCAGCCACTGAAAATGTTCTTCAAGAATGAAGGCAAAATGAACACATTCTTAGATGAAGGAAAATGAAGAGAATTCATCTCAAGCAGTTGAGATGAAATGACAGAATTCTTTCGTCTGAAGGTAAATGATATCAAGGAGAAACTAGAATCTTTAGGAATGAAGAAGGGAACTGATAAATGAGTAAATACAAAAGATGATTTCTCTCCTCTTAAGGTATTTAAAACATGACTCTTTAAAGCAGAAATCCTAACACAGTCTTTTGGGCTTTCAAAATATGTAAATGTAAAACAGCTGGCAACCATTAAAAAAATAATGGGGGGAGTAATAAGTCTATATAGATGGAAGACTCTTGTTTTACTTGAAGTTGTAAAACATTAAATCTATATGAACTGCTAGGTGATTGCTGGGTATGTATACTGTAATCCCTACAGCAACAAGAACTAAACAAATTTAAGAGATGCAAACAAAAAACTTAACAACATTAAAGTGGAATACTAAAAATTGTTCAAATAATGTATTAGAAAAAAATGAGAAACTGCAACAAACAAAAAAGACAACAAAGCTCAGACAAGTAGAAAGCTAGAAACAGCATCACTACATCCATTAAGAGAAGAAAATGTCTTGACAAATGCAAATTAATGATTTTCATGATCCTACAAATGAAGTCATGGTGCAAAAAATTACATAGAAATTAAAAGAAAGGAAGGTGCTTTCAGGGAAAAACAATTTTAGAGTTTGACTGGAACAAACGACACAGACAGTCAAATAAAAGCAGGTAGGAAGATTAAACTAAAAATTATAATAAATTGCTAAAGGCAAAGAATGGGCTAGTGAATGAGAAGCCCCCAGAGTTTGAAAACGGGGTGGGTTGCACCCACCTGTAGCCTTTAAAAACAGGTAGTCACAGAGAAGATTACAGATTAAGATTCCCTTTGGTGTTTTCGGGGGAGGGGAGCAGCAACCATGTCTGGAATTCTACCCAGGTGCACCTCTACTATTTCTCTTACCAAAAAAAAAAAAAGGTTTTAATCTAAAAGGAAAATTTATTAAAACCTGCAGAAGCAGAGGAATAGAGGGCAGACTAATGGTAATACCAGGCCCATCTCCCCTAGGGAACACAAGCCTAAGTGCACAATGTAAGGACACCCACTGGACACCAACCGCATCTGGGTAAGGGGAGAAAACATAAAGCTTTAGCCCTGGGGGAGGGACAGGAATATATGCTAAGAACAGCATTACACTTGAAGGCACAAGACTTGTAAAGGCCATACCCCAAGACACAGATTCACAGTGACCGCTTAAAACTAAGTCTTCATCAGGACATTAGAGAATGGCCCATCCCCCTGCCATTTCTACCTCAACCACATGCTGACAAGCATCCAGTAAAATCTGAACACACAGGGGAAAGCTGAAGGAGACAGATACTCTCTGGGGAACAATGCAATGGGGGAAACCTAAAACAGAGCAGAAACACAAAAACTAAGTATCACTACTTGGTTCCAAGTCTCTGGTACACTGAGGGAAACCATAATAACAAGCTTCAAAACCAGCCCACTCCTGCCTGGTTTGACACAAAGTTCTACATTAATAGCCTAGAGAAAGGAAAGGTGTGCTTTTCTCCAAGAAGAAACAGTATTTACTTCACTATCTACTATCTTATATAACAAGTCTTGAGTTTCAACAAAAATTAAAATGTATACGAAAACAAAGGGAACAAAAACAGCCTGAAAAAGAAAAAGAAATCTTCAAAACCAGACTCAGATATGAGATGTGGGAACAAACAGAGAATTTCAAATAAACAGGATAACATGTTAAAACTGTAAACAGGCAAGATCACACAGGTAATATCAAAAGAGAGATGGAAATTATAAGAAAGAATCAAATGAAAATGGTAGAAATTGAGTACACATTAACAGAAATGAAGAATGCTTTTAATGGGCTCATAAGTAGACTCGACACAAATGAAGAATCAGGGAACTCAAACATAGGCCAATAGGAACTACCAAACTAAGATGCAAACAGAAGGTGGGGCAGGGGGGAACGATTATTCAAGACAAAACTACAAGACAATAAAAAAAAAAAAAAAAAAAAAAAAAAACAGTTGCCAGACACTGAGAGGTAGAGGGAGGGATAATTAAGTGGAGTACAGAGGATTTTTAGGGCAGAGACTCTGTATGATACTTTAATGATGGATGCATCATTATACATTTGTCCAAACTCACAGAATGTACAACAGCAAAAATTTTCCATAATCTTATAATTTTCAAATAAAAATTGTTTTATTTTTTCCTCTCCAATTATGTTTTTTTACCTTTTATTCATCTTATTGCAGTAAGACTTCCAGGATGATTTTGAATATGTTTACCAAGTTTGCAGAATATAAGGCTAATAAACAAAAGTCAATTACATTCCTATATAGCTATGAATAGTTGGAATTTCAAATAAAAAAAAAGAAGCATCCCCCAAAATGAAGTTCTTTATGTATTTATGTATAAATCTAACAATATGTTATATGCTGATCTATATGGATCAATATGCTGAACTATGAAATGTTAATGAAATAAATCAAAGATCTAGATAAATAGGAATATTATGCCCATGAAACAGAAGACTCATTAAGATACCAAATCTCCCCAATTTCATCTACAGATTCAATATCACCTCAATCAAAATCTCAGCAACCATTTTGTAGATTTAAAAGGTATTTTTGTAGATAAAGAGGGAGAATAATGTAGAAATAGACCATCTCTGAGACACAGCACAAAGGGAATACAACCTGAGGGTGACACAGTCATTTAGGAAATCCAGAGCTACTACCCTAGCCAAACAATCCTGCTCTCAAAGTAGGGGTGTCACTCTGAGAAAAGCAAGCCATTCCCTCTGCCCTCAGCTCCAGAGCACCAGTGCAGAGGTTTTGCCAAGGGGCAGAAGCAGGCTATACTAATAGAGAGCTCAGAAGGTTTCCCCAAGAGAACCGACTTAATTTGAAATACTGAGGAAAGAATCAATCCTAAGAGTACATTCAAAAACAACGGAAAATTTGGTGGTAAGCAATTAAAACAGGAGATGTAACTACATGCAGCAACAAGCGAAAGGAACACCACTTAAAAGTTCATCTGAAAGAATCAGGTAAAGAGACAGGTCAGAAGAGCTCTCCTGTGACCTGTATATATGCCTTCAGACCACAATGGAATTAAACTAGAAGACAGTAACAAAAAAGGTAACTGGAAAATCGCAAATATTAGCAGATTAAATAATATACTTCTAACTAGCAAATGGATCAAAGAAGAAATCTCAAGAGAATTTAAAATGCACTTTGAGCTAAATGAAAATACAATTTATCAAAAATTGCAGGACACAATGAAAGCAGTATTTACAGGGATAATTCCAAGAAAAAAGATCTAAAATAAAAATCTAAACTTCCACCTTAGGAAAAACTTAGGAAAATAGAAAAGAGCAAATTAAATCCTAAGTAAGCTGGAAAAAAAAAAACAGCAGAAATCAATTAAATTAAAAAGAGCAAATCAATAGGCAAAATCTACAAATCTTAAGCTTATTCTTTCAAAATATCAACAAAATAAGTAAGTCTCCATCAAGGACAATGATGAATAAAAAAGGGAAGACACAAATTACTAATATCAGAAATGAAAGCAGGGCATCACTATAGATACCATGGACATTAAAAGGATAATAAAGGAATACTATAAGTAACTATGCCCACAGATTGTACAATCTAGATGAAATAGACCAATTTCTTGAAAGAAACAATCTGCCAAAACTCACAGAAGGAAAAAATATAATCTAATTAGGCCTATATCTATTAAAGAAATGAAATCAATAATTAATAATCTCCCAAAAAGCACCAGGCTCAGATGGGCTCACAAACATTATACTAATTCTCTAAAACCTCTTCCAGAAGATAGAAATAAAGGAAATACTTCCTCATCCTATGAGGCCAACATTACCCTAATACCAAAACCAAAGACATTACAAGAAAACTATACACCAACAGCTACACTGACATAAAAACACAAATCCTCAAAATTAGTAAACAGAATCCAACAATGTAGAGAAGAATTACACACCATGACAAAGTGGGGTTTATCCAAAATATGCAAGGCTAGTTCAGTTATTCAAAATTCAGTGTATGTAAACTATCACATCAACACCTAAAGAAGAAAAGCACAGGCTCACAAACACATGAAGGCTTAAGAACATGCTCCTAAATAATCAATGGATCAACAACGAAATTAAAACAGAGATCAAACACTATATGGAGACAAATGACAACAGCACAAAGCTCCAACTTCTGTAGGATGCAGCAAAGGCAGTTCTAAGAGGAAAGTATATTGCAATCCAGGCCTATTTAAGAAGGAAGAACAATCCCAAATGAATAGTCTAAGTTCACAACTATTGGAACTGGAAAAAGAAGAAAAATGAGGCCCAAAGTCAGCAGAAGGAGGGACATAATAAAGATCAGAGAAGAAATAAATAAAATTCAGAAGAATAAAACAATAGAAAAAAAACAATGAAACCAAGAGCTGGTTTTTTGAAGAAATAAACAAAATAGATGAAGCCCTAGCCAGACTTATTAAGAGAGAAAGGGAATCTACATACATAAACAGAATCAGAAATGAGAAAGGAAAAATCACAACAGACCAGACAGAAATAAAAAGAATTATTAGAGAATACTATGAAAATCTATATTATAACAAGCTGGAAAACCTAGAAGAAATAGACAACTTCTTACAAAAATACAATCTTCCAAGACTGACCAAGCAAGAAACTGAAAATATAAAAAGAACAATTACCAGCAACGAAATTGAATCGGTAACCAAAAAACTACCCAAGAACAAAACCCCAGGTGAGATGGGTTCACTGCTGAATTTCATCAGACATACAGAGAAGACATATAGCCATTCTCCTTAAAGGTTTCCAAAAATAGAGGAGGGAACACTTCTAAAGTCATTCTATGAAGCTAGCATCACTCTAATATAAAAACCAGGCAAACAACTCACCAAAAAAGAAAATTACAGACCAATATCCCTGATGAACATAGATGCAAAAACATTTAACAAAATAATAGCAAACCAAATTCAAAAACACATCAAGAGGATCATACAGCATGATCAAGTGGGATTCATCTCAGGGATGCAAGGATGGTACAACACTCGAAAATCCATCAACAGCATCCACCACATCAACAAAAAGAAAAACAAAAACCACATGATCATCTCCATAGATGTTGAAAAAGCATTCGACAAAATTCAACATCCATTCATGAAAAAACTCTTTTAACAAAATGGGTATAGAGGGCAAGGACCTCAACATACTAAAGCCCATATATGACAAACCCTGAGCCAACATCATACTTAACAGCGAGAAGCTGAAAGCTTTTCACCTAAGATCGGGAACGAGACAGGGATGCCCACTCTCTCCACTGTTATTCAACATAGTACTGGAGGTCCTAGCCACGGCAATCAGACAAAACAAAGAAATACAAGGCATCCAGATTGGTAAAGAAGAAGTCAAACTGGCATTATTTGCAGATGACACGATATTGTACATAAAAACCCTAAAGACTCCATTCCAAAACTACTAGGACTAATATCTGAATTCAGCAAAGTTGCAGGATACAAAGCTAATACACAGAAATCTGTTGCTTTCCTATACACTAACGATGAGCTAACAGAAAGAGATATCAGGAAAACAATTCCATTCACAATTGCATCAAAAAGAATAAAATACCTAAGAATAACCTAATGAAGGAAGTGAAAGACCTATACCCTGAAAACTACAAGACACTCCTAAGAGAAATTAAAGAGGACTCTAATAAATTGAAACTCATCCCATGCTCTTGGCTAGGAAGAATTAATATTGTCAAAATGGCCATAATGCCTAAAGCAATCTACAGATTCAATGCAATCCCTATCAAAATAACAATAGGATTCTTCAAAGAACTGGAACAAATAGTTCTGAAATTCATATGGAGCCATAAGAGACCCCGAATAGCCAAAGCAATCCTGAAAACGAAGAATAAAGCAGGAAGGATCTCAATTCCCAACTTCAAGCACTACTACAAAGCCACAGTAATCAAGACAATTGGGTACTGGCACAGAACAGACCCACAGACCAGTGGAACAGAATAGAGAGTCCAGATATTAACCCAAACACATATGGTCAATTCATATACGATGAAGGAGCCATGGATATACAATGGGGAAAGGACAGCCTCTTCAGCAGCTGGTGTTGGAAAAACTGGACCGCTACATGTAAGAGAATGAAACTGGACTACTGTCTAGCCCCATACACAAAGGTAAACTCAAGGTAGATCAAAGATCTGAATATAAGTCATGAAAGCATAAAACTCTTAGAAAAAAACATAGGCAAAAATCTCTGGGACATGAACATGAGCAACTTTTCATGAACTTATCTCCCCGGGCAAGGGAAACAAAAGCAAAAATGAACAAGTGGGACTATATCAAGCTGAAAAGCTTCTGTACAGCAAAGGACAGTATCAGTAGAATAAAAAGAAATCCTACAGTATGGGAGAATATATTCATAAATGACATATGAGATAAGGGGTTGACACCCAAAATATATAAAGAGCTCATGCACCTCAACAAACAAAAAGCAAATAATCCAATTAGAAAATGGGCAGAGCATCTGAATTGACACTTCTCCAAAGAAGAAATTCAGATCGCCAACAGGCAAATGAAAATATGCTCCACATCGCTTATCATCAGAGAAATGCAAATTAAAACCACAATGAGATATCACCACACACCAGTGAGGATGGCCGACAACCAAAACACAAACAACAACAAATGTTGGCGAGGATGTGGAGAAAAGGGAACCCTCCTACACTGCTGTTGGGAATGCAAATTAGTTCAACCATTGTGGAAAGCATTATGGAGGTTCCTCAAAAAACTCAAAATAGAAATACCATTTGACCCAGGAATTCCACTCCTAGGAATTTACCCTAAAAATGCAGCAGCCCAGTTTCAAAAAGACATATGCACCCCTACGTTTATCGCAGCACTATTTACAATAGCCAAGAAATGGAAGCAACCTAAGTGTGAATGGATAGAGAAGATGTGGTACATATACACAATGGGATATGATTCAGCCCTAAGAAGAAAACAAATCCTACCATTTGTATCAACATGGATGGAGCCAGAGGGTATTATGCTCAGTGAAATAAGCCAGGTGGAGAAAGAAAAGTATCAAATGATTTCACTCATATGTGGAGCATAAGAGCAAAGAAAAAAAAAACTGAAGGAACAAAACAGCAGCAGGTCTCACAGATCCCAAGAATGGACTAACAGTTACCAAAGGGAAAGGGACTAGGGAGTATGGGTGGGAAGGGAGGGATAAGGGGAAAAATGGGGGCATTACAATTAGCAGACACAATGTTGGGGGGGCATGGGAAGGGGTGTACAGCACAGAGAAAACAAGTAGTGATTCTATAGGATCTCACTACGCTTATGGACAGTGACTGTAATGGGGTTGGTGGGGGGGACCTGATCAAGTGAGGAGTTTAATAACCATAATGTTGCACATGCAATTGTAGATTAATGATACCAATATAAAAATTTTTTAAAAATGGGCAAAACACTTGAGCAGACACACCTTAGCAATGATACACAGATGGCACATAAGCGTATAAAGAGATGCTGCATATCATTTGTCATCAGGGAAATGAAAAGTAAAATAATGAGATGTAGGGCCTTCAGATCTAAGAGGTAACAGTCAAAAGGTGAATCATTGCCAAGATGGCGCTCACCGGGTGAGCGTAGGGCGGCACCTGAGCTGGTTTCCGAGATAAAGTGAGTTTGCTTTATAGTTCCTCATTACTCCCCATTGGTGGCTTAACTCTTCCGTGAACGTGATCAGCTCGTGGACACCATTTACTTGTATGATATGCCTTCCTGCGTGAAGGGCTTGTGACTGCCTGACCTTTGTGTTGATTGGCCCATGAGTATTATATATGCCTTGCTGTTTCCGCAATAAACGAGTTCCTGCTTTGACTGAGCTCCCTGTCGCGTCTGCTTGTCTCCAGTTCAGGTCTAAGAGCCGGAGGCTGGTGATCGGGTGGGCAGTTGGCACTCGCCTCTCCCGGATCTGCCTTGCCAGGGCGTGTCTCTCCCTCATTTTCTCTCTGCAGGTTCAGAGGGGAACTAGGGGAGGCTAAAAACCCCGACAATGAGATACCATTATACACCTATTGGAATGACCAAAATCCGGTACACTGAGAACACCAAATGCTAGTAAGGGTCTGGAGCAATAGGAACTGTTATTCATTGCTAATGGAAACACAAAATAGCACAGGCACTTTGCAAGACATTTTAGTGCTTTCTTACAAACTAAATATACTTATGATATATCCTGCAATCATTTGTCTTGGTGTTTATGAGACAGGGACAATGGGTGTAGTCAGAGTAGGGTGAGGGCCTCCGGAAAAAGCAGGGTG
>JAQQAC010016209.1:56918046-56947952 GCA_029783875.1 Phataginus tricuspis | reverse complement strand
AACCCCCTAGACAACGCAGCACACCGGACTCTCTTGTCCCCTCCTGGCGTGAGCCGGGAGCTCTGTCCTATCACTTTATTTCTAAATAAAAGCCTGTACCTTGCTCTCCTACCTTGCCTGTTTGCTAAGCTCATTCTTCGGCTTTGTGAACAAGAACCCTGGCATCATTTACATAAATGAGTAAAAAACTTAAGTCCACACAAAAACCTGTACACAGATGTTTACAGAAGCTTTATTCATTACTTGCCAGAACTTGGAAGCAACCAAGATGCCCCTCCATTAAGTGAATGAATAGACTGCTACACTGCCACAATAGATTTATTCAGTGAAGGAAAGAATGTGCTGTCAAGCCATGAAAAGACAAGCAGGAATCTTAAATGCATATTACTAAGTGAAAGAAGCTAATCTGAAAAGGCTACATATTGCGTGATTCCAACTACCAAACATTCTGGAAAAGACAAAACAATGGAAACAGTAAAAAGATTAGTGGTTGCCAGGGGCTAAGGAGGACAGAAGTACAGATCAGCAGAGCACAAGGGATTTTTAGGGCAGTTATGTAAAAAAGAAACTAGAAGAGTCAAAACAGATTTGAAAAAAAAAGATTAAAGTTGGGGCACTCATTACCTGTTTTCAAGGCTTATTTTAAGACTTCTTATGAAGTAATAGCAGTATAACAGATGCACAGATCAATGGAACAGAATAGGATATCTAGAAATAGACCCATACACATATGGTCAATTATTTTTTGGCAGTGATGCCAAGACAATTCAAGGAAGAAAGCACAGGCTTTTCAATGAACAGTACTGAAAATAAGAGGATGGGGGTAAAGGGCAGACTACAAAGGAGCATGGGAGAAATCTTTTAGGTCATGAAACAATTCTGTATTTCATAGTGATAGTTACACTATGGAATCTCCTTGTGAAAACTCATAGTATTGTAAACTAAAGATGATGAACTTTACATTTTTAAAATTATACTTCAATAAACCTTAATAAATGTTTAAAAACTAGATCGTTTTAAAAATTACATAGCGAGAAAATCAAAATCAAGACATAAGTATATTAAGATAATAGAAAGAACCAGCAGTGAATATTCATATGATATAGCTGAATTCAGGGGTGGGTTAGAAGCATCTGTGTATGAAAGAGAGTTAAATCCTTGTCATTCAGGGTGGTATGGGTAAAACGGCAATATTTCCAGAATCTCCTGCCTGGCTTTAGTGCATCTGCATATCAATAGGTGTTTCCAAGGGATGGAGAGATTTAGTCTATCTACATATCAGTAGGTAATTAGAAGGGCATGAGAGGGCTTACCTGGATGGGAGAGGTTGGGTGGAACTCTCTCTCCTGCGGCAGCCTGGTCAAGAGAGAGGCAGGATGACTGCTTGTAAGAAATAAATGGGTTTCTTAAACTTTATTTCTCCCTTTGACTGATTTCGGTTTCAAAGGTATTTTATCCTGGGATTTTCCCCCTGGAGTTACAGGTGGGCAGTCAGTAGATAATGGCAAAAGCAAAAAAAAAAACAAAACAAAACCTATACTAGCATATTATTTAGACATATGGAGCTAAGTAACAGAAGAATCAATTGAAAGTGATTTGGTTGCCTCTGAGAATGGAAAATTAGGGGTAAGGGAAATCAGACAACTGTTTTTAAACCTTATAAAACTATACAATTCTACTACATGCATAGAGAAAAAAACCTTCAATTTTTAAATTTAAATTTTAAATAGTACAACTACTTCTTGAAGTATGTGTCACTAGTTCACTGGTACATTAAACTACTTTTAACTTATAAACTGTATTTTATGTAAAGGTAAGAATCATCTAAAAGAATCACAAAGATGGGGATGGAGAGATGTCTAAATATAAATGAGTAGATATTCTCTAAGTCCAAACATTACTGTAAATAAACAGCTAGGTAGCCACCTAGTATAAAATTGCAACTTGATCAGCTAGAGTCTCTGAAGTTGGACACTGAACTACAAAAGGAGTAAATCTGGAGTTCCACCCCTACCAGTGGGTTGGAAACTATCCCACTACAAAACCTAATATGCATTTCACAAAGGTGGGCCCTGACCACCTATGCTTCCACCAAACGACAGCTTTCCTCTAAACTATTATTATCGGTCTATATGACTAGGCTTCATTCCTGTTAGGAGTTTGCCCTGTACCTCAATCCTTTGGTTTGGGTTTTGCTCCAACTGAACCAACCACCAAGGGTTGACAACACTATTAATCTGTCTGCATAATTATCTAGAAATTTCCTGTTGAAATACTCTACCAATTTGGATCCCATCCCTCTGAATACTAGGCCAGATCAGGCACACATCTGGCCTGTCCCCTACCCATAAACATACACTTCAGACAAGTGGTTTTCAAGCTTTTGGAAGTTCATACTCTTAATATAAGAGACCCAAAGAGCTTTAGGTGATTTATTTACTACATTAGAAAGTAAATTAAAAAGTTTTGTAAGTGTTTAAAATACTTATTAAGAATTTAATTGGATAATTAATTTAAATAAAAATTTAATGTTTCACTTAAAAATATTACATATATTACATGTTAGCATACACACCAAATGTTTGTAGAAAATGACTATTTTCAAAACTAAATAACTTTAGTGATGAGTGGCATTTTTTTCTATTACAGTATCATTGATATATGATCTTATGTTGGTTTCAAATATACAACTCAGTGGTTCAACAGTTGCCCATATTATTAAATCTTCACCCCTTCTAGTGTGGTTACTTTCTATCAATGTAGTAAGATGTTACAGATTCACTGACTATATTCACCATGCTGTACTACAGTCCCTGTGACCAACTTATATTGTGATTGCTTGAGTGCTGTTGCTTTATATATATTTATGCAAATCTTTAATGTCTGGTTTCATAGAAGACAGCTAGAGCCACATATCTGCTTCTGCCTTCAAGCTACTATGAAATGTTTTGCTTGGGTTGTAATATATGAAGTCTTACCTAACAGCTATGTAGTTGATAAAGAGAGAACTATATTAATATCCATTCAGATTGTCATGGATATTCTTCATTGATCTATACCAAAACTCAAGAAGTGGTAGTTTGTCAAAGATTAATTGAAATGCAGGAAAGTGAAGACTTATCAACAAACTTTCCATACAGTTATATTAAAATCTATTGGTCTGTCTTACCCTTTCAATGGATGTTTGAAACATGCATGATTTTGGAACATCCTACAAAGGTCTTTTGGAAAATATCAGTTCACTGAGCAATGCAGATCTTCAAAATTCGGCATATTACATTAAAAATATTTTTTAACTCATATTCATTAAAATCTCCTTTCATGTCATCAGAAATGTCTTTTAAGTATTAGGAAACTATATATAAAGTCACACATAGATACAAATTTATAAAAATTCTAAATCTTGCTTGAAAGCTCAATTATTAAATGGGCAATAAATACTGTCAGTTATTTTCCTTGAAGGAATAAGCTTACTACATTTATTCAGAAAAAAAATGCATGTCTGATACCAAAATATGAAAAACTATAGTTTTGTCTATCAGTTATTCTTCTAAGTAAAATGTTTTAAGTGAAGAGTAGCCTAGTGTGCTGACAATGTTACAGGTGATTCTCCTCAAGGCAATCATTTTAATTCAGTTTACAGAAGTGCTTCAAGCATACTGCCCTCTTCATCACATAATATTAAGACATGTACTCAAGGGCCCATATTTAATATAACAGGTAATGTTTACTGCTCAAAGATTTCTTTCTGAGAGAAACTTTTTTTAACTACAGGTACACAGTAAAGAATACAATAACTACAGGTACAGTCCAGTACCACTACCTTGATTCATACTCTGGCAGAAGCAGATTTACTTCCTGCTGTTTTGACACCAGGGCTGAAGACATCAACACAGTAAAAGTGACATTAACAGCTAAATACTATTATGAAAATATTTTCCACTTTGCAGATCCCTTGAAAAGCCCACACACTGAAAATTGTTTTACACTGCTGGCCACCACCTCAGATTATAAATTGCCCTAGATCTGTTCCCACCCTATTACGGCTTATTGCCCTTTCCCAACAGTACTACTGATCCCTTAGCAATGACAACTTCACTGTCACTTAATCCTACTGCCTTGCAGAAAACAAGGAATCAAAAAAAAAAAAAAAACCCACTTCATTTTCAAATCAATAAGACTTTCCCACCCTTCTCAGGAACTATGAAAGTGGTATCTTCTGAATAGCTGGGTTTTGTCAATTAGTTTTCTCAATCAGATGGTAAACAACCTTTTTCTTTTTAAACCTTTGGAAGGGAATCCTAAAATGTATGACACACACTTCTGCCTAAACAAAGCAGAAGACATAATTAACCTTTTTGGGATCCCCTCTACATTAAATTGTCCAAGACTACTCTATTTTACCTGTATGTCTCCTCACTTGTAGTCAGGCTATGAGCTGCCACTTGTAACAATGATCAATGTATCGTGCTATCAATGTACCATGCTATGAATGTATCATACTATAGCCTGTCTTCTACCTTCTAAATCTGTCATGGATTTGGAAACCAGATTTATCAGAATTATGTATTAAAGGTTCTAAGTGAGGGATACACTGAAAATGAACTCTGTGAGTTCTAGCCAACAGACACTGCTGTACCTCTTTTAGCTGTTCAAAATCCTTCTTATACTACTTCTCCACTGTGTTCAAAACAACTGGCTAAATAGATGAGTTCCAGACATTAAGATGATACTGTATTTGCATTTAAAATGAAGTCTTGTCCAAGTAACTTGAAATTCACACAAAAAGAGGTTTGACAAATCAAGACCAGAGTGTTTGTTAATTAAACTTTTAATTTCAAGATAATTATATTCACATGCAGTTTTAAGAATAATAAAAGATAACCCTTTTACTATATACCCAAATTTCTCCAATAGTAACTGCTTGCAAACCCAAACTACAACATCATGACCAGGATACTGATACTGATAGGCAAGATGCAGAACATTTTCACTTAACATAAAGATACTTCATTATCTTCTACCACACTCTTCACCCAATTCCACACCTGAAACTTATCAACCACTACTTTATTCTACATCTGTATAACAGTCATTTTCAGATTACTATACAAATGATGTTATACAGTATGTAGTCTTTTAAGATTGGATTTTTTCACTCAGCATAATTCTCTAGGGGATTCATCCAGGTTATTTGATCAACTTCATTTTTCTTTACTCCTGAGTAATATGTATTAATTTAGCTAAGCTACTCGATAGTATTACTGCCTTGGCATCCATTTTGTTCAACCAAGAGGCCTAAGGGGGCCTTCTCATGCAAGAACTTGCCCTAGATAACAGTCCACTGAATCACAAGTAAATGTGAAGTCCTAATATACCTTCCCCAATGGCCCTTGTGATAAAGAGTCTCTCCTGCCTCCCAGGGCCTTTCTCTTGTGTATCTCTAAGGTAATATCCCCGAGAAGCTTACCAAAACCCTGCATTTTTTTTTTTTTTTTTGGTTTGGACTGATCAATCCAGCCTTAACCTCAGAAGCAATCCACCTACATACCCTAATAAAAGTTTGAGCCCCAGGTCCTGCCCCACTCTCTCTGCCTGCAATCTGCCTTGACCTCCCCATGTGTCCCCTTGAGATATACTGTACGTCCCTCCAGAACCTGTGAATAATAAACTTCTCTATTTAAATTTCCCTTGAGGTCTCCTATTGAAAATCACCTCCACAACACCCCCAGGGGTTGAGCGTGGAGCTCTACTTAACAACATTAATTTAATAAAGTCACTGCATGTAATGAATGTGCCACAATTTGTTTAGCAATGCAACCTTTAAAAGACATCTGAGCATCTCTGCATTGTTACTATTATGAATAAAAATGGTATGAACATTAACATACAGGTTTTTGTGTGAACATTAGTTTTCATTATTTACCTCAAGAATATAACTTCAGGGTATCATAAGGTAGTTGCATGTTTGGTTTAGTAAGAAACTGTCAAACTTTTCCAAAATGGCTATACCATTTCACATTCCCATCAGCAGTGTATGAGTGTTGTCAGGCAGCTGTGACTGGGAAAGTTTCTCCTTGCACACTAGGTGAAACCTCAACCTGGACAGGGGGAGGATTCTTGACTCTGAATGAGAAAGAATTCTTGAGCAGTTTGGACAAGTGTAGGTAAGGAAGGAATTCACTAAAGCAAGAGTAGCAGGGAATGGCAGCTGCTTTACAGGAAGAAGAAAGCACGGAAGAACAGAGGGAAGAATGGGAAACTCATTGAACTCCTGCTTAGCATAGGGCAGATCCCTCACCAACTCCTAAAGCCAGGGTCACCTGGCATCCAGTGTCCACTTGAATCTGCATGACATGGGAATTAAGCTCCTACGACTCCAGGATTAGGGGGAGCTTCAGAACACTGAATGGAGTGAGATTATGTTCTAAGAACTTCCCAAGGGGAAAGAAAGATTTTTCAGGCAGGCTATTTAAGAGCATGATCATACAGCTGCAGTCCTGTCTGGGTCACCCAAATGGCACGAACTCACAAGCCCAAATCAAGATATTTCGGTAGCCCTTCCCTACCTGCCTGAAGTAGGAAAAAGAGAGTGAAATTTGTACTTAAGTGTAGAAAACTGAATGAAATAGTAATGCAATAAAGATGGTTACCACTGGAAGAGTGTAGAGACAAAACAGTAAGATGAGCAGTGGGAAGTCTTTAAGGCAAAAAGTACATACTTGAAGAAAGTAGAGTGCAGGCAAACTCAGAGAGGTGGCTCAGTGAAGGGCTTAGGATTCTGTCTTTGAGGGCTTTCAAGAATAGGGCAAAGGTGATCTAAGTTATAAAACCATAAATCTCTTAGAAGAAAACATACGCAAGATCTCTTGAAAATAAGGATGAATGATTTGTTCCTTAACACATCTTCTTGGGCACGGGAAACAAAATAAAAAATGAACAAGTGGGACTAAATCAAACTAAAATGCTTCTATACAGCAAAGGACACCATCACTAAAAGAAAAAAGCATCCCACAGTATGGGAGAATACATTCATAAATAACTCAACTGATAAAGTTTTAATATAAATATAAAGAACCCATATGCCTCAACACCAAAAAACAAATAATCCAATTAAAAAATGGGCAGAAGACCTGAACAGACATTTCTTCAAAGAAAAAATACAAATGGCCGACTTCCGGGAAGATGGCGGCATGAGCAGGGCGGTGAAAATCTCCTCCCAAAACCATATGTATTTATGAAAATACAACAAATACAACTATTCCTTAAAAAGAGACCAGAAGATACAGGACAGCACACAGCATGCAGCTACACCTGAGAGGACTCGGCACCCCGCAAGGAGGGTTAAGATACGGAGCCGGACCCGGCGGTACCCGAGCACTCCCCCACCCCAGCACCCCAGCACCCCAGCAGGAGGAGAGGATTCAGAGCCAGGAGGGAGTGGAAGTACAGGCCCATGAAATAAGCAGCCCTGGTGATCTGTGCCGGTACCGCTGACACACATCACATGGTGTATCGGAGATTGGAGAGACAGATGGTGCAGGATCTAAGCTTGGGAATGCACTGGATCCTCGAAGCTGGCTCCTGGGACAAAAGAAAAGCAGGCGCTTTCTTGTTAGCAGTCTTAAAGAGACAAGGGTCGAGGATCGTTCCAGCACACTCAGCCCAGCAGGCTGGGAGTCCTGGGGAACTACAGATACCTTTGCTGGCGACTGGGAAAGAGTAGCCGCACTCAGACTTCCCACAGAGATCAACAGCCTCCCATTCGTTGCCGCCCCAGCCAGGGCTACAATAGGCCCTAAGGAAAGGCACAGCGGCAGTTGCGGAATAGTGGAGCTACAGCGCCACCTACAGCATCCTCACAGAATCTACTCCCACTGGGCGTTTCTTTTCGGGTTTTTTCTTTCTGTTTTCTTGTCTTTTCATTCTTTCTATTTCTTATTCTCTTTTCTTTCTTTATTATTTTTTTTCTTTATTTTTAAAAGTATTAAAGAACCCAGATGACATACATGGCACCTACCAGCAACCACTTCTATCGCCATGAAAAGACAGAGGAATACAGTAGAAACAAAACTCACCCAGACCCAGAGAACACCAGAAAGGGAACCTGAAGGGATGGAAATGCACAATCTTCCTAAAAAAGAATTCAGAACAAAAGTCATAATCATACTGATGGATCTACAGAGAAATATACAAGAGCTGAGGGAGGAAGTGAGGGAAGTGAGTAAAGACAATGCAGAATTGAGACAAGCAATCAACGGCCTTAGCAGCACACTGGACAAGATGCAAGAGACTGTTAGTGGAACAGAAATCAGAGAACAGAAATACAGAGAAACAGAGGCAGAGAGAGATGAAATGACCTCCAGGAATGAAAGAATATTAAGAGAACTGTGCGACCAATGCAAACGGAACAATATTCGCATTATAGGAGTACCAGAGGAAGAAGAGAGAGAAAAAGGGATAGAAAGTGTCTTTGAAGAAATAATTGAGGAAAACTTTCCCACACTGGGGAAGGAAATAGTCTCGCAGTCCACGGAAGCCCACAGAACTCCCAACACAAGGGACCCAAGGAAGACAACACCAAGACACATAATAATTAAGATGGCATAGGTCAAAGATAAAGACACAGTATTAAAGGCAGCTAGAAAAAGAAAAAAGATCACCTACAAAGGAAAACCCATCAGACTATCATCAGACTTCTCAACAGAAACCTTACAGGCCAGAAGAGAATGGCATGATATATTTAACGTAATGAAACAGAAGAACCTAGAACCAAGAATATTGTATCCAACACGATTATCATTGAAATATGACGGAGGGATTAAACAATTTCCAGACAAACGAAAGTTGAAAGAGTTTGCCTCTCATAAACCACCACTACAGGATATCTGAAACAGACTGCTCTAGAGGGAAGCACCCCTAAAGCTAAAAAGATGTCACCAGAGAAAATAAAATCATAGCAAAGAAAGCAGACCATCCAAATACTAACTAAAGGCAAAGAATAAAACACCCAATATATAAAGAATGGAGGAGGAAGAATAGGAAGGGAGAAATAAAGAAACATCAGACGGCGTTCACAATAACTTAACAAGAAACTTAAGTTAGATTCTTAGATAGTAAAGAAGCAACCCTTGAACCTTTGGTAACCATGAATCTAAAGCCAGCAACGGCAATAAGTACATATCTATCAATAATCACCCTAAATGTAAATGGACTGAATGCACCCATCAAAAGACACAGAGTAACAGAGTGGATAAAAAAGCAAGACCCATCTATATGCTGCTTACAAGAGACTCACCTCAAACCCAAAGATATACACAGACTAAAAGTGAAGGGATGGAAAAAGATATTTCATGCAAACAACAATGAGAAAAAAGCAGGTGTTGCAGTACTTGTATCAGACAAAATAGACTTCAGAACAAAGAAAGTATCAAGAGATAAGAAGAACATTACATAATGATAAAGGGGTCAGTCCGATAAGAGGATATAACCATTTTAAATATATATGCACAAAATGCAGGAGCGGCAGCATATGTGAAACAAATACTAACAGAATTGAAGGAGGAAATAGAAAGCAATGCATTAATTCTCTGAGACTTCAACACTCCACGCACTCCAAAGGATAGATCAACCAGACAGAAAATAATAAGGACACCGAGGCATAGAACAACAAACTAGAACAGATGGACCTAAGAGACATCTACAGAACTCTACACCCAAAAGCAGCAAGATACACATTCTTGACAAGTACACATGGAACATTTTCTAGAATCGACCACATACTGGGCCAGAAAAAGAACCTCAGTAAATTCAAAAAGACTGAAATTCTACCAACCGACTTTTCAAATCACAAAGGTATAAAACGAGAAATAAATTGTGCAAAGAAAACAAAAAGGCTCACAAACACATGGAGACTCAACAACATGCTCCTACATAATTGATGGATCAACGATCAAATTAAAACAGAGATCAAGCAATATATGGGGACAAATGACAAAAACACAAAGCCCGAACTTCGGTAGCACACAGCAAAGGCAGTTCTAGGAGGAAAGTATATCGCAATCCAGGCCTATTTAAAGAAGGAAGAACAGTCCCAAATGAATAGTCTAAAGTCACAATTATTGAAATTGGAGAAAGAAGAACAAATGAGGCCCAAAGTCACCAGAAAGAGGGACATAATAAAGATGAGAGAAAAAAATAAATAAAATTGAAAAAATAAAATAGAAAAAATCAATGAAACCAAGAGCTGATTCTTTGAAAAAATAAACAAAATAGATAAAGCTGTAGCCAGACTTATTAAGAGAACAAAAGAATCTACACACATAAACAGAACCAGAAATGAGAAAGGAAAAATCACGACGGATCCCACAGAAACACAAAGAATTATTAGAGAATACTATGAAAATCTATATGCTAACAAGCTGCAAAACCTAGAAGAAAAGGACAACTTCTCAGAAAAATACAACCTTCCAAGACTGACCAAGCAAGAAACAGAAAATCTAAACAGACCAATTACCAGCAATGAACTTGAATCGGTAATCAAAAAACCACCCAAGAACAAAACCCCCGAGCCAGATGGATTCACTGCTGAATTTCTCACACATATAGAGAAGACATAATACCCATTCTCTAATACTAAAGTTTTCCAAAAAATAGAAAAGGAGGGAATACTTCCAAACTCATTCGATGAAGCCAGCATCACTTTAATACCAAAACCAGGCAAAGACCTCACCAAAAAAGAAAATTACAGACCAATATCCCTGATGAACATAGATGCCAAAATACTCAACAAAATATTAGCAAACCGAATTCAAAAATATATCAAGAGGATCATACACCATGATCAAGTGGGATTCATCTCAGGGATACAAGGATGGTACAACATTCGAAAATCCATCAACATCATGAAAAACATCAACAAGAAGAAAAAAAAACCACATGATCATCTCCATACATGCTGAAAAAGAATTTGACAAAATTCAACATCCATTCATGATAAAAACTCTTAACATAATGGGTATAGATGGCACATAACTCAATAAAGGCTATATATGAAAAACCCACAGTCAACATCATACTTAACAGTGAGAAGCTGAAAGCTTTTCCTCTAAGATCAGGAACAAGAAAGGAATATGCACTCTCCACTGTTATTTAACACAGTACTGGAGGTTCTAGGCACGGCAATTAGACAAAACAGAGAAATATGAAGAATTCAGATTGGTAAATAAGTGAAACTGTCATTATCTGCAGATGACATGATATTGTACATAAAAAACCCTAAAGACTCCACTCCAAAACTACAACTAATATCTGAATTCAGCAAAGATGCAGGATACAAAATTAATACACAGAAATCTGTTGCTTTCCTATACACTAACGATGAGCTAACAGAAAGAGACATCAGGAAAACAATTCCATTCACAATTGCATCAAAAAGAATAAAATATCTAGGAATAAACCTAACCAAGGAAGTGAAATATCTATTCCCTGAACACGACAAGACACTCCTAAGAGAAATTAAAGAGGACTCTAATAAATTGAAACTCATCCCATGCTCTTGGCTAGGAAGAATAAATATTGTCAAAATGGCTATATTACCTAAAGCAATCTACAGATTTAACGCAATCCCTATCAAAATACCAACAGCTTTCTTCAATGAACTGGAACAAATAATTCTAAAATTCATGTGGAACCAAAAAAGACCCCGAACAGCCAAAGCAAGCCTGAGAATGAGGAATAAAACTGTTAATTACGCTCCCTGACTTCAAGCTCTATTACAAAGCCACAGTAATCAAGACAATTTGTTATTCGCACAAAAACAGACCCACAGACCAGTGGAACAGAAGAGAAAATCCAAACATTAACTCAAACATTTACAGTCAATTAATATTTGATAAAGGAGCCTTGGATATACAATAGGGAGATGACAGCCTCTTCAACAGCTGGTGTTGGAAAAACTGGACAGCTACATGTAAGAGAATGAGACTGGACTACTGTCTAACCCCATACACAAAGGTAAACTCAAGGTGGATTAAAGACCTGAATGTAAGTCATAAAACCATAAAACTCTTAGAAAAAAACACAGGCAAAAATCTCTTGGACATAAACATGAGGGACTTCTTCATGAACATATCTTACCAGGCAAGGGAAACAAAAGCAAAAATGAACAAGTGGGACTATATCAAGCTGAAAAGCTTCTGTACAGCAAAGGACACCATCAGTAGAATAAAAAGAGATCCTACAGTATGGGAGAATATATTCATAAATGACGTGTCTGATAAGGGGTTGACATTGAAAATATATAAACAACTCACACACCTTAACAAACAAAAAGCAAATAATCCAATTAAGAAATAGGCAGAGGACATGAATATACACTTTTCTAAAGAAGAAATTCAGATGGCCAACAGGCACATGAAAAGATGCTCCACATCGTTAATCATCAGAGAAATGCAAATTAAAACCACAATGAGATATCACCTCACACAAGTGAGGATGGCCAACATCCAAAACACAAACAACAACAAATGTTGGCGAGGATGTGGAGAAAAGGGAACCCTCCTACACTGCTCGTGGGAATGCAATTTAGTTCAACCATTATGGAAAGCAGTATGGAGGTTCCTCAAAAAACTCAAAATAGAAATACCATTTGACCCAGGAATCCCACTCCTAGGAATTTACCCCAAGAATGCAGCAGCCCAGTTTCAAAAAGACAGATGCACCCCTATGTTTATTGCAGCACTATTTACAATAGCCAAGAAATGGAAGCAACCTAAGTGTCCATCAGTAGATGAATGGATAAAGAAGATGTGGTACATATACACAATGGAATATTATTCAGCCATAAGAAGAAAACAAATCCTACCATTTGCAATAACATGGATGGAGCTAGACGGTACTATGCTCAGTGAAATAAGCCAGGCGGAAAAAGACAAGTATCAAATGATTTCACTCATATGTGGAGTATAAGAACAAAGATAAGAACTGAAGGAACAAAATAGCAGCAGACACAGAACCCAAGAACAGACTAATAGTTACCAAAGGGAAAGGGACTGGGGAAGATGGGTGGGAAGGGAGGGATAAGAGGGAAAAAGGGGCATTACGATTAGCAGATGTAATGTTGGGGGGCATGGGGAGGGCTGTACAACTCAGAAGACAAGTACTGATTCTATAGCATCTCACTACGCTGATGGACAGTGACTGTAATAGGGTTGGTGGGGGGAACCTGATGAAGGGGGTAGTTTAATAACCATAATATCGCACATGTAACTGTAGATTAATGATACCAAAATAAATTATAAAAAATTAAAAAACAGAAAAAAGGTGGAAAGCTCTGGGCACAAGGCCCAGCAAAAAAAAAAAACAAAAAACTTGAATGGTCTTCTTAGAAATGAGTTTATATAAAACATACCCTTATTTCAGTAAACTGGTAAGCACAAATTGGTCAGACTAGTTATAAAGCAGTGTCCACCACAAACTAGTTGAGAAATTTGTTCCCATGTTTTCTTGGGTATTTTGTCATTATATTAAAAATATAATATTTGATTTGCAACAGCAAAAAAAAAGAATAAATATTGCAAAATGGCTATACTACCTAAAGCAATCTACAGATTCAACGCAATCCCTATCAAAATACCAACAGCTTTCTTCAATGAACTGGAACAAATAATTCTAAAATTCATATGGAACCAAAAAAGACCCCGAATAGCCAAAGCAAGCCTGAGAAGGAGGAATAAAATTGTTAATTACGCTCCCTGACTTCAAGCTCTACTACAAAGCCACAGTAATCAAGACAATTTGGTACTGGCACAAGAACAGACACACAGAACAGTGGAACAGAATAGAGAGTCCAGAGATGAACCCAAACATACACAGTCAATTAATATATGATAAAGGAGGCATGGATATACAATGGGGAAATTACAGCCTCTTCAACATCTGGTGTTGGCAAAACTGGACAGCTCTATGTAAGAGAATGAAACTGGATTACTGTCTAACCCCCTACACAAAAGTAAATTCAAAATGGATCAAAGACCTGAATGTAAGTCGTGAAACTCTAAAACTCTTAGAAAAACACATAGGCAAAAATTTCTTGAACATAAACATGAGCAACTTCTTCATAAACATATCTCCACCGACAAGGGAAACAAAAGCAAAAATGAACAAGTGAGACAGTATCAAGCTGAAAAGCTTCTGTACAGCAAAAGACACCATCAGTAGAACAAAAAGACATCCTACAGTATGGGAGAATATATTCATAAATGACATATCCTGTACGGGGTTGACATCCAAAATATATAAAGAGCTTAAGCACCTGAACAAACGAAAAGCAAATAATCTAATTTAAAAATGGGCATAGGACATAGACACTTCTCCAAAGAAGAAATTCAGATGGCCAACAGGCACATGAAAAGATGCTCCACATCGCTAATCATCAGAGAAATGCAAATTAAAACCACAGTGAGATATTACCTCACACCAGTAAGGATGGCGACCATCCAAAACACAAACAACAACAAATGTTGGCGAGGATGTGGAGAAAAGGGAACCCTCCTACACTGCTGGTGGGAATGCAAATTAGTTCAACCATTGTGGAAAGCAGTATAGAGGTTCCTCAAAAAACTCAAAATAGAAATACCATTTGACCCAGGAATTCCACTCCTAGGAATTTACCCTAAGAATGCAGCAGTGCAGTTTGAAAAAGACGTATTCACCCCTATGTTTATCGCAGCACTATTTACAATAGCCAAGAAATGGAAGCAACCTAAGTGTCCATCAGTACATGAATGGATAAAGAAGATGTGGTACATATACACAATGGAATATTACTCAGCCATAAGAAGAAAACAAATCCTACCATTTGCAACAACATGGATGGAGCTAGACGGTATTATGCTCAGTGAAATAAGCCAGGCGGAAAAAGACAAGTATCAAATGATTTCACTCATATGTGGAGCATAAGAACAAAGAAAAAAACTGAAGGAACAAAACAGCAGCAGACTCACAAAACCCAAGAAGGGAGTAACAGTTACCAAAGGGAAAGGGACTGGGGAAGATGGGTGGAAGGGAGGCCGAAAAAGGGGCATTACGATCAGCAGACATAATATAGGGGGGAGGCACGGGAGGGCTGTACAACACAGTGAAGACAAGTAGTGATTCTATAGCATCTCACTAAGCTGATGGACAGTGACTGTAATGACTGTAATTGGGTACATGGTGGGGACTTTATGATGTGGGGAGTCTAGTAACCATAATGTTGCACATGTAATTGTAGATTAATGATTCTAAAAAAATAAATTAATAAAATAAAATAAATTTTAATAAATTTTAAAAACTCCTACTACCAAGAACCCAGCGCCCCTTCTCCCCACCAGGTCCCATTCAGAAGGCTTTCTTTCCAGGAAGAAAGCTGTCAACCAAAACAAATCTGTACCTGGCAAAACTATCAAAAATAAATGAAAGAGATCAACTTATGGCCTGATGGCATGAATAGCTAGAGTGACCTCTCCCTACCTAGCCTCCACTGGTGGAATATAGACCTTCATTGGATGTGGTGCATGAAGAAGATCTGGGCCCTGATCATCCTTGCTCAGGGTCTGGGAGGAAAGAGGCAAACTGAGAGGACCTCTGGCTGTACCCTCCCCTCCACCAAGCACTGAGCTAACAGAAGAGAACAGTCACTCAGTGAGAAACTTGCCACTACCCCTAGCCCCACCTCCAGAGACCAGATTCAGAGGTTTTGTTTGAGGGAAGAAGGAGACATTAAAATAGCTCTAAGCTCTTCCCAAAGGAACTAACTTCATTTGCAAGAGCATGTAAAAAGTCAAACCTAAAGGAGTGCTGAGAAAACAAGAGAGGTTACCTTGAAAGGCAATTAATAAGATTCAAAATGCAGGCTAAACTGTAGGCCAACTAATTTGCAGGAAAGAACTGGAGAATAAGGCAACTGGGAGGAATCCTCCTGGGGTCAGAACAAATATCAAACACTAATCTCAGAAACTTTTCCTTCAAAGAACCCACAGTTTGACTGGATTAGTTTTCACAATAGTTTATGCCCCAGGGCATTGTGGAAAACAATTAAACAATCAGTTCACAGTAAGTGGAGCTTGGCTGCTGGGTGTGGACAGAGACAGCCCTAACAAACCACTGTCATCCCAGGGTGATTGTGGGCATATTCAAATTTCATTTCCCTAAGAAGCAACATAAAGGGACTAACCTTGTGGGAAAGGAAAATACAATGAGATACCACTTCACAGCCACTAGGAAGGCTAGAAATGTGTAAAGTTAGGTTAATGTCGAGTGCTGGTGAGAATGTAGTCAAGTTAGAGCCCTCATACATGGCTGATTTGATTAGAAAATGGTGCAGCCACTTTGGAAAAGAGTCAGGCAGTTTCTCAAACAACTTGAGTTACCATATGACCC
This sequence comes from Phataginus tricuspis, assembly GCA_029783875.1. Lineage (NCBI taxonomy): Eukaryota > Metazoa > Chordata > Mammalia > Pholidota > Manidae > Phataginus > Phataginus tricuspis. The sequence goes on along the minus strand of JAQQAC010016209.1, from coordinate 56,931,530 downwards.
AGTAATAACACTCTTAAATATACATCTAGAGAAATAGAAATATATGTCTACACAGAAACTTGCACATGAATGTTTTAGCAGAATCATTCTTAATAGTCTAAAGGTCGAAACAACCCAAATGTCCAGTGATGGATGAATGGATAAACAAAATGTGGTATATCCATACTATGGACCATTATTCAGCCATAAATGGAATGAAGTACTTACTGATACATGCTACAACATGGATGAACCTTAAAGCATTGTTGTTAAGGAAAAAGTTAATCAATAAAGACTACATATTGTATGATTCCATTCATGTGAAATGTTGAAAACTGGGAAATGTACAGAGACAAAAAGTAGATTCGTTGTTACCTAGGGATGGGCAAGTGGGGTTCAAGAGGGCATTTGGTTATGGCTAAAGCATATAGACTTCTTGGAGTGATGAAAATGCTCTGAAATTAATGGTGGTGGTGGCTGCATGTATACTAAAAACCACTGACTTGTACACTTCAGATGAGTGAATCATATGGTATGTGACTTCTATTTGAATAAACCTGTCAAAAAGAACCAAAAGGAGAAATTAAGACACTCCCAGATGAAAGAGCTGAGGGAGCTTGTTAACAGACCTGCCCTACAAGAACTGCCAAAGGGAGTTCTTCAGGCTAAAATGGCAAGATAATAAACAGTAACTCAAAGTATACTAAGAAATAAAGAACATGGATAAAGGTAACTACACAGGTAAATATAAAAGCCAGTATTAATGTAGTTTTGGTTTGTAACTCCTCTTATTTTTTTTCTACATGACTTTAAAAGAAGTGGAAAGGCTGATCCTGAAATTCATATGGAATTGCAAGGGGCCCTACATAGCCAAACAATCTTGAAAAAGAACAAAGTTGGAGGACTGACACTTCCCAATTTTAAAACTTACTACTATCTACAGTAATCAAAACAGTGTCATACTGATACAAGGACTGACACAGAGACAAATAGAATAAATCTGGAAGACCAGAAATAAACCCAACATCTATAGGCAATTGATTTCAACGAAAGTGTCAAGACCATTCAATCGAAGAATGAGCAATCTCTTCACCATATGGTGCTGGGACAACTCGCTATGCACATGTAGAAGAATGAAGCTGGACCTCACATCATATACAAAAGTTAAGTCAAAATAGATCAATGACATAAATATAAGCGCTAAAAACATGGAACACTTAGAAAAGGCATAAGGATAAATCTTCATGACCTTGGATTTGGCAGAGAATTCTTAGACTTGTCACCAAAAGCACAAGCAATAAAAGAAAAAAGGTAAATTGGCCTTCAAATTTTAAAAATGTGTACACCAAAGGACATTATCAAGTGTAAAAAACACTCAAGAATGGGAAAAACAATTTGCAAATCATATATATGTAACAGTCTACTATCTAGAATATATAAAGAATTTGTACAACTCAACAACAGAAAGACAACCAAATTAAAAATGGTCAAAGGACTTGAATATACATTTCTGCAAAGAAAATATACAAGTGGCCAACGAGTACATGAAAAGATGTCCCAAAGCATAAGTCATTAGGGAAACAGAAATCTAAAGCACAATGACGTATCACTTCAAACACTAGGATGGTTGTAATTTTTTTTAAACCAAAAATAGTTAAGTGTTGGCAAGGTAGTGTTATAATTCTGTGTTTAACTTACAGAGTAACACCAAACTGTTTTCCACAGCAGCTTTATCATTTTATATCCCAGCAGCAATGTCCAAGAGTTCCAATTTCTCTGCTTCCTTGCCAACACTTAATTCCTGTTTTTGGTGTTTTTAAAAATTAGATTCTGCCCTCAATTTAGGAGAAATTTCAATTGGCCCGTTACCATAACCCAGACTTAAATCCCACTTAAAAATTCACCATTTTTTAATTGACTTTTTAAAAAAATGCTAGAATAAGTTCATAATGTCACAAAAGTTTAAGAAATACAGGCGAAGAATAATCACTAAAATAATGGCTACCTCCAGGGATGAGGGCAGAGAGGCAATCAGGGATGGCTACAGTGAACTTCAACCATAATGATAGTTTTTCTTTTAGTGTTTGGTGAGAACAGAGGTTCACTGTATTATTCTTTATATGTTTGTATATGTCTTAACCACTTAATAACATACATAGAAAGACCCCCAAAAAGACAAAGAAAAGAATGTTACTACATTCCTTCAGCACACGCCCACACTAATCACAGGATCATACTGCATATTCTGCAACTTACTTTTCTCACCTAACAATCCATTACGGCATTCTCTAAATCAAGAGTGTAAACAGGTAAATCTGTCTCCACAGCTACAAAATATTTCAAAATATGAATGTTCTACAATTTACTTGGTCTCTTATTGATATACTGGTTGTTTCCAGTAAATAGTCACAACAACAAAGCTGCAAAAGCATCCACGTTCATGTGTCTTCATACGTACTTTTATTTCTAAAGGACGTTTTCTTAAAAGTCAGACTATCAGGTTCCAGTATGTAGTCTAGTGATACTTTTTATTTCCCTAAGTATTGCCAGATTACTTTTTCAAAAGGTTGCAGCAATTCATACTCTCTCCAGCAACAGAGAGTAAACTACGGGCACTTCCTAACTGAAATTTAACCACATAAACATTCTGAAACAGATTAGACGTAATTTTCTTACTGTCTTTCTCATAAAAATGTTATGATTTATAGAAATAAATTATTTCCACCAAGGTATTTGAACACGGGAAATCTAGCTCTTTTCTTAGTTATCAAGCTAGCAATCCACAAAATAATGTAACAATACCCGAAAGATTACCTGTACACACACGCACACCGACCTTTGAGATGCTTCCAGAACAAATGTTTTATGTCCAAAAGTCCTCACTTAAGGTTTACACAAAAGAGAAAAAAATTTCCATCTAACCCATAATGAGTAGGTTACAAACTGATTAGTTTATCAAATAAGTTTGCACATGATAGGCAACATGAGAGAAGTAAGATGCCTAAGAGCGCTGTAGGGTGAGCGAATCTTTTATTTTGGGGCGGCATGGTGTCAATAAAATCCCATTTAAACAAGGAAAAACGAGACGAAAACGACCCAGAATCCCTCCTAGCAGCTAGTTTCCGCAATCATCTCGCCTCATCAAGTGGCGGTAAGATGATTAGGGACAGAGAAATTATTCTCCGATATTTTGAAGAAGGGCGAGAAAGAAAAATGAATATCAGGCCAACTCCTCCCCCCACTCAGGCAGGCCGCGAAACCCGAAGCGTGTAGCCTTGCTAACGGCCACTTTCCTAGCAGATGTGAGACTCAGCACTCACCACCACACAAAAATTGACGAGTTTCCACGGTTTCCTTGATAGATTCGTCCGTAGGCCGCCTTTCCGTAACTCGTGCGCCGGCAGTACTCGCCCCGGCGAAAGCGCCGCCATCTTAGGTCTCAGCTGAGCCCTTGGGGATAAGGCAATAAAAGCCTGGAATGGGCGTCACAACCAAATAGGCCCCGCGCCCAACCGCCGTGCACAACCCAAATGGCTCCGCCGGCAACGTGACTCAGCCGCCCTGCGGTCCCTCCCCGTCTTCCTAACTGGTTGCACTTCCTCTTACAGCTTTACCTTGTTGAAATTCTCTAGTTCTGCCTCCTCTTCTCCCCCTTCGTTTATTTTTCTTTTTCCATCCCAAATTTCCTTTACTTTTGCCCAGACTCCTTTCTTCTTTACACATTTCTAGATATCTCTGGTTCTCCTCAACTTTCACTTACCTCACAGATGTACTGCATTTTGTAATAGTCAAACTTACCTGTTACTTGACCAAATTATCACGACATTATAAGGTAGACTGAGGACTGATTTTCCCTATTTTATAGATGAGAAAACTAAGTCCTAGAGAGATGAACCAATTTCCCCAAATCTGCAACAGCTAGAAAATGTTGAGAGAACAAAGAATCTATTTTCAACTCCAGTCAGCGCCTTGCTCCTGTACATCACGGTCCTTACCAAACTAATTGAAAAGATGGGGAAACTGAAGACAGAGTTGAGAAGGGTTTGGGTCTATATTCACACAATGAGTCAATGACAAAACTGGATCCAAAAGACGCTGCTTCCTTGTTTAATTCTGTAACAGAAAGCATCTTCATAAAGGGGTTAAGATGCTCTTCAATCTAAAAGTCCTTTCTCTTCTTTTAGACTCAGCGCACATCCTGACTCCTCTAAGAAGCCACTGTATTTATCAAACTGTTTATCTTCTTTGGTCCCTCTCCATGAGGGAAAATAACACTAACTGGATGCCAGCCCCAAAACATTTTTAAACAACAAAAACAAAAAACCGATGCTGAAACTTGTTTGTGAAGTAATATTATGTGAATGGTGTGGAAGGTTAGTGGGGGAAGTTTTGTGCATCACAGGTAAGGAAATGACAATTTGAGGTCCTAATTCCTTTCCAAAGATATAGTTTCTCTCAACATTCTAATATTATTTCTAGCTTTCTACAAGAACCCAGATAGAAAACCTATTCCATTCATTTGTATCATTACTTTTCTTTCTTGCTTTTAAAATTGCCATGCTTATATAAAGGGTAATGGTAGAGAATTGTGTGAACATCTGGGCCTTGATGTATAGCCGTTCTTGTGTAAAAGTCTGCATGGAACCAATCTGTGTTGTCAGTACTGTGTGTAGTAAGATGAAGTCTTAGCTTAAGCTTAAAGTGTGTCATTTCCTGGGACTTAGACATGTTTTAGCACATCTTAGAAACTGCTAGGGTAGACACTGGAAGTCAACTGCAAAAGGAACTGCTGAACTCTTGAGAAAGAACTTATCCTAAGAGAGGAGGGAGTCAGGCAGACAACCTCAGGCAGGGAATCTGGTTGTCCAACAAAATGTATTTATTTTGAGCTAGGTACACAAAATCTCTCCGTAGTGATTTAATGGTAAGTAGAAAGGTGGAGAAAAATGAATGATAAAGTATTTGCTCTGATGACTCTCAGAATTCTTCTGTCTGAAACAAATGACCATTTGGATTTTAAAGAAATACATATAAACAGATACTCAACAGAAAACATGAGTAGAACAATAAACTTGGGAAGCTGCTAGTCAAGTTTAGGAAAACAAGGAAAATAAACAAACCTTGATGCTCTGGTTTTATTTAGTGGTGTTTCAAAAGGAAAGGTGCTGGACTCAGAGAATTAGGGGCTGAAAAGCTCTCTTAATTTACAACCAATTTCATACTCCTCTCTCCACCCACTCACATTTCCCCTGGTCTACCTGCATTGATTGCAAGAAAAATGCTTTTAGGAAATACTAGAGACAGAGCTTGGTGGGCTGCAATATTTGCTCTTCAAGTCTGATCCTCTTAGCTTCCTGGACTCCTGGTCCAGTCATTCTCTATGAGAGCCCAGTTTTCCTCTTTCATAAGTAATTGTTCCAAGAGCAAGAAAACTGTCTCCTGCAAGGATATAAAATCCATGTAGGCAAAAGAAGAGTCAGGACTTCACCACTATCCAGTCATATTTAGCAGGCATTACAAAGAGCTCTCTGTTGAAGAATTTACAAGGATAATTGCCTAGGCAATGACCCCTGGGAGAACAGTTTCTGTTACCTTTGCATTCATAATCTAAGACAAAAAAAAATGGATAATGGGTCTATATATAACAGTCAAGCTGAGTTAGACTATAAAACATTAATTTGAAACATGAGTAGGTAAAAGGTATGATTTGATGTGGTAAATGGCAGGGCAGATACAGAATTTATTCAGTGATTAAGAACATTATGTAAAAAATAGAGCTACACATATTTAATTCAAATATGAATGAAAATCAGTACTGGTTCTCAGAGATTAGATTCAAGTTGAGGAAGGGAAAATAAGAGATGATCTAAAAGAATTATAAACAATGTCTTTGTATCAGGTACGGTACCAGGTACAAGATGGGAATAAAAGTGAGCTTAAGCTGTGGGAAGACAATATAAGGATGAATCTACCATGATTCTTAGCCTCAGGGATTTTACAGACTAATGGGGAAAAATAAAACATGAAGGTTGGGTAATATTTTTTATTAGGGGACTCAAGGAGATGAAAAAGTGTTTAATGCATACATTTTAACACTAAAATGATTCATAAAGTCATACATTTTGCAAGGCTGTATAGGGTACAGGAAGAACACCAAAAACAAAAAGAAATCTATGAAGGTACTGCAAACCAATGAGCGATGATAAGCTAGAATGAAGGATGTGTCATGAAACGTAAAATCGCATTACTTGCACTGTGTAAAAGTCGACCTGTTGGGAAATTTTTTTATTGAGATATAATCCACGTACCATAAAATTCACCATTTCAAAGAATATGACTCAGTGGTTGTTAGTATACCCACAAATTTGTGCAACCCTCACCACTATCTAATTGCAGAACATTTTCCATCACCCCATTTCAAAAGAAACCCCATATCCATTATCACTCATTCACTCTTCCCCCAAACCAGTCCCTGGCAAATACTAATTTATTTTCTCTCTCTCTGGATTTTCCCCTTCTGAAAATTTCATATAAATTAAAGCATATATTAGGTGGCCTTTTTGCGTCTGTCTACTTAGAATAATGTTCTTAAGGTTCACGCATGTTACAGCATGTATCAATACTTCATTCCTTTTTATGATTAATATTCCATTATATGCACATACAACACGTTGCTTATCCAATATGCATGTTTGAGTTGTTTCTACTTTTTGGCTATTATGAATAATGCTGCTCTAAACTTTCATATACAAGTTTTTGTGTGGACATATGTTTTCAGTTCCCTTGGGGATATACCCGGGGAGTGGAACTGCTGGCTAATATAGTAACTCTATGTTGAACGCTTTGAAGAACTGCCAAACTGCCTTCCAAGGCACTGCACCATTTTACAATCCCACCAGCAATATATCCGTGTTTCAGTTTCTCCACATCCTCACCAGCATTTGTCATTTTAATTATAGCCAGCTTAGTAGGTATGCAGTAGCACCTCCTTGTACTTTTGATTTGTAGTTCCCTAATAGCTAATAATGTAGAGCATCTTTTTATGTCCTTATTGGCCATTTGTATATCTTCTTTGGAGAAATGTCTATTCAAATCTTTTGCCATTTTTCTATCAGGTTATTGATCTTTTATTGTTGAGTTGTAAGAATTTTATATGTATTCTGGAAACACGCCCATTATTAGATACATGATTTACAAATATTTCTCATATTCTATGGGGTTTTTCAGTTTTTTTATGTGTCCTCTAAAGCACAAATTTTTAAATTTTGATTAAGTATAATTTATATTGGCTTTTGATGTCATATCTAAGAAACCATTGTCTAACCTAAGGGCATTATTATTTACAACTAAGTTTTCTTTTAAGAGTTTTATAATTTTAGCACTTACACTTAGATCTTTGATCTATTTTGAGTTAGTTTTGTATATTGTGGGAAATAGGGATACAACTTCTTTCTTTTACATGTGAATGTTCAGTTCTGCCAGGACCGTGTGTTTAAAAAACTACTATTTCTTTGTTGAAAATGAGTTGACCATAAATGAGAGGGTTTATTTCTGAGCTCTTAATTCCATTCCACTGATTTAATATCTAACCTTATGCCAGTACCACAAGTCTTGAATACTATAACTTTGAAGGAAGTTTTGTAAACACTAAGGTGAGTGCTACAACTATATTTCTTTTTTCCAGATTGTTTTCGTTCCTATAGTTCCATATGAATTTTAGAAACAGCTTGGCAATTTTTGAAATAATCAAGCTGGGATTTTGATAGGGATTGTACTAAATGTGTAGAAAATTTGAGGGAGTATTGACATCTTTGAGGGGAACCAGATTATCTGAGCCGTTTGACAGAGTCCAGGCCCGGAGGCGACCCCAGAAGAACTGGAGAAGCCCAACCTGTTCTCCCTCATTTCTATTTTACTTCTTGCTGTTCTTTGCATTCTCATAATAATATTTTTCTGTTCAGTGGTTAGAGAACATCCTGTAAGTTCTACTTCTGAGAAATTGGATTTAGATGCTGGAAGCCGACCTATTCCGCCTGCCTGATGGCACAGCCCAGGAGGCCGATGGATGGATGCCGCACAGCTGGCCTCCAAAGGGGAAGCTACTCATATCTCTTCTATTGTTTAATCTGACCATTTCCCCAATCTGAACAGCCCTCACTAATCAGAAAAAGCCCCTAGAAAAAAGACCGTCAGGAGCCCTGGAGCACTCATAAAACTCAGCTTGTGACTCTGCACAGTCCCCTCAGGCCTGTGGGCTATTGTCCTTGGGTTGAAAAGTAGAGGAGAGTGACTTCAGAATACCCCTCCTTGGTCAATTTAGCTTCTAAAAAAAACAAGAGGTGACTGAGTGTAGGTCAGGAAAACAGGTGGAAAAATAGTGGTAGAGTTCCCTTATGAATTATTACTATAGAAATTACAGTAAGCATTGTTATACTCAAAATCAACAGAATGAGTGTTGCTCATTCTCCCATAAATAATTGAAAGGAAAAAACATGCTCTTACAGTAAGCCTAAATGAGAGTCTGGTCAAACAAGTTTTAAGACACAAAGCACTGTAATGCCTTGAAGGAATTATCTAAAGATATGAGAGCTACAGATAAATCTTGGAGAGGGAACCATGGTGACCTTTCAGGGTCAAGAAAGCAGTACATTCCTAGAATTAGATTATGCCATAAATCACTGAATGACACATGTTTTATGATAATTTTATGATGATTCTTTGTAACCAACCCGCTATGTATTGTTTGAAGTTTCTGCCAATAAACAGGCCAGACCAGCTTAGCATCTTTGCTAGTGTCTGTGTCCTCACTACCTTCGCCAATGCCGTCTCACTCCCCTTCGACACCTCGCCCCGGCTGGAGCTGGACTCCGGCACATCTTAATGATATAAAGTTTTCCAATCCATGAACAAAGAATGGCTATTTTCCCATATACTTAGATATTAAATTTTTTCAGTAACATTTTGCAGTTCTCTATGTTCAAGTTTTGTACTTTTGGTTAAATTTATTACTAAGTGTGTTTGATGCTATTTTAAATTTAACTGTTTCCTTAATTTCATTTTCAGATTCTTCATTGAAGTGTATAAAAATACAGCCTACTGTTGTATTGGTTTTTTATTGTACAACCTTACTATAATGGTTTATTAGTTCTAGTCCCAGTAGTTTTTTATGCATTCCCTCTGATTTTCTTTATACAAGATTATGTCATTTGAAAATATAATTTTACTTCTTTCTTAATCTGAATGCCTTTTCTTTGTTTATCTTGCCTTAATTGCCCTAGAGAGAACCTCCATTACAAGACTGAGTAGAAGTGGTGAGAGCAATCATCCTTGGCTTGCTCCTGATCTAAGGAAGAAAGGGTTTCATAGGCACTGCATTAGCTTCCGTCTGGAGGCTCTAGGGGAGAATCTGTTGATTATATCTTCTTGCTGCTGGAGGTTGCTTGCATCCGTTGGCTTATGGTCCCCTTCCTCCATCCTCAAATCCAACAGTATAGCATTATCTCTAAACTCTCACCTCTGCTTCCCACCGCTCAACTTCTCTGACTCTGACACCCCCTCCACCCTCTTATAAAAAACCTTACGATTACATTGGGCCCAGCTGAATAATCCAGCATAATCTCCATATTTCAAGACCTTAAACATCTGTGAAGTCTCTTGTGCCATGTGAGATAACATGTTCATAAATTTGGGGGAGTAGGACAGGGGCCATTATTAAGCCTACCAAAGAAATGCCCCTTTTTCAGTTTAAGTTCCCTTCTATTCCTAGTTGAGTGGTTTGGTTCTGTTTTGTTTTGCTTTATTTTTTAAAGAAAGGGTTTGGATTTTTTTAAAGGAATTTTTTCTACATCTACTGAGATGATCATGTGGTTTTGTGCTTTATTCTATTAATAGGGTGATTGAATTTCGCATGTTGAACCAACCTAGCAGTCCTTAGATAAATCCCACTTGGTAGTGACATATAATCCTTTTATATGTTTCCAGGTTCAGTTTGATAATATTTTGTTGAAGATTTTTGTGTTTATATTCATAAGAGATACTGATCTGTAGTTTTCATTTCTCATGATGTCTTTTTCTGGTTTTGGTACCACAGTAATCTTGGTCTCAGAGAATGAGTTGGAAATTGTTCCCTCCTCTCCTATTTTTTGGAAGAGTTTGTGAAGAACTGTTAAGCCACCTGGGCCTGGGATTCTCATTATAGGCTTATCTTTTATTACTAATGCTATCTCTTTACTTTTAAAGTTCTATTCAAATTTTCTATTTCTTCTTGAGTCAGCTGTTGACAGTTTGTGTAGTTCTAATTTTGCATTATACTTAAAATTTTTTCAGATGAAATTTCTACAGGACTTAACTCATCAGAATATTTATGAGCCAAGTCATTTTTGTAAATTAGAAGTATTCGCAGACAATAACTTTTCTCTGGTTAAAAATGAAAATTGTGAGGGTACTTCATTTGATTTTTCATATCTCCACTTCACAGATGAAATTAGGACATCTATAATTTCCTTAATTTCTATTTGATATGCATTGTCTCCATAATAATTCATGCTCTCATCTGGTGACTTTTACACTTCCAATTTATTTTCTTTTCTTTTTCATTTATTTTCAAATTCAGGAAGACTGTTCATATTTCTTGATAAAGCTTTACATTCATAAAGCATACTTTCAAAGTTGGTTTCTTTCATTGCCCTTAAAAATACATAGAAACATGTATATGGAAACACACATATTTATTTCCTTTTGCCTCAGGCTCTAATTAGGCTCACGACAGCACTGCTGAGTCCTGTCATTATTACAACGTTTAATCTTTTCTTCATCATGGATTTTTTGCATTAATTTTAATTTTTTTTAAATATTGTATTTATGACTTCTCACCCACTAGGAGAGCTGTAATAAAAAAGAAAAACAAGCATCAGCAAAAATGTGGATAAATTGGAACCCTCATATATTGCTGGTGGGAATGTAAAATGAGGGATAGTTTGGCAGTTCCTCAAAAAGTTAGACCTAGAGTTAACTTATGACCCAACAGTTCCACTCCTAAGTATATGCCCAAGAGAACTGAAAACATATGTCCACATAAAAATTTGTTCATAACAGCATTATTTATAATAGCCAAAAAGTGGAAACAACTCAAATGTTCATCAACTGAATGATAAACAAAATGTAGTAAATCCATACAACAGATGAACCTTTAAAACATACTAAATTAAAGAAGTTGATCACAAAAGATCACATACTGTATAATTTCACCTACATGAAATGTCTAGAATAGATGAATCTATAGAGACAGAAAGTAGATTTGTGGTTGCCTAGGACTGGGAGTAAAGGTGTTGGAGGTTGAGGGAATGGGAACTGACTCCTAATGAGTACAAGGTTTCTTTTGAGGTATTGAAAATAACCATCATATTATGCACTTTAAATGAGTGAGCTTTATGGTATATAAATTATGTTTAAATAAGGCTGTAAAAAAGTAAACAAATAATTACATTAAAATATTATTAATCTTGATTATTGAGTTTTTTATGCTCTCTTAAATTTTGCATCCAAGGCAAGTGCTGTACCTCACCGTAATCCTGGCTCTGGGAGTCAGAATGTTCTAAAGGCTTCTTGCATAAATTCAGGCATTGCCCACATGTGACTAATCCCTACAATTCCAACCGTGAGATATTGTCCCTTTAACCTAAGGTTTTCACTCCTATTAAATGTTAATCCCCAAAGAAGAGGAGGGGCAGAGAATATCCCAGTATTGTCTACCATTGACATCATGTAAGTGAAGTTATTGATTCTTTCCCCAAAGTGTTTTTAATGGAAAAGTCTGAGATACTAAGGCTCAGAAACTGAGAGGGCACTAGGGAAGAGAGAAGTCAAAAAAAAAAAAAAAAAGAATGAGGGTCACAGAAGCAAACCCTGCCTTTTTAATAAAAATTTCTTATGATTGATTTATGTAATATTTATTGAATACCTACTCAGGCTCTGGGCTAAGTTCAGGGGTATAGCAATAAAATGACAGCCATGTTTCATGCCTTCAGTGAATTCACAATCTGGTAGATGATATAAACCAGTAAAGGCCTGATTTTATAGTGCCAAGTACTGTGATAAAGACATGAGATAGTGCCCAGAGGAGGGAAAGCACTAGGGCTTGCACAGTGCTTCATAGTTTCAGAGCATCTTTTCATTCATTGGCTCTTCGCAACAACTCTTTGAGTTTGCAGAGCAGAGATTGGTATTCTCATTTTACATATGAGAAAACTACAATTAAGTTAAATGGTAGCCAAGACTAGAATCCAAGTTTCATGATCTTTTCACTACATCCTGCAACCTGTCACATACAGGGGCCTGTTTTTTCTCCTGGGTTCATGGTTCTGGAGCTGTAAAAGATGTGACTGGATGAGTTTCATTTTCTGTCCTCCCTCATACCCTTTAAAATCTGCTTTCCTGGGTATTTCCAAAAACACAGCCAACACTTGAAAAAGACAAGAGAGGCCGGAGTGAGGAAGTCCTTAACCAAAAGATATATACCACCATATTGTCATATACTAGAGTTCCTCTTCATGAGCTCTTTGTCAATCTCTTGCTTTTTGCTAAGTAGAATAATAAATGGCATTATTCATCACCTGTAAATAAAAACCTCAGTCTATTCAAGTATGAACTGAAGGTCTCTGCCTGTTAGTCTCTGTAATTTCAGGGAAATACAAAACAAATGTTTATGATTTATTTGTGTTTCTCTCATAAAAATGTTTAGATAGAACTACGTGCTGCACTAATGCCTCTTGTGGCTTCTTTACTAAGCTCTTAAAGTTATTTTTTGCTGTTCTTAAAACCAGGTCCTTCTGTGTAAAGGATGGCTATTTGTTTTTGACATGCCGGAGTGCTGCACTTTGGCTCAAATAGACTACACAATTTGTTATTAGGTTCAAAAGCTTTGACCAAAGAATGAAAAGCAAAATTCTAAATTTAGTCATAATAACCTCACTTGGATCTCAGGCTTCCCCATTAGATCAGCTTCACATTTGGAACATAGATTCTAGGTATACCCTCGACACTGAGGTTTTAGAACTCATCTCCAAGTTCACTGTCCTCAACTTTACACTCCTGATTAAAACAAACAGACAAGAATTGCTCTTCCTTGCTGACTTTACAAAAAGATACTTGGCTTCTATTGTGGTAGATAGTATTTGGTCTAGATAAAAAGAACATCCTAACCTGGCATTAGACTAGAGAATCTCTGGGTGGAATGGTTTAAGATTGGCCCTAATACTCCAAGACAGCAAATGCCTGGATGCTAAAATAACTAAGACTTTGGAGATTAATTGGTTTAGATTAACTGGTAGGACTAAAGAAGCTGAGAGGCAAAAAAGAATATAAAAAGGTTTCTGAGGATTAATAACAGTAACAACTAACATTTATGTAGTGTGCCAGGTATTAGTCTAAGAGTTATATATAGCTACTCTTTTGCTTGTGTGTTGGTGACCACTCCGGAGCTTGCAACCACCTCGGACCTTACAAAA
>JAQQAC010016209.1:56905190-56918036 GCA_029783875.1 Phataginus tricuspis | reverse complement strand
AAGGATAGAGAGAAAGATGAAGCCTGGTATAAAAATTGGTTTTCAGCCTCACCGTTACTAACCACCCACTCCCCTCTATTTTAGGACCTGTGATAGGATTCTTCCTTCTAATTTCCTTTGGGCCTTGGGCATTTCCTAAGTTCACGACCTTCGTCAAAAGACAACTTGACGAAGCTCTTAATAAGCCTGTACAAGTCCATTATCACAGGCTAGACCTAGCTGACAGAGTCAGACGGAGAAGGAGGTGGTGCGCTCCCAACATCATATGCCACTCCAGGCAACCAACTATCCCCAGGAGACTTTTGCTCACCCAAAACAGGCCTCGACTTCAATAAACTTAGGCCAAAACCAGGCTTGAGCAATTTTTGGGGAAAAGCCATCACCTGAGCATGTCATTACTGGAAGAGCTAGGATGGTAGCCAATGACGGGTAAGATCTCCTGAAAGATGGAGGCAACCTAAGACAGGCACATCCTCAAGTACAGGGTGACATTTCTCATAAAAAATAAAAAAGGGGGAATATGTTGGTGACCACTCCGGAGCTTGCAACCACCTCGGACCTTACAAAAGGCCAAAAGAACTTACAAATCCTTGCCCAACCTGCTCTTCTTCCTTTACTCCACGCTCTGCTTCAGGAAATAACATAACCTTTACAGTTAGGCGTGCAAGATAGATTTACAGGAACTAAATAGGACTCCATTTTGTTTTAAAGACTCCATCTTGTTGTTTACTTCTTCTTGACCATTTTCCCGCCACAGCTTCCTGCCAGGTGTTCTCAATCAGGTCAGTTGCTCGCGTCAGTGACGACTGCACATGTGCACAGCTCAGTGTGTGATTGGACTTTGTAGGTCGCCTCATTATCATAATGGGCAACCAACCAGAAGAAGCCACTCCCTACCACGCCCCTTCAAATGCTATATATTCCCTGCCTTTTCTAAAAATAAACGAAGCCTTGACAATTTGCTTGGCCTCCGTCTCTCTCTCTCTGTCCCATCCTTTAGGTACAGGGATCCTCCTCGAGACCCGCTAATAACCAGCCCCGCGGGCCGGGGCACTTGTGCAGCAACCCTATGAAATTGGTATTATTAACTCATTTTATAGATGGAAAACAGGAGGCACTGAGAGGCTGGGCAACTTTCCCAAGTCACACAATTGACAAGTAACAGAGCTAGAGTTAAACACAGGCAACTAGGATCTAGATCCATAATATGCTACACTATATATGGCTTTGCTAAGACTGGTTCCTCCTTTCCCCTTCATCCTCCCAAATACCAGGTCATAGGTGCCTGGAACTAATTCTCTCTCTCTCTGGCTTATGGCTTTATACTCTATTCAAATGAGCAGTCTGCTTTCAGAATGAATGAGTTTTGTTCCCAAAACTTGCCTTTAAGTTCTTGGGAACTCAGAATGCATTTTCCCATAGAAACATTATACATGGTAATTATGGAAGTTAAATTCTTAGACCAGACTGTACAAATCTATTTAACTTTTGTAAAATTGAGCCATAGAAATAATAGGGCTGATCTGAGCCTTGGGTCTTAGAAGAAGAAGGTCCTGTTGTTCATGGAATGTAGTGTAGGGGGAGGAAAGGAAGAGCTTTACCTCCCCTACCTTAAGCAGAAAGCCAGTCCATCAGCAAAATATTCAAATAAGTAAGTTTGGTTTTTGTAGCCCCTTGCTTTACAGAGCCCCTCTCCCCAGACTCTTGAGTGCCAAAACCCTCAGGCTCACCCTAGAAAATCATATTTGCACTAGTTTCTCTTCCTACATAACGAAATAGCACAAACCTAGTGCCTTAAAATAACAGCCATTTACTAGCTCACAGTTCCTGTGGGTCAGGAGTATGTTATAGTTGAGCAGGAGCCTCTGCTCAGGTCTCACAAGATTAAAATCAATATTGCCAGGGCTGCAGTTCTCATGTGGGCCTCAGGGTCTTCTTCCAAGCTAATGCAGGTTGTTGACAAAATTCAATGCCTTGAATATGTGGGAGTGAAGTCCCCATTTTCTTGCAATTTATCAACAAGGGGTCAGTCTCAGCTCCAAGAGGCTGCTCACATTGCCTTCCACTCATCCTCTTCCATTTTCAAAACAACAACAAAAAACTTCTTATGCATGAAATAGTACAAGTACTTGAAATCTCTGGCTTTCTGTTCTGCCACTAGTTGGAGAAAATGAGTTCATTGATTAGATCAGACCCATAGGATTACCTTTCTATTTTATGGTCAAGTGATTTAGGACCTTAATTTCATCTGCAAGATCCATTCACAGCAGTACCTAAATAAGTGTTTGAATAACTGGGAGAAGATGTGTGCACACCAGAGACCCAGGAATCTTAGGAGGCCGTCTTAGAATTCTACCTACCATACTACTGAAGTCTGCTAGGCCTCACGAAGTGACCTACTTTCTCTACCAGAACCCAACTCCCAGTACTAGAGATCCTAATTTTCACGCATCATGGGGAAAAAGTAAGCTGATAATCAGCATGTAGGCAATGGGCCTTCATTTGGTACAGCAACACTAATAAGTAAATGTCTGGTGGCTGCCATAATAACCCTCCTAGAGGTATTGCTACACAGAAGTAAGATGCTTATTAACCTAAACATGTTTTCATATAGTTTATTTTCAGGCAGTATAATAAATTTATGAGAATAATAAAGACCATTTGGTGAAAGATATTTTGGGGCAGAGGGCCACCATGTAGTCAGGCAATACCTATTTGGGAGCTTACTCCTATCCTCTTAATGTCACCTACGGTGTTCCTATTTATCGCAGCTTTGCCCCTTCCTCCCAGAGATTTTTCTGCAAATTCATTTTACTTTCTTCTCAATGGCTCAACTGCCAGTGTCATAAGAAACCTTGGATCAGAGGGAGAAGAAGGGCAGAGATGGCAGTAGATGCTTGCATGGAAGTATCATTTGTGAATCAAGCATTTGTAAGTTAGAGACTGTACAAAATATTATTTCAGAAGGTGAAAGAAAGCTTCTTGCCCTACAAATGACTTTGTGTAACAGTTTACAAATGCTCGAGGAGAACAAGTCCAAAGACCTCTCTCAGCACCTTGAAAGCAAAGCCTTGAAAGCAAAACTTGAATGTCTCAAGGACACTTGTCAGTCCCTGACGAAGCCTTGATTTTATAAAAAGGCAAGGGATCTCTCTCTCTCTCCCTCCTTACCTCCATCTCTCTAAATTCAATTCAAGTTTTCAGTTGTTTTTCACTTATCTTGAATTTTCAAGCGGACAGTGGGACTTATTTCTGTCTCATATCCCCAACTGAACATATGGCCACAGCAAAATAAGGAATTCAATGTATAAACAATGGTCAACTCTTCCTTCATATTTCTGGTCTTTTCATTTACACTGCTAAGAACCCTGGAGTTATAAAGATACAGGATACCATTCTCACCTTGAAGTAACTTAGAGTCCAGTCGAGCAGCTAGAATATATGAAATGGTGCAATTGAGGCTGTAAATACCAAACAGCTGCCACCACTTCCTGAATAAAGTCAAAGCTGTTTAGCTTAGAAGTCAAACCATCCTGCATGTCTATGTCTGCTCCATCCTCATCACTCACTACTCTGTTTCACCTAAAACCTGTTTACACATTATTCCATCTTACTCATTCTGTGTATCTTTACTTTTTTTCCCCCAGCCTGCCCTTGCCCACTACCCTTCTTCACCACTCTAAATTTTACCCATCCTTCAAGACCCTAGTCTTGAAACCTTTTGTGACCACAGCAACCTTTCTCTTCTCTAAAATGCAGCATTGACTATCAGCACCACTCATTTTGCCCTTGGAATACAACTGCTTTGTGTGGAACCCGCTTTTTATTCACTTTAGTGTTTCTTCCCCATCTAGATCAGAAGGGACTTAAGAGTCTAAACGTTTTAATCTCTGTATTTCTTATAACAAGTCTGGCTCAGTGCTCAATTAGGACTTGGATAATCCATGGATCTGGGTTAAGAGAGGGAGTGAGAGCAGTGGGAAATGTCTTTGTAAAGGACACTGAGGCCTTTCAGAGAAGAATGCATCCACTGTTCACGAACTACTCACTCTACGTAGCTATATTAGATAGCTGAACCACAACAAGGTCAAGTTTTTCTATCAGAAGAATAAACCTATTTTTTAGGAACCCTCCTACACTGTTGGTGGGACTGCAAGTTGGTGGAACCACTATGTAAAGCAGTATGGAGGTTCCTCAAAAAACTAAAAATAGAAAAACCATTTGACTCAGTAATTCCACTCCTAGTAATTTCCCCAAAGAAAACAAAATTCCTGATTTGAAAAGACATATGCACCCCTATGTTCATCACCGCACTGTTTGCAATAGTCAAGATATGGAAGCAAACTAAATGTCCATTAATAGATGAGTGGAGAAAGAAGATGTGGTACATATACACAATGGAATATTATTCATCCATAAGAAGAAAACAAATTCTACCATTTGCAACAACATGAATGGATCTAGAGGGTATTTTGCTAAGTGAAATAAGCCAGAAAGAGAAAGACAAATACCATATAATTTCACTTATTTGTAGAATATAGAACAAAGCAAAACAGCATTAGACTCATAGACACTGAGAAGGGACTAGTAGTTACCAAAGGGGAGGGGAGTGGATGGGGATAGGGGGAGGGGAACTGTTGAACCACTGTGATGTAAATATGGTAACATTTTTTAAAAAGAGAGAAAGAGAAGGAGAAAGGTGGAGGGAAGAGAGAAGAGAGACTAGAATTAACAGTGCTCATTGAAAGGTATCATTGTGAGAGGTTTTTTCTTTTATGCTTTTTTTTTCATGTCCAAAAATTTTGACCACAAATATGTAGAAATATTCTTTCATAATCAGGAAATTAACTAATTAGATAAATACCTTTACAAAAACGTCTGGAAAATGAAGCCATTAAACAACACGTGCTGCAAAGCTCATAAAGCCATGCTTCACAGATACCCTGCCTGGTACCTAGCCAGAACGTCCCAGCCATGAAGGAGGGAAGTCTCCTGTACTTGGAGACAAGACACTGAAAAGCCTTGTGAAGTTAAAGCCTGCTAGAAATGCAAATAAGCTGTCTCAGTTTTTTTTTAGCAGAAATCATCAGCCTGTCCTTGCTGCAAGCCAAAATGAAGAGCGCCCTAAGCACGTCACAGGCTCACCCGGCAGGCATTGGGGCGCAGAGGATTAATGAGGTGGAGGCAGCCAGCCAGCAGGGGAATGCTACAGGGGGCCTGCACTGTTTTTCCAAACAAAGTGGGCATTAGGTCTGAAGAGGGCAAGACTAAAATACACAGAATCTTATTCCTGTAGACACGGGTCAGTGATCCATCTAGAAACAAGAAAAGATTTAATCTTTTCTATACATGCTTCAACTTAAACATTGAGCAGAGAAGTCACCAGGAGCAGCAAATGTCATGTGAGATGACAAATCTGCAAACATCAGTGATTTCAGAAACTATGCCCTGGCTCAGAGTGAACTTCGCTTTGGTTTTGCTACTAATTTTTCCCTGATGTTTGCCTCATTTGGAGGCTTAAACTAGTGCTGTCCCCCAGCCCTTGTTTGTTTATTAAGCACCAGTACTTCCAGGGAGGTGAAGTCCAGTTGTGCAAGAGAGTAGGAAGCAAAGGCAGCCTACATTCTCGTTTTATGACCTGCTGCACACACAAACCCAGGGACTCACCACAAGTAACCTGTCTCCACAGGATTCCAGCTGCTGTTTGTACCTTGTGTTCAGTTTGTCAGCAAAAACCACCGTGTAAAGTTCCACTGGTGTCAGAAGAGGCATTTCTAAAACTAAAAGGTATTTTTAAACCCAGTTATTTGCCCCTTGGGACACTGGCTCAAAGCATAATGAACATGCTGACCTGTTGAAGATGATTCTATGGAGTCTATCTATCCAATGGCAGGTTTAGTTGAGCCAAATATTTAGAGATTTCTTTTCCCAATTTACCTGCTTTGTTGAAGCTGTCATATAACTGTATAAATAAATAACTCCAAGTAATAGACATGAGGAAGAAACTGTTCACAAAAAGAAAAAAAAAAGGAGAAGAAGCCTATTTCTGCAGTAAATCTGTCCAGGTTGTCCTGAGGAGGCTATGTCACCAGTTTGAGGCCATGTCTTCTACTGAACCTCAACTTCCAACCCCCAGAAGAGTCAAAGCCTAGATCTGAAAAAATTTCATTTCATGAAAGACAATAATTTTAACAGAAACTTAAAACTTGTCCTGCTATCATAGTAACTTGCAGAAATGGGTCCAACCTGATGCTTGGAATGAAAGAGAGAGGACGGGATCCCAGGGCTTTCCCCTTACTCTCTATTTTTTTTACCTTTAGACACTTCTAACAAAACCCTAAGCTCCCTGACTACAGAGACCCTATTTTATTTATACTTTAATTTCCAGAGCAGGGCCCAGCACAATGCCCTGCAAATATATATTCACACCTAGCAAAGGCTTATTGGAATGAAAGGTTAAACATGCACACTTAGAAGTTACAGATAAATAGTATCCAATATTGAAAGCAGGAGAGAGTGGATGTTTTGGCTAATCAACCAACCACAAATGATTACAGAGGGCCTCCTGCAACATTTTGTGGTTGCTGCTTTAAGGGATATGGAGATGAGTAACGTGATGCCTGCCCTCCAAACACTCACAGACTTACTGTGAAGACAAGACATACTTACAAATGAAACAATTCCTGAAAAATATCAGCTTAGTGTAGAAGAAAGAATCAGACTAGAAGTCAGGAGTAGGCCTGGGGCCCTATTGGCTATTCACTTATTTGTGAGCTTGGACAAATAACTTCTCTGAACACATTTCTTTCTTCTTGCTCAACTTGACTCATACAGCTATGCAGTGGTTCAGATAACTGAGAGGATTTACACATGTAAAAAAGTGTAAAATGCCAAAGTTAGAATATTATATCATTGCTATGTTAAACAATGTGCTTCAGATTATAGGTGTGCCCTTTGGATGTCACCATTGCCACAGTAAGAAACCCAGGCAGGAATTCCTAGAGGAAAGAGAGCAGTTCCGCCTTTTCCCCCTACTTATTTACCAATTTTGAAAACTACTTTATTGAGGAATTATTGGCACACAAAAAGTTGTACATATTTAGCATATACAACTTGATGGGTTTGGAGATAATTATATATCCATGAAGCCATCACCAAATCTATGCCATAAACATATCCATCACCTCCAAAACTTTCCTTCTGCCCTCTTATTTAGTATTATTTTTGTGTGTGTTATAAGGACTCCTAACATAAGACCTACCATCTTAGCAAATACAATACAGTATTGTAAACTATGGGCATTATGCTCCACGTAGATCTCTAGGACTTACTCATCTTGTACAACTTTAACTTTTTACCCTTTGACTACTACTTCCCATTTTCCCCTCCACCCAACTGCTGGCAACCACCCATTCTATTCTTTGCTTCTGTGAATTTGACTATTTTAGATTCTTCATAAAAGTGGTATTATGTAGTATTTGTCTTTTGGTATCTGGCTTCTTTTACTTAGCATAATGTCCTCCAGGCTCATGAGAGAGGACAGTTGTTAATAAGTAAATACCTCATCTCCTCCATTCTCTTTCCTGGTAGCCTCTCTTCACACATTTATATCCAGATGAAATCAATTTTTACAGAAGGTCAAGGGTAATCTTCAAACATTGTGAAAGATAGTCACAAAAAGACAAACTTAAGTGCCTTGCTGTTGCAGCTCCTCAGGCCTATGAGCAGTCTGTGTAATTAGGACATCAGCATTGAAGCCCAAAAGGTGGGTATGTATGTAGGGGGATCTTTGCTTCGCTGTGGACAATCCAAGAAAATATCAAAGACTAACATAAAGACTAGCTCAGGCAGGTGTGTCTGTAGTGACCAAATGAATGCACTCATACAGCATTTAGGACTAGAATCCTTCCAGATGATGTACTTGGTAGTTTGACACGAGGCATTCTCTCCCCAACCCACGTTAATATCCTGCCTAATAATTTCACCAATTGCCTGTTAAGGAAATAGAGAACATGCCAATCAAAATCACAAATGCCAAAAAGCTGGGAAAGGGTGGGGTCATGGGACAAGAGTCCAAGAGGGATCCTCAGTCCAAGGATGGTGTGTGGAAGACCAGAGACCTGGGCCATAGCTAACAAAATGCATTTATCTTATTCAAGTGCAAAGTCCTGCACCTCAGCTACAAACCCACCTGTAAAAGTCAATTAGATAATATACAGTGACACAATGAAAACCTTGCAAAGAACTCTAGAATTAGTGGGGGAGATAGACAAGGGGAGAAAAAATTATAGTGCAGTGTGATAAGTGCTACCACAGGGATAAATACAGGTCACTGCACTGAGATGAGGAAGAGTACATCCAGATGGGAATTTTGAGGGAGAGTCAGGGATAAGGCAGTGAACAACAAACAAGAATCACTGCCTTCATATAGCTTACATTCCAGCAGAGGGAGATGGATAATAACACACAAATAACACATATTAAATGCTCTGGTGGAAAATAAAGCAGGTAAAAAGGATGAGATGTGTGGGGATGAGGGATGTGATTTTAAATAGGATATAATCACTGAGAAGGTAATATTTGAATAAAGGCCTGAAAAATGTTGGGGAGTGAGCCACATGAATATCTGAGGTTAGAACACAGGCACAGAGAGTGACAAGTACAAACATCCTAAGGTAGGGACATACTTGCTATGATCTAGGAATAAGTAGGGAGACTGGTATGCCTGAAGCAGAATGAGGTAGGGTAATAGTTGGACACGAGGTAAGAGAGGTTACATACATTTTCCCTTCTGTGAGTATCTCTATCTGCTATGTGTGAATATGTATCTAATGTGCATATATGCATACATTTTAAGTATAGGCATACCTCTTATATTGTAATTTGCTTTATTGCATAGCACAGATATTGTTATTTACAAACTGAAGGTTTGTGACAACCCTGCATCAAGCAAGTCTAAGGACACAGTTTTTCCAGCAGCATTTTCTCACTTCAAGTCCCTGTGTCACATGTTGGTAATTCTCACAATATATCAAGCTTTTCCTTATTATTACTTTTTATGGTGCTTTGTGATCAGTGGTCTTTGTTGATACTATTGTAATTGTTTTGGGGCACCATGAACCATGCCCATACAAGATGGCAAACTTAATTGGTAAATGTTGTGTGTGGCCTGACTGCTTCACTGACTGGCCGTTCCACATCTCTCTCCTTCTCCTCAGGCCTTCGTATTCCCTGAGACACAACAATATTGAAATCAGGCCAGTTAATAACCCTACAATGGCCTCTAGGTGTTCAAGTGGAAGAGTCACATGACTCTCACTTTAAAGCTAGAAATGATTAAGCTTACTGAGGAAGGCATGTCGAATGCCAAGAATGGACAAAAGCTAGGCCTCTTTTGCCAGTTAGCCAAGTTGTGAATGCAAAGGAAAAGTTCTTGAAGGAAGTGAAAAGTGCTCCTTCAGTGATAACATGAATGATAAGAAAGCAAAACAGCCTTATTGCTGATATGGAGAAAGTTTGAGTGGTCTGCATAGAAGGTCAAACCAGTCAACAACATTCCTTTAAGCCAAAGCCTAATCCAGAGCAAGGTGCTAACTCGCTTCAGTTCTATGAAGGCTGAGAGGTGAGGAAACTGCAGAAGAAAAGTCTGAAGCTAGTAGAGGTTGGTCCATGAAGTTTAAGGAGAGAAGCTGTGTTACCAACATCAAAGTGCAAGGTGAAGCAGCAAGTGCTGCTGTAGAAGCTGCAGCAAGTTATCCAGATATAGATAAGATCATTCATGATGGTGGGTACACTGAACAACAAGTTTTCAATGTAAATGAAACAGCTTTATATTGGAACTTTCAAATAGTGGCTGAAGAAAAGCCAATGCCTGGCTTCAAAGTTTCAAAGAACAGACTGATTCTATTTTTAGGGTATACTGCGGCTGGGGACTTTAAATTGAAGTCAGTGCTCTTTTACCATTCTGAAAATCATAGGGCCCTTTAGAATATGCTCACTCTACCCTGTCTATATTCTTATAAATGGAATAACAAAGCCTGGATAACAGTGCATCTCTTTACAACATGGTTTACTGAATAGTTTTAAGTTCCCTATTGAGACCTACTGTTAAGAAAATAAAATACTCTTTTCAAAATATAACTGATGTGCCTGGTCACTCAAGACTTCTGATTGAGATGCACAATGAGATTAATGTTTTCATGCCTGTTAACACAGCATCCATTCTGTAACCAATGGATCAAGGCAACTTTTAAGTCATATTATTGAAAAAATATATTTTGTTAAGCTATAGCTGTCACAGATAGTGATTCCTCTGATGGATCTGAGCAAAGTAAATTAAAACTTCTGGAATGGATTCATCCCTCTAGATGCCATTTAGAACATTTATGATTCATGGGAAGAGGTGAAAATATCAATATTGACAAGAGTCTGGAAGAAGTGGATTCCAGCCATCATGGATGACTGTGAGGGGTTCAAGACTTAAGAGGAGGAAGTAACTGCACACGTGGTGGAAATAGCAAGAGAAGTAGAATTGGAAGTGGAGTGTAGAGATGTGACTGAATTGCTGCAATCTTATGACCAAACGTGAAAGAATGAGGAGTTGCTTCTAATGGATGAGCAGATACTATCTAAAGGATACTGAGTAAAAATGTGTTAACCAAAAAGACTGATCTTTTTCTGATGAAGAGAAAAATTGCTACTCAAGTCAGTCCCTACATAGGGGTAGAGATTTGAGATTTTACAATGGGGAAAAGTAAGAGATGAGAAAATATAGGGAAGAAAAGAGCAGTGAGTGAAGATAAAGAGTAGGTGACTGTGGTTGTAAATATGGGGAATGAACAGGGTCTAAGTAGGAGGGTAGAATGATAGCAGCAATTGCTGAAGTAAGTGTCAAGGAATAGGAGAGGAGGTAAGGAGCAAGGAGAAAGGAGTTCTAAAGGAGAAGCTCTAAAGCTTTAGTCCTGCAGCAAGTGCTGCACACTGGAGCCACTGAAGCTCAGAAATATGTGTTCATGTGTGTGTATGTGTGTGTGTTGGGGAGTGACAATTTAATGGTTGGCAACCGAGAGTTCAGAGGTGCTCGCTAGTATACTCAGAGATGAATCTCTATTCAGATGTTTTCGCAAAAAGCAAAACAAGGGGAAAAGAGTTAGATGGGTTTTTACAGTTTTTTTTTTAATATGGAACGCTTCAAGAATTTGCGTGTCATTCTTGTGCAGGGGCCATGCTAATCTTCTCTGTATCGTTCCAATTTTAGTATAAGGGCTGCTGAAGTGAGCACTCTTTACAGTTTTTGTTTTTTATTTTTTTTTACAATTTATTTTGGTATCATTAACCTACAGTTACATGTGCAATATTATGGTGATTAAACTATCCCCTTGATCAGGTCCCCCACACCAACCCAATTACAGTCACTGTCCATCAGCGTAGTGAGATGCTATACAGTCACTACTTGCTGTCTCTGAGTTGTATAGCCCTCCCCGTGCCCCGCTACCTTACATCTGCTAATCATAATACCCATTTTACCCTCTTATCCCTCCCTTCCCACCCATCTTCCCCAGTCCCTTTCCCTTTGGTAACTATTAGTCCGTTCTTGGGTTCTGTGAGTCTGCTGCTGTTTTGATCCTTCAGTTCTTTTCTTTGTTCTTATACTCCACATATGAGTGAAATAATTTGATACTTGTCTTTTTCGACTTGGGTTATTTCACTGAGCATAATACCCTCTAACTCCATCCATGTTGTTGCAAATGGTAGGATTTGTTTTCTTCTTATGGCTGAATAATATTCCATTGTGTATATTTACCACATCTTCTTAATCCATTCATCTACTGATGGACACTTAGGTTGCTTCCATTTCTTGGCTATTGTAAATGGTGCTGCAATAAACATAGGGGTGCATCTGTCTTTTTGAAACTGGGCTGCTGCATTCTTACGGTAAATTCCTAGGAGTGGGATTCCTGGGTCGAATAGTAGTTCTATTTTGAGTATTTTGAGGAACCTCCATACTGCTTTCCACAATGGTTGAACTAATTTGCATTCCCACCAGCAGTGTAGGAGGGTTCCCTTTTCTCCACATCCTCACCAACATTGTTGTTGTTTGTGTTTTGGATGTTGGCCATCCTCACTGGTGTGAGGTGATATCTCATTGTGGTTTTAATCTGCATTTCTCTGATGATCAGCGATGTGGAGCATCTTTTCATGTGCCTGTTAGCCATCTGAATGTCTTTTTTAGAGAAGTGTCTATTCATGTCCTCTGCCCATTTCTTAATTGGATTATTTGCTTTTTGTTTGTTAAGGTGCGTGAGTTCTTTATACATTTTGGATGTCAACCCCTTCTCAGATGCATCATTTATGAATATATTTTCCCATACTGTAGGATGTCTTTTTGTTCTACTGATGGTGTCCTTTGCTGTACAGAACCTTTTCAGCTTGATATAGTCCCACTTGTTCATTTTTGCTTTTGTTTCCCTTCCCGGGGGATATGTTCATGAAGAAGTTGCTCAGGTTTACGTCCAAGAGATTTTTGCCTATGTTTTTTTCTAAGAGTTTTTTGGTTTCATGACTTACATTCAGGTCTTTGATCCACCTTGAGTTTACCTTTGTGTATGGGGCTAGACAGTAGTCCAGTTTCATTCTCTTACATGTAGCTGTCCAGTTTTTCCAACACCAGCTGCTGAAGAGGCTGTCATCTCCCCATTGTATATCCAAGGCCCCTTTATCAAATATTAATAGGCTGTAAGTGTTTGGGTTAATATTTGGATTTTCTATTCTGTTCCACTGGTCTGTGGGTCTGTTTTTGTGCCAGTACCAAATTGTCTTGATTACTGCGGCTTTGTAGTAGAGTTG
>JAQQAC010016209.1:56870046-56900190 GCA_029783875.1 Phataginus tricuspis | reverse complement strand
TATCTTCTTGTTGGACTGACCCCTTTATCATTATGTAATGTCCTTCTTTATCTCTTGCTACTTTCTTCGTTTTGAAGTCTATTTTGTCTCATACAAGTACTGCAACACCTGCTTTTTTCTCTTTGTTGTTTGCATGAAATATCTTTTTCCATTCCTTCACTTTTAGTCTGTGTATATCTTTGGGTTTGAGGTGAGTCTCTTGTAAGCAGCATATAGATGGGTCTTGCTTTTTTATCCACTCTGTTACTCTGTGTCTTTTGATTGGTGCAATCAGTCCATTTACATTTAGGGTGATTATTGATAGGTATGTACTTATTGCCATTGCTGGCTTTAGATTCGTGGTTCCCAAAGGTTCAAGGGTTGCTTCTTTACTATCTAAGAATCTAACTTAACTTTCTTAAGTTATTGTGAATGCCGTCTGATGTTTCTTTATTTCTCCCTTCCTATTCTTCCTCCTCCATTCTTTTTATATTGGGTGTTTTATTCTTTGCCTTTAGTTAGTATTTGGATGGTCTGCTTTCTTTGCTATGATTTTATTTTCTCTGGTGACATCCTTTTAGCCTTAGGGGTGCTTCCCTCTAGAGCAGTCCGTTTAAGATATCCTGTAGTGGTGGTTTATGAGAGGCAAACTCTTTCAACTTTCCTTCGTCTGGAAATTGTTTAATCCCTCCATCATATTTAAATGATAATCGTGCTGGATACAATATTCTTGGCTCGAGGTCCTTCTGTTTCATTATGTTAAATATATCATGCCATTCTCTTCTGGCCTGTAAGGTTTCTGTTGAGAAGTCTGATGATAGTTTGATGGGTTTTCCTTTATAGGTGAAGTTTTGTCTCTCTAGCTGCCTTTAATACTCTGTCTTTATCTTTGACCTTTGCCATTTTAATTATTATGTGTCTTGGTGTTGTCTTCCTTGGGTCCCTTGTGTTGGGAGCTCTGTCGGATTCCATGGACTGCGAGACTATTTCCTTCCCCAGTGTGGGAAAGTTTTCAGCAATTATTTCTTCAAAGACACTTTCTATCCCTTTTTCTCTCTTCTTCCTCTAGTACTCCAATAATGCGAATATTGTTCCGTTTGGATTGGTCATACAGTTCTCTCAATATTCTTTCATTCTTAGAGATCCTTTTTTCTCTCAGTACCTCACCTTCTTTATATTCCTCTTCTCTAATTTTTATTTCATTTATCATCTCCTCTACCGTATCCAATCTGCTTTTAATACCATCCATTGTGTTCTTCAAGGATTGGATCTCTTACTGGAATTCATTCCTGAGTTCTTGAGTATCTTTCCGTACCTCCATGAGCATGTTAATGATTTTTATTTTGAACTCCCTTTCAGGGAGAGTCATAAGCTCCATATCATTAAAATCTTTCTCAGGAGTTGTATTCATAATTTTACTCTGGACTAGGCTCCTTTGGCATTTCATATTTGTGTATGGAGCCCTCTAGTGCCCAGAAGCTCTACGCTCTGGAGCTGTTCAGCCCCTGAAGCAATGTCAGGGATTGTAGGGGAGTGGTATTGGTGCCTCCGTGGAGAAAAGGGCTGTTTCCTGGTTCCTGGCTGCTATGCCTGTCTCCACTGTCTGAACCAGTGGGCTGAGCACACAGGTATAAGCCTCTGTGCTTTGTCTTTTTAGTTGCTGTAGACAGATCCTCCCTCCGGCTGGTCCAACACCAGGGAAGGGCTTCCAGGTTTGCAAACCCGGTGGGGCTGGCCAGGCGAAAGGTGCACTAGTCTGCCTGTCACAGAAGGGGTTCCTGGAGCCATGCAGGCAGCCAGGGAGCTGGCACACCTGAAGATCAGAAAACCCCCAATCTGCTGGGCAGAGCACACCCGGACAATCCTGTCCACCTGTCCTTTCTCCCGAGCAGCAAGCTCCATGCAGTCCTTGCCCCCTCAGCAGGCCTCCTTCTAAGGTCCTCCCTGCCAGGAAGTCTCTCAGACTGCCTGCCCCTCCCCCATCCCAGAGCAGCTGGGTATTGATCTCTGATCTCACAAGCAGCTGGAATCTTAGTCTCTCCAGGAACTCCGCCTGTCTTAGCTTTCCATGCTCCTAATTACAAGAGTATCATGCAAGCACCATGAAAGGTAGGTTTGTGCTCCTAAGTAGATCTCCAGAGTTAGGTATTCAGTAGTCCCAGTTCTCCACTCCCTCTCTGCTCTGTTCCTGTTCCTCCTGCTGGTGAGCTGTGGTGGGGGAAGGGCTTGGATCCCACAGGACCACAGCTTTAGTACATTACCGTTTTCTGTGAGGGCTGCTCTTGTCTCCAGGTGTATGCAGTTTATTGTAGTTCTCTTTCCCATTGCTCTTTCAAGGGTAGTTTTAGTAGCTTTATTTTCATATTATATGCGGTTTTAGGAGGAAGCCTCTGTCTAACCTCTCACACTGCCATCTTTTCTTTACAGTTTTTGAATAGAGATTTTCATTTGGGATTTGCCCCAAGAACTTCCAAAACAATACACCGCAGATCAGAATATTAGTGGTGGAAAATATACTATTAGTAAATGTAGCCATAAGGACTTGTCCGAGAGGAAGTTGTTAAGTGCTTGTTGAGAGCAGCAACTACCTCTTATCCCCCTCACCAAAAGAATTTGGAGGTAGAGACTAGGCAAGAACATGGAATATGTTTCCATCATGTATTTTTCTTCCTAAATGTGGTTAGGATAAACTCAGCTTTGTGTCATCAACAGATTTTCTTCTCCCAAGTATTCCCATCCAGGATGCCCCTCCCTGCAGCTCTACTATTCCAACTCAGGTTTCTGGACAACTTTGCCTATAACAGCTTCAAGTCAGAATCATGCTCTTTTAGGGTCTCTCCCTACAAACCAAATTTTCTTTGGAGCCCAGCCATATTTCATTCTACTTCTTCTCTCCTCCACCTTTTTATTTATGCAGAAGAACATAATGTTGTCATTCTCCCTGAGCAAATCTCTTTCTGGGGTTGATGGTTTTGTCTGTGTCCACTCTGTTATTGACTATAAAAGCTACCACCTCAGGCACCCCATTCCAGAATATTCATTTATTCAACCTGAGCCCCAACATCTCCATGCTGCTGGTAACCTGCTCAAGGTATCATCAGAACAGACTGTGCAGCTTCCCAGTGACCTGGATAGTATTCCAAGCTCTCTGAGAGGGAGTGTTTTCAATACCTTCTAGAACTATGTTAGGAGGTGAATAGGCATATTTAGCCTGGTTGATAGGGCCAACCAATAACAGTGCTCAGGTCAGCAGTAACAATGTGAACAGCTACAATGGGAACAATGGGGTAAAACACGGGAAGGATTATGTTTTTTTGCTCCAAGCCTCCCAACATACAAGCAGGCCCTGGTCTCTAGAGCGGAACATCTACTAACCATACCTGAAGAGTCAGAAATGATGAGCTGCAAACTGGAGCATTTTTCTCTCTTCCTGTGTTACTGAACTTTTTATTTCTAAGCTTATGGTTTTCGGCTCTAATTGGTTATTTCTAATGGAAGCAGAAATCCTCTGAAAGGATCATCCCTTCATACCACCTGATGCCTCTCCATCAGATCACATCTGTCCTAAGCTTGGAAAAGGTAGAGTTGGGTCCCTGAAATTGTCACTGCTGCTTAGTATTTTACGGAATATCGCACTTGCAGATGATCTTTAGGTTTTTTTCTCCATTCAATCTTATTCATTTATTTTTTAAGTCAAAGATGTGACCTTACTCCTTAGACTTCATTTGAGTTCTTCTTTTACTCATGACGACCCAAGGAGTCTCCTCTCCAAAAATGGTAATTAACTCAGGGTCACGGTCTAATGGCTCTGAACTCATTTTTTCTCTATTCTTTCAAACCCAGGTTATGTTTTCTTCTGTTTCTTAGCTGTTTTACTCCTGCCTACCACTCTTCTCAGTTTAGTTTCTCTGGGGCATGCATGACAAAATAAAGAGGAAAGCTGGATGCAAGACAACATATTGATATCACTCTCTGGTAACATCTCTGTGAATGTGTGTATATGTGTGCACGTATGTGGGATAGTGTTTGGCTCCTAAATTTTTATATTTTCTCAAATAAGTGGCTGACAGAGGAGAAGTCATTAAATGATGACTATATCTCGTTTTTAAATAAAACACATACTCCCTGGTGCCTGAAATCCCTTTTGCAGGGGACAGACTTCCATTCCACTATCATATAAGGCTAATGTCAGAAGAATCTTTCCTGAAACTCTGTTGGAAGACAGGGATCAGTACATCATTTCACTTGCTGGTGTCCCAGAATTCACGATGGGTTTCTTCACTCTTTTTCATTCTTTTTAATTTTTTGTCCCTGGATAACTTCAAATGACCTTTCTTCAAGTTCAAAGATCCTTCTGCTTAGTCAAGTCTATTGTTTATGTTCTTTGTTGCATTTTTCAACTCTAAAATTTTTGTTTGGTTGTTTTTATTATTACTATCCCTATGTTGAACTTTTCATTTTGTTCCTGTATTGTTTTTCTGATTACACTGAGTATCTATCTTTGCTCTCTTGTAACTCCCTGAATTTCCATTAAATAATTATTTTGAATTCTTTGTCCAGCATTTCATAGATTTCTATTTCTTTGTGGTTAGCTACTGGAAAATTATTGTATTCCTTTGATGGTGTCATGTTTCTTTGCTTTGTAATATTTTGCCTTGCTTTGATGTCTGTGCATTTTATGGAAAAATCACCTCTTCCAGAATTTACTTTTTTTTTTTTTTTTGAAAAACATTCACCTTTTTTGGGGGTGGATGTCAGGGCCCTGGGTATGTAAAACATCACAGGTTTGGTTCCAGGAAAGGCCCAGAACCATAGTCTCCATGTAGCTCTGTCTGCTGAGGCCAGTTTCAGCAAAGATTGCACGTGTTCCCAATGGCTACAGTTGCAGGTATCCACAGGGGTGGTGAATGGGGCTGGTACCTCCAAACCTCTTTTTCTCTCAGGTGAAGTGTCATGGCCTAGGGAATTCCTCTTAGTACTGAATCCAGTTCATGGGCACCCTCATGGTGGTGGTGGTACTGATGTCTGATATACAGGTGTCTGTGGAGCAGCCTTGGAGCAAGGGTCTGGAATTTAGGTGCTCCTAAAATGTTAGTGGCTCCAGGGTCTAAGGCACTGGCTAGCCTGCCTCAGAGGTGGTCTTGTTGCCTGGGACATAGGCATCTTCCAAGTGGCCATTGATCTGGGGTCCACAGTACATATAAATGCTCAGAGAGAGGCAGAATCTCTGCATACAGAGCATTAAGTAGCCCACACTGGTGGAACTCTGGTGCCTGAGACACAGGCACCCATGGAACAGCTACATAGTTGGGGTCTGGAACACGGATGTGGGTGGAGTAGCTGCAGAACTGGATTCTGAAGTGTAGGCATACACAAAGATGCCATGGCTTCTGATCTGGAGAATGCATGGGTTGGGGGTTGGCAAACCTAGTCCCAGGGCAGTGCAAGAGCAGCTCATTCTCATGGGGTGGGGATGCAGCAGCACCCTCCTTTCTTGGGGGTGATCATCTCCCTGGTCCATGGTGGTGATGGCTATTCATTACCTCAGCGGTAAATGCTGCTGGTGTCCTCTGCAGAGCAGGCTACTAGGGTCTATACTCACAAACACTACAGGGTTCTTCACTGTGAGAGCTGTGAGGACTCCACGGCTCTCACAGGGGCTATTGAGGTCCTCAGAGGCCAAAGGTTCTGGGGTCCTCCACAAAGCAGGCTGCTGAAGATTGTAATGGCACTTGCTCTATGACTGATTCTGACAGCCCCCAGCCTTCCTCTTTCTTCTTAGCTACATACAGAGATCTCAGCTAAGCTGATCACCCCAATAATCCTTTGTGGTTATTCTCCATTGTTTGTTTTTGCTCCTCTGTGTTGGTGTAGTTTCTTAATTTGACTCTTCAATCCTCCTGGGGCAATTTTCCTTGATGGATGGCTGTCTGCTTTAGTCGGGGGATGAAGACTGAAATCTTCTAATTCACCATGTTGCTGACATCACCTCTGCATCCCATGTTTTAATATCTGTTTGAAGGGAAGTTTGCTTTAACTTACTTCGTGATTTGAAGTTGGTATGGTTGATAATAATTTCTGGACAACATTCTGTGCCATTGCTCATCTGTCTATACCTTCCTGTCTGTTCCTGGACAATGACATAAGATAGCACTGCAGTATTTTTGCTGGTGGAATTTCGAGAACAGGACATGAAAGAATACCATTGCTTGAAAGTAAGGAGAAGAACTGCTTAGGAAACATCCATTTTGTATAAGAAAGACCTTCTTTGAAATAAAAGGAAACTGTGCTATTCTCACACTGAAGTGTACTTAGGAATTTTGGGGGAAAGAGAGGAAGGCTTCATTTGGGAGGGAGCAAGCGTTTTTCATAGGAAAACCATTTTCAAAGCAACTTTACATAACACTTGTTTCCTCTTACAGTAAGTTGGCCTATAGTACTTTAAATCTCAAAGGGCCAAGGGGTTAAACTAGGATGGCTGTGCCACATGTTACAAAATTTGTAAGATAGGAAAATCAGAAATTAATTCTGGTTTGGGCCGCTAAAGGAATACTCTTAGACAAGATAGGATGACATTAGGCTTTAAAATGATGGACTTGGCAGCTCTGAATTTAAGCTCTTACCTTGATTTTTTTCCTTTCTGACTAAGATTCACAGCAGGGCTTCATGTGTCAGTCAGTGATTAGCTCCCAACAGATAGGATATGATTACAATGTAATGTCGTGCTTATATCACAGACTCTGGCATTGAGACAGACCAAGTTCAAATGTCAGCCTTTCCCATTCTTAGCTTGAGGTGACCCTGCCACCTCACATCTCTGAGATTGATTTCTGCATCCATATGATGAAGATTATTTATAATGCCTTTGTAAGCATCAAGTGAAATAATATATTTAAAGCTTTTGCCATGGAGTAAGTGCTCAATATATGGTGGTAGTTATTATCACTGCAGAGAAATGAAGCCAATACAATCAAACAACTTGAAGTGATTCTGATGCTCCTGCTTTGCTGAATCCACCACTCATTAAGAACCACTGACTAAAGAAAGCCCATTAGACTGGTACCTATCAACTAGAAAAATAACTCTGTGTAACAGCCAAATATCCTAATTTGAAAAGGATTAAATTTAGAGGTGATGAGAAAGAAAATGTATGTG
Source organism: Phataginus tricuspis (assembly GCA_029783875.1). Classification (NCBI taxonomy): domain Eukaryota; kingdom Metazoa; phylum Chordata; class Mammalia; order Pholidota; family Manidae; genus Phataginus; species Phataginus tricuspis. The sequence continues at coordinate 56,893,056 of JAQQAC010016209.1, read as the reverse complement.
GCTCTGAGTGTCAAGTATGGATATTTCTCTTTTACTGATGACTGCCTCTGATTCTCAGAACTGTGACCAAGGCAGGCTGGTTATTATTCAAGGTCAAGCTTACTTTTTGAATTTCTTTCTAACAGGTGAGCTGCAGTCTCTTTTTATCTCCTCTTCTTTGAAGGAGTAAACTTGCATATGCTGCAGATTCATATGGGGCTACACTTACATTCCTATTTTTTGGCTTAAAACATAAAGAATTTATTTCTCGTGATTCCATGGAGTGGCTGGTCTCACCTGAGCAGTTCTGATTTATGTGGCATTTCCACTCATAAGGCTTATTTCAACTGAGAGCTTCACTGGGCCTGGAAAATCCAAGATAGCTTTACCCATTGGTTTGGTACTTCACCTGGAGTATATGGAATGGCTTGAAGCTGCTGGGCTTTTATCTCCTTCAGGGTCATCACATTTTTTAAATGGTGAAACAGGACTCCAATATCTCCATTACCTCCCCCATTTTTATCCCAACATTTTCTTTTATACAATTATTATAAAATACACATAAAAGAGGACATTAAAGATGGTGGCATAAGAGGTGAGACAGAGGCTTCCTCCTAAAACCACATATAATACAAAAATATAATTAATACAACTAATCCTGAAAGAGCAACAGGAAAGAGGCTGTGCCAGACGGCAAACACCTAGAGAAAAGAATAAACCTCACTGAACAGGGTAATGTAGCACAGCCATGGCCTGCTGGGACCAAAGGCCTTCCCCCACCCCAGTGCACCGGCACAAGGAAGATAAACAAAGCGGGGAGGGAGTGGAGGCCTGGGACTGCTGAACACCTAGCTCTGGAGATCTGCTCTGGGAGCACAAACCTACATTACATGGTGCTCTCATGATTACGGCTGTTGGAAAGCTAAGACAGGCAGAATACCTGGAAAGACTGAGATTCCAGCTGCTTGTGGAAAACAGGGATCCATACTCGGCTGATCTGGGACAAAAGAAAGGCAGGAAGTCTGAGAGACTTCCTAAAAGGAAGAGGGCTGCTGAAGGGACAAGGATTGCACAGAGCTTACTGCTCAGGAGAAAAGGACAGGTAGACAAAATTTTCTGGGTGCACTCTGCCCAGCAGGGTGGGAGCTTTCAAGATCTTCATGTGCTCCAACCCCTGGCTGGCTACACAGCTCCAAGGCCCGCCCCCCACTCCCTGATACCCAGACTGCTGCATCTCCCCCCCAGCCAGCCTGCACCTGGCTCGCAAACCATCAAACCCTGCCCTGGTGTCAGGACAGCCAGAAGGAAGCCCCACCTACAGCAGCTACAAACACAAAGCATAGAGGATTATACCTGTGTGCTCTGCCCACTGGTTTTGGCAGTGCAGATAGGCATAGCAGCCAAAAAGAAGGAAAAAGCTATTTTCTCCCCCTAGGCACCAACACCACTCCCCTGCAACCCCCGACATTGCTCCAGGGACTGAGCAGCTCCAGAGAGTAGACCTTCTGTGCCCTAGAGGGTGCCACATACAAATATGAAACATCAACGGAACCTGGTTCAAAGCAAAATTATAAATACACTAGAGAAAGTCAAATGAAATCGACCTCATGAATCTTCCTGAAAGAGATTTGAAAATAAAAGTCATAAACATGATCATGGAGGTACAGAAAAATATTCAAGAACTCAGGAATGAATTGCGGTCAGAGACCCAATCCTTACGGAACACAGTATCAGAAATGAAACATACAATGGAAGGTTTTAAAAGCAGATTAGATATGCTGGAGGAGACGATAAATGAAATAGAAATTAGAGAAGAGGAACACGAAGAAACTGAGGCACAGAGAGAAAAAAGGATCTCTAACAAAGAAAGAAGATTAAGAGAACTGTGTGGCCAATGGAAACGGAACAATATTCGTATTATAGGGGTACCAGAAGAAGATGAGAGAAAAAAAGGAATAGAAAGTGTTTCTGAGAAGGTAACTGCTGAAAACTTCCCCAATCTGGGGAAGGAGATAGTCTCTCAGGCCATGGAGGTACACAGATCTCCCAACACAAGGGACCCAAGGAAGACAACACCAAGACACATAAAATTAAAATGGCAAAGATCAAGGATAAGGACAGACTATTAAAAGCAGCCAGAGAGAGAAATAAGATCACATACAAAGGAAAGCCCATCAGGCTATCATCAGACGTCTCAGCAGAAACCTTACAAGCCAGAAGGGAGTGGCATGATGTATTTAATGCAATGAAGCAGAAGGGCCTTGAACCAAGATTACTTTATCTGGCAAGATTATCATTTAAATTTGAAGGAGGGATTAAACAATTCCCAGATAAGCAAAAGCTGTAAGAATTTACCTCCCACAAACCATCTCTACAGTGAATTTTGGAGGGACTGCTATAGATGGAAGTGTTCCTACGGTTTAATAGCTGTCACCAGAGGTAATAAAACCACAGTAAAGAAAATAGAACAGCTAATTACTAAGAAAATGCAAAATTAAATTAACTATACCCAAAGTCAATCAAGGGATAGACAAAGAGTACAGAATATGATACCTAATACATAAAGAATGGAGGAGGAAGAAAAAGGAGTAGGGAAAAAACAAAGAAACAAACAAAAAAGAACCTTTAGATTGTGTTTGTAATTGCATACTGAGTTAGATTAGACTCTTAGATAGTAAAGCAGTTAAACATGAACCTTTGTTAACCATGAATCTGAAGCCTTCAATGGCAATAATTACATACCTATCGATAATCACCCTAAATGTAAATGGTCTGAATGCACCAATCAAAATACATAGAGTCACTGAATGGATAAATAAACAAGACCCATCTATATGCTGCTTACAAGAGACTCACTTCAAACCCAAAGACATACACAGACTAAAGTGAAGGGATGGAAAAAGATATTTCATGCAACTAATAGGGAGAAAAGAGCAGGAGTTGCAGTACTTGTATCAGACAAAATAGAGTTCAAAAGAAAGAAAGTCACAAGAGTCAAAGAAGGACATTACATAATGAAAAAGGGGTTAAACCAACAAGATATAACCATTATAAATATATATGCACCCAACACAGGAGCACCTCCATATGTGAAACAAATACTAACAGAATTAAAAGGGGAAATAGAATGCAATGCATTCATTCTAGGAGACTTCAACACTCCACTCACTCCAAAGGACAGATCAACCAGACAGAAAATAAGTAAGGAGACAGAAGCACTGAACAACACATTAGAACAGATGGACCTAACAGACATCTACAGAACTCTACACCCAAAGGCAGCATAATACACATTATTCTCAAGTGCACATAGAACATTTTCAAAAAGAGATCATATCCTAGGCCACAAAAAGAGCCTCAGTAAATTCAAACAGATTGAAACTGTACCAACCAGTTTCTCAGACCACAAAGGTACGAAACTGTATATAAATTATGGATAGAAAATGAAAAATTCCACAAACACATGGAGGCTTCACAACATGCTCCTACATAATCAATGTATCAATGACCAAATAAAGACAGAGATCAACCAATATATGGAGACAAATGACAACAATAATTCAACACTGCAAAATCTGTGGGATGCAGCGAAAGCCGTTCTAAGAGGAAAGTATATTGCAATACAGGCCTACCTAAGGAAAGAACAATCCCATATGAATAGTCTAAACTCACAGTTAATGAAACTAGAGAAAGAAGAACAAATGAGTCCCCAAATCAGTAGAAGGATGGGCATAATAAAGATAAGAGCATAAATAAATAAAATCGAGAAGAATAAAACAATAGAAAAAATTAATGAAAGCAAGAGCTGGTTCCTTGAGAAAATAAACAAAATAGATAAACCCCTAGCCAGACTTATCAAGAAGAAAAGAGAGACTACACACATTAACAGAACCAGAAAGGAGGAAGGAAAAATAGCTATGGATACCACAGAAATACAAAGAATTATTAGACAATACTATGAAAAATCATATGCTAAAAACTGGATAACCTAGAAGAAATGGACAACTTTCTAGGAAAATATAACCTTCCAAAGCTGACCCAGAAAGAAACAGAAAATCTGAACAGATTAACTACCAGCAACGAAATTGAACTGGTAATCAAAAAAAAAAAAAAAGCTAAGAACAAAAGACCTGAAACAGATGGCTTCACCACAGAGTTTTACCAAACATTTGCTGAAGACCTAATACCCATCCTCCTTAAAGTTGTCCAAAGAGTAGAAGAAGAGGGAATACTTCCAAACTCATTCTACAAGGCCAGCATCACTCTAATACCCAAACCAGGCAAAGACACCACAAAAATAAAACAATTACAGACCAGTATCCCTGATTAACATAGATGCCAAAATACTCAACAAAATATTAGCAGACCGAATCCAAAATATATAAAAAAAAATCATCCACCATGATCAAGTAGGATTTATTCCACGGATGCAAGGATGGTATAATATTAGAAAATCCACCACCATCATCCACCATATCAACAAAATGAAGGACAAAAAACACAAGATCATCTCCATAGATGCCACAAAAGCATTTGACAAAATATAACATCCATTCATAATAAAAACTCTCAAGAAAATGGGTATAGAGGGCAAGTACCCCAACATAATAACGGACATGTATGACAAACCAACAGCCAACATCATACTTATCAGTGAGAAGCTGAAAGCCTTTCCTTTAATATCGGGAACAAGACAAGGATGCCCACTCTCTCCACTTTTATTCAACATAGTTCTAGAGGTCCTCACCACAGCAATTAGAGAACACAAAGAAATAAAGGGCATCCAGATTGATAAGGAAGAAGTTAAACTGTCACTATTTGCAGATACATGATATCGTACATAAAAAACCCTAAAGAATCCACTGCAAAACTACTAGATCTGATATCTGAATTCAGCAAAGTTGCAGGATACAAAATTATACACAGAAATCTGTTGCATTCCTATACACGAACAATGAACTAGCAGAAAGAGAAATCAGGAAAACAATTCAATTCACAATTGCATCCAAAAGAATAAAATACCTAGGAATAAACCTATCCAAAGAAGTGAAAGACCTATAGTTTGAAAACTACAAGACACTCATGAGAGAAATTAAATAAGATACCAATAAATGGAAACACATCCTGTGCTCATGAATAGGAAGAATTAATATTGTCAAAATGGCCATACTACCTAAAGTAATCTACAGATTCAGTGCAATCCCTATCAAAATACCAACAGCATTCTTCAATGAACTAAAGCAAATACTTCTAAAATTCTTATGGAACAACAAAAGACTCCGAATAGTCAAAGCAATCCTGAGAAGGAAGAATAAAGCTAGGGCAATTATGCTCCCCAACTTCAAGTTCTACTACAAAGCCACAGTAATCAAGACAATTTGATACTGGCAAAAGAACAGAACCATAGACCAATGGAACAGACTAGAGAGCCCAGATATAAACCCAAGCATATATGGACAATTAATATATGATAAAGAAGCCATGGACATACAATGGGGAAATGACAGCCTTTTCAACAACTGGTGTTGGCAAAACTGGACAGCTACATGCAAGAGAATGAAACTGGATTATTGTTTAACCCCATACAGAAAAGTAAACACGAAATGGATCAAAGACCTGAATATAAGTCATGAAACCATAAAACTCTTAGAAGACAACATAGGCAAAAATCTCTTGAAAATAAACATGAGCAACCTTTTCCTGAATGCATCTCTTCGAGCAAGGTAAACAAAAGCAAAAATGAACTCATGGGACTACATCAAACTAAAAAGCTTCTATACAGCAAAGGAGGACATCATCAACAGAATAAAAAGGCATCCTACAGTATGGGAGAATATATCTGTCAACGACATATCCAATAAGGGGTTAACATCCAAAATATATAAAGAACTCACATGCCTCAACACCCAAAACCAAATAACCCGATTAAAAAATGGACGGAGGATATGAAGAGACAATTCTCCAAAGAAGAAATTCAGATGGCCAACAGACACAAGAAAAGATGCTCCATATCACTAATCATCAGGGAAATGCAAATTAAAACCACAATGAGATATCACCTCACACCAGTAAGGATGGCCAGCATCAAAAAGACTAAGAACAACAAATGCTGGCGTGGATGTGGAGAAAATGGAACCCTCCTACACTGCTGGTGGGAATGTAAGCTAGTTCAACCATTGTGGAAAGCAATATGGAGGTTCCTCAAAAAACTAAAAATACAAATACCATTTGACCCAGGAATCCCACTCCTTGGAATTTACCCAAAGAATACAACTTCTCAGATTCAAAAAGACATATCCACCCCTATGTTTATTGCAGCACTTTTTACAATAGCCAAGATATGGAAGCAACCTAAGTGTCCATCAGTAGATGAATGGACAAAGACGAGGTGGTACATATACACAATGGAATACTATTCAGCCATAAGAAAGAAACAAATCCTACCATTTGCAATAACATGGATGGAGCTGGAGGATATTATGCTCAGTGAAATAAGCCAGGTGGAGAAAGACAAGGGCCATGTAATTTCCCTCATTTGTGGAGTATAACAACAAAGCAAAACTGAAAGAACAAAACAGCAGCAGACTCACAGACTCCAAGAAGGGACTAGCGGTTACCAAAGGGGAGGGGTGGGGGAGGGTGAGCGGAGAGGAAGGAACAAGGGGGTTGAAGGGTATTATGTTCAGTACACATGGATTGAGTGGTCACGGGGAAAATAGTGTAGCACAGAGAAGGCAAATATTGAGTCAGTGGCATCTTACTACACTAATGGACACTGACTGCATTGGGGTATGGGTGGGGACTTGATAATATGGGTAGGTGTAGTAACCACATTGTTTTTTCATGTGAAACCTTCATAAGATTGTATATAAATAATACCTTAATAAAAAATTAAAATAAATGAAATGAAATAAAATAAAATACACATAAAAGAAAATATACCTAAATTATCTAAAATATACAATTCAGTGACATTTATTACATTCACATGTTGTACAACTATCTGTACTATGTAGTTCCAAAATTTCCATCCCAAAAGAAAACCTCTCCCATTAAGCAGCCATTCCCATTCTCGTCGTCCATCCAGCTCCTAGCAATCATAAATCTCCTTTTTGAATCTATGGACTTGCTTTGTCATAGACACTTCATATAAATAAAATCAAGCAATATGTGGCCTTTTTGTGTGTGGCCTCTTTTAATTAGCATAATATTTTCAGGGTTCATCTACTTTGTAGCATATCTTAGTACATCATTCTTTTTATTGTGAATAATATTCCATTGGGTATAACACATTTTGTTTATACATTCATCAGTTGAAATTTAGGTTGTTTCTACCTTCTGGCTATTGTGAATAATATTCCTAATTTTCTTTTCAAATTGCTCATTGCAAGTGTTATAGAAATAAAACTGACATTTTATCTTGCACAATTACTAAATTCGTTTATTGCCACCGATTGTTTTTTTCTGGATGCTTTAAGATTATATACATATATATGTATATATATGAGATTCTGTCGTTTGTGAATAGTAGTAGTTTTACTTGTACTTTTCCTATTTCAATGCCTTTTATACCTTTTTCTTGCCCAAGTGCTCTCTTTAGAGCTTCCAGAGCAATGTTGAATTGCACTGTTGAAAGCAGGCATCCTTGTTTTGTTCTTGATGTTAGAGGGGAAACTTTCAGAATTTCACCACTGAGCATGATATTAGCTGTGTGTGTGTGTGTGTGTGTGTGTGTGTGTGTGTGTGTGTGTGTGTGTGTGTGTTTAGTGCCCTTTATCATGTGAGGAAGTTCCCTACTATTTCTAGTTTTCCAACTTTTTATGATTATAAAGTGTTGAATTTCATCAAATACTTTTTCTACATCAATTAAGATGATCATTTTTCTTTCACTCTATCAGTGTGATGTAATACATTGATTGATATTTATATGTTGAAACACTCTTGCACTCCTTGGGTAAATTATAATTGTCAGGGTGTATAATCCTTTTAATATGCTGCTGCATTCAGTTTGCTAGTAATTGTTCAGAATTTTTGCATCTATGTACATAAAGAATATTAGTCTTTGCCTTTCTCGTTTTGTGGTGTCTTTGCCTGGCTTTGGTGTCCTAGAATGAGTTAGGAGGTGCTTCCTTCTCTTACTTTTGGAAGTGTGAGAATAATTGGTGTAAATTCTTCCTCTAACTTTTGGTAAATTTCACTAGTGAAGCCATCTGGTCCTGGATTTTTCTTTATTGGGAAGCTATTCATTCTGATTCAATCTCCTTTCTTGGTATGGGTTTATTCAGGTTTTTTTAGTTCTTCTTGAGCCAGATTTGGTATTTTGTGTGTTTGTCGGGATTTCTCCGTCTCATCTAGGTTATTAAAAATTTTGGCTTTCCGTTGATCATAAGTATTACTTGTCATTATGTGATAATCACTTATTACAACCTTATAAAAATTAAAAAGGCAAGGTCTTTTTATTTCTCTAAGTTTGTAGTAATTTTTGTAAGTTTTTTTTTTAATAGAACAAGTTTTCTATTGTCCCCTCTGGCACCAGTAAGTCAAGTAGGAGTACAGGCTGCCATTCCCACAGCAGCTACCCAGCTGGAAAATGGGGAGTAGTAAGTGGGTAAGCAAAGATGCTGTAATTTTCGCTTACTGTATTTTGCAGTCTTTCTTCATTCAACACTCCTCTGATTACTCTAAGTTGTTTTTTAACTTAGACGCCTGGGTTCTGAGAGGGTTGATTCTGACAGTTTTTCCCAGTTTAATAGTTGCTTCAGTGAAGAGATGAATCCTTGGAGCATCCTCCTCCTTCATTCTCAGTGTTGTCACCCATGCCCAACATTTCACTTGAATCATGAAAAATTCAGTCATGCAGCAAAGATGAAAGAATAGTACAGTGAAGACCCACCACATAGGTTTTACCATTAACATGCTCTTATACTTATTTTTCATCATATAACCACATACCTACCAGTCTATTATGCTTCGATGCATTTCAAAGAAGTTGCAGACTTCCACATACCTCTGACACTCCATGTGTATGTCATTAACAGAGTTCAATATTTCTTTATAGTATTTTAACCTTCGGTGTAAAGTATGCATACAATGAAATGTATGATTATTAAATATATACTTGTGGAGATTTGACATGTGCAACTCCATGTTCTTTGATAAACATAACCCCTCCCAACATCTTGATATACCCTATAAATGGCAAATGGCATGTGTGTGTGGTGGAACAGAATTAGAGGAATGCCTCGGATACTCTGATGAGGTTCATAGGATCTTGAGCTAGTTAGAAGATCCTTATAGAGCATGTGGCCCAACTTTTCTATCTGATGACTCTTTACATAGCATCACCATAAAATCCACAATTGGCTTACATACTTTCAGGGACTAGCATCTCACCAATTCTGGAGGCAGTTTGTTCCAGCTTTGGACAGTTAAGAGTATTCAGACATCCTTATTTATATAGAGCTACACACAATAAGGCTAATCATTGCTTCCTCCCACTGCACACAGTTCTTGTGAGTTGTAAAGAGCCCTTTCCCAAGTATTCTCTTCTCCATAATATGTCCTGGTTCCTTTAACTGCTTTTCACTGAAGATGGCTTGCAGGGCCCCCACCAGCCTGCTAATTTGACTCTGAATGCTTTATCAAAGTCTTCCTTAAATGGCACTGCCTTGAAGCCAAGGTCAAACTCCCACTAAGGGAGGCCATTCAAATTAGAGGGAGTTGAGTACTTTTCTTTTACTCTTTCTTCTGATACTAAACTTGTATGAATGCGACTTTTCCCTTTTCAATTCAGAACTTAGTTGGGCTTGGTGTAAAACCTTGGCTCCTTTCCCACTAGTCTGGCTCAGTCCTCTCTGATAATTTCATGCTGCCATCTGGTGGCTAAATCAGATGTTTTCTGCCTGTTTTTGAGCTAGTTGTACAGGGAAGCAGAAATACAGGTTAACAAAGTGACATGCCTAGAAGTAGAATACTCAGAATCTTTTAAAAGGGGACTTGATTCCTTTCCCCATATAATTCTTGTATACCATGCATTTGGGAGTCCAAAGTAGAGGATGTGGACACAGCTAGGGTATAGCCCCAGAAAATATGCCTGGAACATCCCCATTTCGGTCCAACTTTGACTAGCTACTTGACTTTGCACAAGTCATTTTTCTTTCTAGTGTCTCAGTTTCCACACCTATGATCCCAACATGTTTATAAAATGAAGTCAAGCAGTACTGAAAGTAAAGCCAGGCTATGAAGGAAAGTGTGAAGTGGAGGACTGAGGGTGGCAGTGGGGTGGGGGATGGGGTGTGTGTGGGATAACTAAAGCCTGAAGTTGATAAACGGCAGCAGAGAGCCAGTCTGCTCCAGGGCATGCAGGGCCCTAGGCAAATATTTTTGGAGAATCCCTTTCTAGGTAAGTAACCTGATTAAAAATGTATTATAAAATTCATGGGCCCACAAGAGGTATAGTAATTTAGCAATGATAATTTGGAATAATAGGTAGAGAAGAGAAACTTGTATGTTTATTCAACAGTTCATGTGAAAATTCTTCATAATGTCTATGCACCATCTCTTCCTTTTCATTTGAAAAGAAATCATTTCTTCATGTTCTTTATTGTCCAGTGCACCATACCTGGCTAATTTCATATCTTCCATTACAAGAAAAAGGTAGCAACACTGTTACTACTTCCAATGCAATGGCTCTTTGGAAATCATATAGATTTCTTGCCTCTGGAGGTCTTTTAGCTTAAGCATCAGCTGTGGACCTTGGTAGCCTAGAGCCTGAAAATGTCCTGTGTTGGATCTGAGTGAGAGCCACCCCAACTCAGCATATTACCACCATTTTGGTGGCCTAATCTCACTCGATCTCATAAAAGAAATGACTGTGAGAGCCAATGGGAGTGATCTGCTGGCTGGGCCACCCTCCTGGGACCAGGACCTGGCCGCAGAACCCTGGGACAAGCAGTTTATAACTTTTCTCACTTTGCGAGATGTTTTTGTGCAACAAAAAGTTTTCATTTCAAATGTCAAATTTATCAATCTTTTGTAGTCGATGCTCTTTGAATATTGTTTATCAAAATTTCCTCTAATCCAAGGTCTTGAAAGTATAGAACGTTGCCACAATTGTAGGAAATTCTATTGGACAGAACCACATTGCAAGGCCTAATCACCCTAATAATTGGTAGCTTGTGCTAAAGACATAATCGGCTGAAACAGGCTAAATTCTGTAGGAGAATCAGATTCTCGGGGATTCATGGCCTGTGGAGAACGAGTTTAAGATCGGTCTAGGTGGCCTGATAGTGTTGCTGCTGGTGGTAGTTGGCTTGATTTTTGGGTCCTGCTGGTTAGTCGAGGCTGAGATCCCAGATGCTAAGGGAATACTACTTATATACCCTTTTTTTTTCTTATGACTGCGATACAACAGTGGCTGTAGCTGCCTTTTACAGATAAGGTTATTTTTCAAATATAGCATGATCATTACAGTGATTTAAAAGCTCCATACAATTCCACAATTCTCACTAAAGAGATCTGATACACAGGACAGTCTTGTCAACAGGGTTATTTCACTAAAGTTCAACCAAAGTTATCTGAGTCCAATGGCCTATTCTTTGGGATCCTCATGCTCATACTAGCTTTTAAACCAAAAGCAAAGAGCTCAACATCCCTCAGTCTCGATTTATCAATCTATACAATGCAAGACTCCTTTCCCCCTATTCATTTCACTAGAAACTTGTTAAAGCCTCAATTAGGGTGAAATCTTGGTTTAAGGACATTCAGAATTTACATATGTGTATATATATTCCATTTCCTGCCCTGAATCGGAGAGCATAGCAGGTCTTCTTTGTAGGCTTTTGCTCTATAGTTTTAATTTTTGGGTGTTCGGGAAGGCTCCTGTGGAAAATTACCTTCTAGACTGAAATTTTATTATTAGTCTCTTTGTGTTAAACATTGTCTTCTCAAGGGTACCACTCTTACAATGCAATATCCCTCATTGGAAATAACAAGTCAGATTCCTTTTTTGTGAATCAAACGCACTTAGAAGATGGAGTGTATTCTTTAAGGAAGAACATTTTACATTATTATTTATCTGGAGAGGGAAGCGCATGCCTACCTGATACTATATGGGCTAACAGTTACACTTCCCAGTTCAGCCAGTGGACGGGCAATGTATCCTTTTGCTTTGGAGGAGTTGTGTGACATTGTTTCCATTGTCTCCTTCCTATTCTCTATTGTTTCTCTAATAAATAACATAGGCTATTGTTTCTCTAATAAATAACATAGGACAGGTTATGAGCTTATTTTCTTCTCACTGAAATATCCAGGTTTCTTATATGAACGTTTTCTTACCAGATACTGCTGGTGCGTGAACTTCACTACTGTGCTCTTATGGTTGGGGTCAATGTTGGGGTTATCAGATTCATGGAGGAAATGGGAAAATACTTAAGATTAATAATTCACAGTTTAAAAATTATAAACAGGCCACACAGAGTACTCCTTCTTGATTATTTAGGGGCCACATTGGCATTCTGTGAAATATCTTCCTTTTCTTCCTTTCTCTTGCTCACTAATCAACCAATAAGCACTTTCAGTCTTCTATGATCATGCGCCATACAAAGGAAGAGTGCTGGAGTAGAAAATACACGGACTCAGAATCATGGTGTGTGACCTCATGCACATCATGTAACCTTTATGGGCCTGTGTTTCATAACCTATAAAACCAAGCCACATTAGATAATGGAAGCGGAAGTCCTTGAAGAGGGTTCTAACCTTAATGTACCAACCCATCCTAGCTTCTTTGGTTCAGATGTTTGGTGGGGAAGTTATACATTCTGGCTGAATGAGGTATTTGGATACTTTATCAACATATCGAAGTTCTACCTCCCCCTTCTTCCTAGTTTAAAACCAAACTAGACTAAAACTTTTTCATTTGCTGTGCCATTTGTGGACGATTTTAGCATGGGTTATCTAATTTGACTTACTCAACATCCCTATTTTGTACAAAACCCATTGACCTTGGTGGTTCCTGGACTAGAAATGAAGTCTACCATCAGTTTGGTGTTATTTTTAATATGTTACTATTTTCTTGAAATCTCCCTTTTTCTTGTTACTGGGTAAATTTTGAGCCAGCTAAACCACAAAGATGTCTGGCTTTCAATCTTCTAGGCCACACCTCTTCTGCACCCTCCGCCCTCAGTCCCCTCCCCCTCCCTTCTTAAAGCACTGCAGTCTGGGGCTGCAGCCATATTTCTTCTTTTGCTGGGCTGTGAGCTGGTCTTAGTGGATCTCTGCCCGTGTGGTTCTTTCTGGAACATTTTGCAGTCTCCAGCCACACCTTGTGGCATATTACTTTTTAAAAATCCACCAAAATTCCATAAAATATTTCTAAAATTATACACTTTCTCCTAGTACTTTCTTGACATCACCTCCCTGCTTTTCACATATCTGGGATATTCTAAAGCAATGTTGCATTTTGAAGGAATTTTTCCTTGGAATGACTTTTGGTTGATGCCTCTGCTTTTTTTTTGTGGTTTAGTTTTCTTTTTCCTCCTCTTTTCTATATTTTGCCCATCGGGGCTGTGGATACCTGGTTTGGCCATTATTTTTTTGCCCAACGGGGCCATGGATACCTGCTTTTTAATTTTTTTTTTTTAATTTGCCCATCGGGGCCTTGGATACCTGCTTTTAATTTTTTTTTCCCCTTAGCCCATCGGGGCCTTGGATACCTGCTGTGTCGTCGTGTCTCCCCAATCCACCCCTGACCCATCGGGGCAATGGATACCTGCTTTTTTAAATTTATTTTTTGGCCCATCGGGGCCTCGGATACCTGCTTTTATTTTTTTTTTCCTTGCCCATCGGGGCCTCGGATACCTGCTTTTAATTTTTTTTCCTTGCCCATCGGGGCTGCGGATATCTGCTTAGACTTTTTTTTTCATCGCCCAGCCAGGCTTTCAATGGATGGAAAAGTATTGGGTTTTGTGTTCATTGTACTATCTGGAATGGCTACAAATTTTTGCTGCTAATCGTTTGGTGTGTGAGTGGACCTACGGCTTTGGCTGGGAGATGACTTTGCAGTTAGGCTAAGGGGTTGGTCAGTCTGGGGAGGAAAGATGGCTGCCACTTTAGATTTGTTGCCCAGCTCGGCTGAGGGCTAGTTGTTTGAACTAAGTACAAATCAGGAAGGCAAGGTGGATAAACAGACAGGCAGAGGCACTTATATGCGCTGCATGAGGTACAGGTTTTGAATGAGCCGATTTGGGGCTTTTTAGGAGCTTTACATGAGTTGTGGTATGGTGAGGTAGTAAGAAAGGATTGCCCTGTCATAAGGTACTAGTCGAAAATGAGAGGGAGAATATTTAGGCACAGGGTTCAAAATGGCGATTTTGACTCGTTGCGGCAGTGCTCAGCATGGCTGTCTGCTTTGTTAAGTGTCTAAAATGGCGGATCCAATTTTGCTGCAGTTTAAATGGCGGGAAGGCCACATCATGGTGGTGTCTTTGTTCTCGGGCACAGCATGGCGGTGGAAATATTCTGTTACATAGTAAAAGATGGCGGCAAAAGTACTTGCCGCAGTGTAAAACATGGCGGGCTCTTGTCTTTGCCGTGTGCATTTCCTGACAGGTTTTGCCTCAGGGACAATATGGCTGACCTTGTCATGTGTATGTCATGGCAGTCTGTCACGTGGACGTCATGGCGGGTGTTTTTGCCCTGTACATTCGTGGCGGGCTTTGCACCAGGTGGGCCTGCCTCATTGTTAAAGATGGCGGGGTTTGCCGCGCTTGCAGTGTTTGCCGCGAAAGTGGGAGAGGTGGGCTGGACAGTGTTGGATTGCCGCATGACCCACCCAATCAGAAAGGTGGTAAAATTAAGTAGCCACATCATGGTGGCGGATGGAATTAGACTGAGTTAGCATAGTACCTCGATGTGGTCTTTATTTGGCTAGTCAGGAGGAAGCAGCAAAGGAGCCACGTTTGTATGTCTGCCCCCAGTGGGGTGGTACTCAAGGTCTTTCCAAGGACATTTGGCCTTTCCACCTCCCTCCCCTCTCACTCGCTCCCTCCCCTCCAGCATTGTTTCTCGCAGTGCTAGGTATTTGGCTGTGCAGGTTGAACCTCACGCCATTCCTCTGCATTGGTGCCATGGCCTAAGGCTAGTCTGCTCCCTACTGGCCTCTGCAGTAAATGCACTGTGGCCAGAGGCAATGCTCCATGCCTGCCAATTGTGATCATGGCGGGTGAGTCGTGGCAAGGACCAGAATGGATTGCAGATGATCGTTGGCCAACAGGTGGCAGAAGAGGAACACCTACCCCGTGGCTAATGCTGGGGTCGGATTTTGATTGGTTTATATCTTGGATATCAATCATAATATACTTCATGTGGTTTGCTAGTATTCGTTTTAAGCCTTAAGTGACTGTTATGGAAATGTATTTAGAGGCTTTATTTGTAGAATTCACTTCAGTTACACTTAATGAATTTTCATTTTTGGGTTCTTTAAAATTCTTGGAACTTTAACATTTATTTACAGATTGCTTAAACTTTTCTTTTTGGCTGCAGATACTTAAAAAATTTGGCATTTAAATTTTTTTTTAATTTTTGCTTTGAAATCAATAAACTCTACTTCCCTTTGGATTTTTTAAGAGTTTTATACACAGAAATAATTAACATTTTAACTTCATGACAGAATGTAAAAAGGAGTATTTGAAGGTCCACTCCGGCCTAGGCCTTGCTTTTGTTCCCATCCTAATGCTGCACTAACTAATGACCAACCTATCAGGCAGGAAACTTGAATTGCTGCAGTCTTGTTTCCTCTACTAAAATCTATTATATTGGAGTATTAATGCCCACAATTTGAATTTTCTATTGTGCCCTGCTTCCAGTGCTGCTCCCAGCAATCCCCCATCTAGCCCCAGCTCCTTCCCCAGCCCCAGCCCCAGCCCCAGCCCCGGCCCCGGCCCCGATCCCAGCCCCAGCTCCAGCCCCTGCCCGACCCCTGCCTCCCGCCCCTGCCCTGAGCCCAGCCCCGGCCCCAGCCCCAGCCCCGGCCCCAGCCCCAGCCCCGGCCCCGGCCCCAGCCCCAGCCCCAGCCCCGGCCCCAGTCCTAGTCTTATTTCTCTCTAAAGCGACTCAGTTTGCATTAATTAGATGCTCAAAATAGGTTGTCCATTTCCCATTCTTTAGACTGGGATACCCTATCTACCTCCAGCATTGCTCATATTCAGTGCTATCTAAGCCATCATTTTCAATTAATGTACACAATCCCATCTGTCCAATGTCCCATGTTAGAACAAAGAATCTGTGTACCCTTCACATTAATGTTAATCAAGAGCTTCGTATCAGATAATTATTGTCCATAATTGTAGTTACTTCTCAATCCCCTGCCCTTAAGGAAGGAAAAACCTTTCCTCTGCCATTGCTGCAGTAGTCACAGTCCCAATTTTCTGGGAAATGTTCATATATTGTGCTGACCCACCTCCATCTAAACTCTGCACTGAGTGAAATTCTAATTGACCATAACCTTAACCATTGGATTAAATCCCACCCTTTTACATTCAGCACGGGGTGCAGAAAACCCAAGTCTTTGGTTCAACACTTAATGTGTTTAGTCCCAATTACCATAGTCTTGTTCATTAAACAAAGGCATCCTATCATTTTTGCCCACATTCTGGGGTGTTCTGCTATTCTTGGACAATTAAAGTACCAAGCTGTAATTGCGCATTGTCTTGTCCATTAATCAAAAGACTTACATCCCATTTGTATTGCTGATAGGTAGTGCTGACTACCTGAGACCACATTCCCTGAATTATTGAGTAGAATTCCAAATGTCCATACCCCATTCATTACACAAGTACGTTGCAACTTCTTTGCACTAAAGCAAGGCACATTCTCAAAAGTCCTTTACTTTGAAATATTAATGGATACCATAAAAGTGCTCATGGTCCTGCCTAACAGTTAAGACCCACTTATGCTCTTTCATCACTCCTAGGTAGTGTAGACCACCTACCCACCGTGCATTAATCTGTAAAACCCCCATCACCCATTGTCCCACCAGTTAGCGTAGGATATCCCTTACCACTATGTCACTACTTACGAAGAGTTTTGAAACTCAAGTTCCCTTCTCTTAAAATTAATGTTCATAATTGCATATATCCATGGCCTGGTGCAATAAAAAATAGAATTCCTCACCTCACCTCTTTGGGATATTGCTAGGGAATACAGATTATTCAAGAACTCAGTTCTTGGGCATTTAATTTACACAGTTGCAGTTCTCGAGAGTACTGGCCATTGGACAGGTCCTCTGTAGGCCATTTGCAGGCTGTAATGTGGCTTGATCATACAAGGAATCTTCTCTTGATTTGGTAATGTCAGTAATTACATTCATCCATGTCCTGTGAACTAGCTACACCCATTCCATTTTTTTTCTCACAGGGTACTCTTAATAAAGAAATATGCAGTAGGTCAAGATGTCCTAATGGCTAGAACTAAGCCTTTTGTATCAGGAACCTGGCACCGTCTTTAGAGTTGGAAGGTGCTGATTACATTAGGCCATTTTCTGAAATTGTTCATGTGAAAAATTACAATCCCAAATTTTGTTATAACCTAGGATCCCATCCCCATCTAATTTGCTTTGGATTATTGCAGAGGGTGCTTAGGCCTGTTAATGTGCTTAAATGCAGCTACAGTCCTTTATGTTAGTATGTTAGTGAAGGATTCCATCCTCCTGAAATTGCTTTACATCACTGTGGCAATTTAGGACTGTTAATGTGCTTAATTACAGCTATAGTTCCTTCTACTAGTCTAGGATCCCATCCTCTTCTACTCTCTTTGCATCACAGCAGAGGGTACTTGGGACTGTTAATGTGCTTAAATGCAGCGAGTCTCTTTTGTTAGTCTTGGATCCCATCTGCCTCAGCTCCTTTTGCATCTCATAGAAGGTACTCGGGACTCTTACTGTGCTTAAATGTGGCTACAGTCCATTCTATTAGTTTAGGAACCTTTCCACTTGATGCAAATTACAGGAGAGCTACTGACCCTTCTGTTAGTCTAGGATCCCATCCCCTACTACTGGCTTTGCATTACCACAGAGGGTACAAGGGACTGTTAATGTGCTTAAATGCAGCTATGGTCCCTTATGTTAATCTAGGATTTCATTCACACGTAACTTCCTTTACATTATGCAGGGGTTACGTAGAACTGTTAATGTGCTTAACTGCAGCTACAGTCTTATTCTATTAGCCTAGAACCAGTCCCTTTCTACTTGATATGAATTACAGGAGCGTGAACCTGGGACTGTTAATATGCTTAACTGTAATTATAGTCCCTTATGTTAACCTAGGATCCTAGCCCAACGAATTCTCTTTCCATTATTGCATAGGATGATTGGGACTGTTAATGTATTTAAGTACAGTAGAATTCCTTTTGTTATTCTAGGAACTCATGACCTATTGCTCCCTTTGCATCACAGCAGAGGATATTTAGGACTGTTAATGTGCTTAATTGCAGCTACAGTCCCTTCTGTTAATTTAGGATCCCATCCCCTGCTACTGGCTTTGCATTACCACAGAGGGTATGAGGGACTTTGAAAGTGCTTAAGTGCAGCTACAGACCCTTCTGCTAATGAAGGATTCCATCCTCCCAACTCCTGTTGCATCACAGCAGAGGGTATTTGGGACTTTTAATGTGCTTAAATGCAGCTACAGTCCCTTTTGTTAGTGAACGATTCCATTCTCCCAATTCCTCTACATGATTGTAGAGGGAATTTAGGACTGTTAATGCGCTTCCCTGCAGCTACAGTCCCTTCTGTTAGTCTACAATCCATCCCCCTGCTATTGTTTTTGTATTACAGCAAACAGTATTTGGGACTGTTATTGTGCTTAATTGCTGCTATGGTCCCTTATGTTAGTCTAGGATCCCATCCCCTACTACTGGCTTTGCATTACCACAGAGGATACGAGGGACTTTGAAAGTGCTTAAATGCAGCTACAGTCCCTCTGTTAATGAAGGATTCCATCCTCCCCAACTCTTGTTGCATCACAGAAGAGGGTATTTGGGACTGTTAATGTGCTTAGTTGCAGTTACTGTCCCTTCTGTTAGTCTAGGATCCCATCCCCTACTACTGGCTTTGCCTTTTACCACAGAGGATACAAGGGACTTTGAAAGTGCTTAAATGCAGCTACAGTGTCTTCTGTTAGTGCAGGATTCCATCCTCCCCAACTCCTGTTGCATCACAGCAGAGGGTATTTGGGACTGTTAATGTGCTTAAAAGCAGGGGTGGTCCCTTATGTTAATCTAGGATCTCATTCACACCTAACTTCCTTTACATTATGCAGGGATTACTTAGGACTGTTAATGTGCTTAATTGCAGCTACAGTCCATTCTATTACGTAGGAACCAATCCCTTTCTACTTGATGCAAATTACAGGAGAGCAAACTTGGGACTGTTAATGGGCTTAAATGCAATTAAAGTCCCTTATATTAACCTAGGATGGCAACCCACCTAATTCTCTTTCTATTATTGCAAAGGGTGCTTGGGACTAATTTGCTTAAATGCAACTGAAGTTCTTTTTGTTAGTTTAGGATCCCATCCCCTTGTACTCCCTTTGCATTACAGCACAGGGCATTTGGGACTTTAATGTGCTTAAATGCAACTACAATCCCTTCTGTTAGTGAAGGGTTCCATCCTCCCCAACTCCTGCTGCATCATAGCAGAGGCTATTTGGGACTGGTACTGTGCTGTAATGCAGCTACAGTCCCTTTTGTTAACCCAGGATCCCATACCCACCTAACTCCCTCAACGTTATTACAGAGGGTACATGGACTGTTGATATGCCTAAATGCAGATTTTGCACCTTAAATATGTTTGGGATTCCATCATACCTTCCTTTGCATCGCAACAGAGAGTACTTGGACTGTTAATGTGCTTAACTTGCAGCTACAGTCCATTCTGTTAGCCTAGGAACCAGTCCCTTACTACTTCATATGAATTACAGGAGCATGAACCTGGGACTGTTAATATGCTTAAATGCAATTATAGTCCCTTATGTTAACCTAGGGTCGCAAGCTACCTAATTCTCTTTCCATTATTGCTGAGGGTGCTTGGGACTGTTAATGTGCTTAAATGCATCTGATGTTCTTTTTGTTATTCTAGGATCCCACCACCTTCTCCTCCCTTTTCATTACAGCGGAGGATAGTTGGGACTTCAATATGCTTAAGTGCAGCTACTGTCCCTTCTGTTAGTGCAGGATTCCATCCTCCCCAACTCTTGTTGCATCACAGCAGAGGATATTTGGGACTGTTAATTGTGCTTAAATGCAGCTGTGGTCCCTTATTGTTAACCTAGGATCTCATTCACACGTGAATTCTTTATATTATGCAGGGGTTACTTAGGACTGTTAATGTGCTTAATTTCAGCTACAGTCCATTCTTTTAGCCTAGTAACCAGTCCCTTGATACTTGATGTGAATTACAGGAGAGTGAGCTTTGGGACTGTTAATGTCCTTAAATGCACCTACAGTCCCTTTATTAGTCTTTGATCCCATCCCCATCTGCCCCCCTTGCATCACAGCAGAGGGTATTTGGGACTTAAATATGCTTAAATGCAGTTATAGTCCCTTATATTAACCTAGGATCCCAACCCACCTAATTAATTTTCTACATATTGTAAGGTATGCTAGGGAATTTAATGTGCTTAAATGCAGCTATGGTCCCTTCTGTTAGTCTACAATCCCATCTCCTCCTACTCACTTTGCATTACAGCAGATTACATTTGGCACTATTAGTGTGCTTAAATGCAGCTACAATCCCCTTTTTTAGTGAAGGGTTCCATCCTCCCCAACTTCCTTTACATTATTGTAGAGGGAACTTAGGACTGTTAATGTGCTTAAATGAAGCTACCATCCCTTCCGTTAGTGCAGGATTCCATTCTCCCCAACTCTCCTTGCATCACAGCAGAGGGTATTTGGGACTTGCTGTGATTTAATACAGCTGATGTCCCTTTTGTTAACCTAAAATCCCATTCCCACCTAACTCCCTTAACTCTATTACAGAGGGTAGCTGGACCGTTGATATGCTTAAATGCAGCTCTTGCTCCTTACACATGTTTAGATTCCATCCTTCCACCTTCCTTGGCATCACAACAGAGAGTACTTGGGACTGTTAATGTGCTTAAAAGCAGCTATAGTCCCTTTTGTTGGTAAGATCCCATCCCTTTCTACTCACATCACATTACTACAGAGAGTACTTGGGATTGTTAATATACTTAAATGCAGTTATTGTTCCTTATGTTAGGGTAGGATTCCACTCTCCCCACACCTTTTGCATTATAGTGGAGAGTACTGGGACTGCTAGGGTGCATCTTTAGTCCCTTCTGTTAGTCTTGGAACCTATCCCATCCTATTCTCTCTGACCACAGAGGGCACAAAGGACTGTTAATGTGTTTAATGTGGCTATGGTCCCTTCTGTTAGTCTAGGATCCCATCCCCTACTACTGTCTTTGCATTACCACAGAGGGTGTGAGGGACTGTTACTGTGCTTAATTGCAGCTATGGTCCCTTATGTTAATCTAGGATTTCATTCACACCTAACTTCCTTTACATTGTACAGGGGTTACTCAGGACTGTTAATGTGCTTAACTGCAACTACAGTCCATTCTATTAGCCTAGGAACCAGTTCCTTTCTACTTGATGCGAATTACTGGAGAGTGAATTTGGGACTGTTAATATGCTTAAATGCAATTAAAGTCCCTTATGTTAACCTAGGATCCCAACCCACCTAATTTTCTTTACAATACTGCAGAGGATGCTTGGGACTATTCATGTGCTTAAATGCAGCTACAGTGCCTTCTGTTAGTCTTGGATCTCATCCCCTTCTGCTCCCTTTGCGTTAAGAACAGAGGGTATTTGGGACTGTTGCTGTGATTTAATGCAGCTGCTGTCCATTTTGTTAACGTAGGATCCTATACCCACTTAGCTCCCTTAGCGCTATTAAGGAGGGTACCTTGACCATTGATATGCTTAAATGCAGCTTTTGCTCCTTAAATATGTTTAGATTCCATCCTTCTACCTTCCTTTGCATCACAACAGAGAGTACTTGGGACTGTTAATGTGCTTAAAAGCCGCTATAGTCCCTTTTATTGGTAGGATCCCATCCCTTTCTACTCACTTTTCATTACCACAGAGGGCACAAGGGACTGGTAATATGTTTAATGTGGCTGTGGTCCCTTATATTAATCTAGGATCCCACCCCTCCTACATTACTTGTTGATGTTCTTAAATGGAGCCACAGTTCCTTATTTTAACCTAGGATCTCATCCCCACTTAACTCCCTTACATTATTGCAGAGCATGCCTAGGACTGTTAATGTGTTTAAATGGAACTACAGTCCTTTCTCTTAGTCTAGGGTCCCATCCCCTCCTACTGGATTTTAATATTACAGGTAGTACAAGGGACTGTTAATGTGCTTATTTGTAGCTTTGATCACTTAACCTAGGATCCCACCCCCTCCTACTCATTTTGCATTACCACAGAGGGTGCAAGGAACTGTTGATGTGCTTAAATGCAGTTATAGTCCCTTATGTTAACCTGGAGCCCTATCTCCACCTAACTCCCTTTGAATTATTGAAGAGTAACATCAGACTTAATATGCTTAAATGAAGCTACAGTCCTTTCAGTTACTGTAGGATATCACCCCCTTGTTGCTTTGCATTTAAAAGAGGGTACAAGGAACTTCTCATGTGCTTAAATGCAGTTACAATCCCTTCTGTTAGCTTAGGATCCAATCCCCATCTAACTCCCTTTACATTATTGCAGAGGGTACAAGGGACTATTACTGTGCTTCATTGCAGCCATAGTCCCTAATGTTAACTAGGAGGGCATTCCCCCTCCCACTTTCTTTGCATTAATACAGAGGGTACTAGGATTAGTAATGTGTTTAAATGTACCTGTGGTCACTTAAGATAATCTAAGATCCTATCCTCATCTAATGCCCTTTACATTGCTGCGAAGGGTAGAAGGGACTGTTAATGTGCTTAAATGCAGCCAGAGTCCCTT
>JAQQAC010016209.1:56820534-56870036 GCA_029783875.1 Phataginus tricuspis | reverse complement strand
TTTGCATTACCTCAGGGTAGAAGGGACTGTTAATGTGCTTAAATGCATCTCTGTTCCTATCTTAACCTAGGATCCCATCCCCTCCAACTCCCTTTGCATTACTGTAGAGGGTACTTGAGACCTTTAATGGGCTTGATTGTAGCTGTGGCCCCTTCTTTTAGTCAAGTTTACCTTGCCCTCCAACTCTGCTTTATAGCAGAGGGCATTTGGGATTGCTGATGTGCTCATATGCAGCTGTGGTCCCTTTAGTTAATCTAGGATCCCATCCCTTCCTACTCTTCTGTATGACTTGGGGGTACTCGGGACAGAAAGGTGCTTAATTGTAGCTAGAGTCCTGTATGTTAGTCTAGGATCCCATGCCCTCCAACTCCCTTTGCATTACCTGGGAGGATTTTGGGGACCGTTAAAGTGCTCAGTTGCAGCTATGGTCTCATGTTGGTCTAGTTTCCCATCCTTTCCACTCCTTTTGCATGACCTGGAAGCAGATTTGGGACTATTAATGTGCTCATTTGCAGCTGTGGTTCCTGCTTTTAGTCTAGAGTCCCTTGCCCTCCAACTTACTTTGCATCACCATAGATGGTACTTTGAGTGTTAATGTACCTAAATGACTGTATGATTCCTTTTGTTAATCTAGGATCTCACACCTCCTTTCCATTACTTGGGAGCAGATTTGTTACTGAAAGGTGCTTAACTGCAGCTGTGTTCTGTCGTGGTAGTCTAGGATCCAACACCTTCCAACTCCTTTGCATTACAGCAGAGGGTGTTTGGGGCTGTTAAATGCTCAGTTGCAGCTATGGTCCTTTTGCTTGTCTGGAATCCCATGTCACCAATTCCTCTGACATTCCCTGGAAGTTTTTGGGACTGTTAAAGTACACAGTTTCCCATGGTCTTATACTGTGTTTATAGTACTTGGAATTGTATTAGGGACTGTTAAAAGTGCTTAAATGAGCTGTGGTCCCTTCCTGTTAGTATGCTTTCCCATGCCCTCTTTACCCTCTTTGCATTACACAGAGGGTAATTGGGACTTTGAAGGTGCTTAACAGCAGCCACGGTCCCTTGTGTATTAGGATCTCATGACCTCTCATTCCCTTTACATTACCTGGAAAGGTTTGGGGCTGTCAAAGTGCTTGATTGCGGCTGTGGTCCCTTCTGCTAGTCTGGGGATCCATGCCTTCCAATTTCGATTGCATTACCACAGAGAGTACTTGGGACTGAAGGCAGGTGTGATCTCTTTTGTTAGTTTAGGATCCCATAACCTCCAAGTCCCTTTATGTTACCTGGGAAGGCACTTGGGACTGTTAAGGTGCTTAACTGCAGCAGTGGTCCCTTCTGTTAGTCTATGATACAATTCCCTCCTACTCCCTTGCATTATCTCAGACGGTACTTGAGATTGTCAAGGTGGATCCCTTCCTCTCACACCCTGTTAGCATTACAGCATTACCTGCTGAACACAAGGCTGCTTATTTTGCATTAACGTGCATAATTGCATTTGTCCCTCTTCCTTTGGAGTATATAAAATCCTCACTCATTTCCCTTGTATTCATCAGTGGATGTCCTTTACTCAAGACCTTTGTGCCTGGATAGTTAAAGTAAGCTGTGGTAATTGACTATAGCTATGTCTTTCATTTAAGTCCCCTGTACTCTTTGTTTAAAAGAAGGTCTATTAACTACCTCATTTACTTTTGCTGGGACTAATGGTGTGCAAAATTCCAGTGTTCATGGTCCCTCCTTTTAATATCCCACCTGTTTTATATTACAGCAGGGGATGCTAGTCACCCAAAGTCCTTCATCTGGGACTCTTAATGCACATGTGCCCTCCTGATAAGCTAATATCCTTACTTCTTGGTATTATAGCAGGGGTATTATATTATATTGACCACCTGAAGTATTTTCTTTTGGCCAGTTTAATGTGCAAAATTGAACTAGGATCTGATCCCCATCACACCTCCTTTACATGGGGGTGCTGAGCATCTATGGCTACTTTTCCTGTACAGTTTAAGTGTGCATAATTTCAGTAATCCATGCTCCTTTATGTCAGTATGGGATCCTACTTCCTCGCCCCATTTACATTACTGTAGGGGCTCTGGCTAGCCAAGATTCACTCTCTTGGACTGTTAATGTGTAGTTATATTTATTTCTGTACCTGTATATCACGTTAAGACCCTCTCCATACTATTTATATTCCAGCAGGAGGTGCTTACTGCTCAAGACCTTACACACTAATGCACTTAATGTATACACTCTTATTGTCTTATAGACACTCTAAGTTGTCCACTACTGTGCCTTTTAGATCATATTCTGCACTTTTTGAAACAGAGGTACTGTCACACACCATAAAGCCCTTCTATTGGGACTGTGGATATGTAATTACAGTTGTCCGTGGTCTTGGGTTACCTTGGGTTCCTGATTGCTTTTCACACCCTCTTTGCTTAACTGCATGGGTTACTGTCCACTTACGGCCCCTCTCTCAAACTGAATGTGCATAATGACAATTACATTAGGAGCCTTTCCCTTCACACTCCCTTTTAAGTTTTGCAGGGATTTTTACCCCTAAGGGCCCATTTCTTGGCCTCTTAATATGGGTAATTGTCTTTGGGTTCCTGTGAATTAGGCAAGAACACCTCCCCCCATTTCCCTTCTCTTTCAGCAGGGAGGGCCCCTTCCCCAAGAATGTTAAACTTGGACAGTCGAGGTTCGCAATTGCAATCGACCACAGCCATGCACCTTGGACATTAATGTGCATAATTGCACATGGCCTGTCCACTTGAAGATCCTACCTTCTCAGACCCCTCTTGTAGTACAGCAGGGGTACTGGTTACTAAGGCCTGTTTTCGTGCGTGGCTTGCTATTGTGCAAAATTGCATTTGTACATGTTCCCATACACTGGATAAGGATATCTCTCTCCCCTCCCCCTTGGCCTTTTAGCAAGGAATGCCCATTACCTTAAGATCCTTCTGTTTTATACAAAGTGTACAGTTTTAAGTGACCATACCATGTCCCTGGACATTAATGTACATAACTGCAACTTAGTTCACACTACTCTGTTGCCTTCTGTTTCTAGTATACTAGGACCCTTAAGTGCTGACCCCTCAGTTCCCTTTTCTTGTCCTGTTAATGTGCATAATTGCATTTGTCTGGGGTCTTGTACACTAGACAAGGACCACGGCCCCCTCACTTCCTCTGCCTTCCTATATGATAAGATGAAGCCCACTGCTAAGACCTTTACATTTGGACAGTTAAGTACAGAATTGCAGTTTTCCACAACTATGTCACTTCCAGGACTGTTGTACCTTTGCATTACTGCAGGGGATACTGTTTTCCCCCAAGGTCCCTTCTAGAGGACAGTTAACATACATAATTGAAACCACTGTCTTCATCAGCAGATATCTTAAAGTCATAACACCTCAGCTTCCTTTTGCAGTACAACAGTGTGCACCGATCAACCAAGGCCCTCTACTGGACTGTTACTCTGTGCAATTGCATTTTCTCCTTTACACTAAATAAGGGCCCTACCTGCTTCCTTAGCATTTTCAGCAGACAGTGCCCACTACTCAGGACCCTCACTTGGAAAATATATGTGCACAGATGCAATTTTCTCAGCATGTCTTAGAGCAGATCCCCTGTATCCTCTGCTTAGAGAAAGGAGATACTGTTTACCTAATGCTCGCCTTTTTGGACTTTAATGTGCATAATCGCAATCACCCATCTCTGCTGCTGGACTAGGATTGCAGCACCTCATAACCCCTTTGCATTAGGGGCATGTTAACCATGAGTGAGCTCTTCTGGAGATAATATTAATGTGTATAATTGTATATTTATATGGACCTCTGCAATAGGAAAGGATGCTCTATGCCCCTACTGCTGCCTGTGGATTGCTGCTGAGGTGTGCTATCATGACCTCAGCTCTTCGACAATTAATATGGACCAGTAACAATGATTCAAAGTATAGGACCCCTGTGCCCTTTTTCCATACACCAGGGATACTAAGGCCCCTTTCTTGGACTATTAATGTGAATATTGCCGTTGTCTCTACCCCTTTCTGTTAAAGTAGGATACCATTTGCTTTCACCCCTTTTGCATTACTGCAGGGGCAGCTGATCACACAAAACTTCCTGGGACTGTTAATGAGCACAATGGCAATTAGCAATGGGTTTTTCCTTCCTGGCCTTGTTAGGCAAAACACTCCCAGCCCCAGTTGCCCATGGTAGCATCCAGTATAAACATTGCAGTATGCCATGAACTTGTCCATCAAACAGTGACCCATACTCCCACTCCTTTTGTATTGCTGCAGTGTGTATGAAATTCCCAGTAGTCATGGTCATACCCTTGACTTCCCTCTCCCCGCCTCCTGCCTGCCCTTGGACCCTTATGAACTATTAATGCTTATGGTTCTAGGAGTCCATGTATCCTGCCATTAGATAAGATAGGGCTCCTTTGCCCTTCCCGCCCCCACCTTGCCCCTTTGCATTGTTGCTGGGGAATGTTGATTGGGCAAGGAAGGCCCTTTGTCTTAGAGTACAAATGTTCACAATCCCAGATGTCATTGGTCCCACTTTGTATTGCTCCAGTGCCTCAAGTTGCACTTTCCCTGGTCCTGCCCATCAGAAAATGGACCCCTGCACTTCCCTTCTTTGCATTGCTCTTGAGTAGTGCTGACTACCCAATTGCTTCTGTGTATTAACACAGTACTGACTGTCCCATTTTTCAGCCCATCAGATCAGTATCTCTGTACCACTTTCATGTATTTGTGCAGTGTTGACTATCAGCAGCAGGCCTGAACTTGGTGGCTGGGCCTTCACTCCTTTTCTTGCATTTTTGAATGATCTCAGTTCAATTATTGTCACATTCTGGGGACAGGAACCATCCCTGCTCACCCTTGTTACTGCTTTACTGCCAAAATACTAGAGGCAGTTGGATTGCCACCCTTTAGGATTTTCAATATATATGTACAAGTATCAGTTGAAATTGTCTCCCCAGAAAGGAAAGTTAGCATTATCTCTGCATTCTTCCTTTCAGAGCAGGTTCCTGGCTAAGAATCTCTCAGTTGTTGACTATTGCTATGGTACAGTGCCAGTTGCCAGGATACAACCAAAACGTTGCTGTTAAATTTTTATTTTTTAAGAAAGATATGTGGATTGCAAGGTGGAACTGATAACCTGGTCATTAAGTTTCCAAAGTCTAAAAACCCCATTTTTATGATGTGCTTGATGACCAGTGTCTCTCATTTGATTAAGGGTTGTGGGTCTGTGGATAGACCACTGTGACTCTTCCTATTTTAGTATGAGCAAAGTAGTTCTGGAGTGGAATTCTTAAGACCAATACGTTTGGGTTCTACCACCATTTTAAACCATTTTAAAACTATTCTTTGTTTGGACTTTACCACCATTCACTATTAGGAAAACTGCCTCAACTTTCTAACACTTAAATTTCTTCAACTGGAGCACCAGCCAGTCCTTAACTTATTTCAAGAAGATTGCTATAGGATGTATGAGAACATAATGATGAGGTGCTTTTGAAAACCACATCATCTCATTTAACTTATATAAAATACACCTGTTTAATTCGCTTATTTAAAGTAGCCTGAAGCACCACACTGAAGTGAGGACTTAGAAATGATGGGACCAGTTTCCCTGTTTTATATTAAAAGAAATGTAAGCCAAGACCTAATCATTCTTCTGGACATAAATGTCAACAGTGAGATAGCTGCCTCATAAAAATGCATAATAACCCAGCCTTTAGTGTGCAGGGTGTTTGGTGGCAGAGAAGTATTAAATACAGAACTGCTGAAGCAAATAACTAGTCATCACAGCAGCAGTTCTTTGTAATCACTGTAAAAGAATACTCTTCCTTTGAGAAGGATGTCAAAAGATCGGCCCGGCTCAGGGTGCAGTTTGCACTACTGCTCCTTGGACAGCTGTAAGAAGACTCTCTGGCTCTTTAGGATACTGTAAGTACTACTTTGTAGCTATTAAGTAATCTTTTCCCTGTTCTATTTTCTTTCTCTTAGATGCTCTACCCAGAGAAAAGTCAGAGGGTCCTATATGTCTCCCTCTCTGTTCCCACCTCATCTGCAATTTATGTATACATCACCACATGATTAACCAACAGATTTATAAAATTAATATTGTGTACCAAGCCCTCCACTAGGTTACACTGAATAGAGGGGTAGAAATGATATAGTCCTATATAATGCCATCCCAGAGATGGTTGTATTGTTGAGGAACTAATATAAATGCATTTGAAACAACTTTAAGAAATGATAATCCAGTGCTGTCTCGTGAATTAGAAGTTAGTTTTAAGAAGAGAGCCTGCTAGGGTATGAAGTTGATAGGATAAACTTAAAGAAAAGGAGTTGAGTTTACCTTTTCTCTTTGGTCCAGGATCTGATTAATACTGCAGCCATCTGCCTAGTCCAGTTGGTTTATTTAAATGTCATTTGGTTTTTACCTCTTGGATTGAAGAGACAAGGGCTAGCCATTTTGTTTGGC
The DNA here is from genome assembly GCA_029783875.1 of Phataginus tricuspis. Lineage (NCBI taxonomy): Eukaryota > Metazoa > Chordata > Mammalia > Pholidota > Manidae > Phataginus > Phataginus tricuspis. The sequence goes on along the minus strand of JAQQAC010016209.1, from coordinate 56,863,548 downwards.
TATATGCCAAGGCTGGCAAATTGTTGATGGTTAAATCTCATTAAAAGCTTGAGCTTTTCAAGGCTCAAGAACTGGTGGTATAAATCTGATATGTTGGCTTTGTGTACCCTTTTTTTTCTATCTCTGCCCAAGAACAAGTGAGAATAGTGATGCCTTTTTAGTTTGAGGTATTTGTGGAACCTGTTTGGCAAGAGGGCAATGGAGGTGTGTTAAGTTTTGTAAGAAAATCATGACCTTGACCACTTTATGATGAAGTTGATATATCTTCTTCCCCCTCACCTTTTCAACAGTTATCTTGGTAAACTAAAAAACTTAGCCTCCCAAATGCAAAATAAACATAAAAGTCCAGCTGAAAAAAACATTTTGACATCAAATTGGACATATTTTTGTGCACAATCATGCATCCTAGCAGGAGCAAGAAGAACCATATTAATGAGCTCGGCTCTCTTACTGCCCATTTTAATTCATATCCACATTTTCTCATGGCTTGTTCTGCCCCCATCCCCTTTGCCCCCTGCCCCACTGCCTAAAGACATTATTTGTCTGACTAGGGGTAATACACAAAGGGTCCTGAGCCTTCCTAGAAATGTGGTCTATACCACTGTTTCTCAAACTGAAGTAATCTGTCAGGATGAAACACCTTTTAAAGAAACAAAATTTTTTGAGATACTAAAGAATACATGTTTTCAGAAACACTGACTTAAGACAGTTATTTGAAATGTAAACGTGTTTTCTAGGTTCAAGATGGTCTTTGTCAAAGATATTGTCTATAATTTATGCAGGACTTGGGGATCCATGAGAATATATCCACAAACCCCCAGGGTTCTTATCACCCCAATTTGAGAAACACTGGTCTTTGCTACTAATTATTACTCAGTACTAATATACAACTCTGACTATTTATTGGAATTTATTTTAAAGGGATGAATTCTGAGCCGGGTCTGTACCCCCATTCAAGAGGAAGGACGGATCAACTTTATGTGGATTGAGACCTACACTAAGCCAGCATACAAAGGTGAAATCTTGGAGTTCATTCCTTGAAATAAAATCTCTAGCAGCTAGAAAAAGGGATGCTCTGGAAATGAGGGCATCTGAAAAATTGAGATAATCCTCATGTTACCAAATATTTATTTGGTAGTGGAATAAATAGCAAAACCAGAGAATGAGTCCTGTCAAGGAATTTCCTCTTATGGAAAATGCAGACATGAATGAGTCATTATGATGACAGGCAATTGGATGAGTACCATAAAAATACTGGGAAGTTCTGTGGGGCATAGAGGAAGAAGAGTAGGGAAAAACGCTTACTGAGCAAAGTGATGGGGAGGGGAAAATGAAAGGTATGCTTAGGGAGCACCTTGGTCATTTTGGCGTGGGACATTTGACTTGGGATGCATTTGCTGAGAGCTTACAGACACTGCAGTATTCCTTGCTTTTTGCAAGTGCATTTTACTGAAGCACACATTCTCTAAGATGGAGTGAATCACTATTCTTTTTCATGGGTTGGGGCAGAAGGACTTAAGATGCTGGCAAAATTATGAAAATGTTCTGAACTGGGAGCGAGAATACCTAGCCTTTAATCCTATTTGGAAGAATAACTATTTGGTCCTGGTTCTATCCTTGGATCAAATCATCATCCAGCTCAACTTCAGTGTCTACGGACTGCTGGTGAATTAAGACAGGGACTTGATTTGAACACTTAAACCCCTGAAAATCACATTTGTCATTTGGAAAATTTTCAAAGGGTCCAAAAAGGTGCCTAAATTTTTTGGTCATTTTTCTAATTGGTTACCATGATTTCCTTTCTGACTTTCCTCCTCCTAGAACCTTTAAATATAGGATTGGAGAAAGTTTTCTGATCTTGGTTTTGTGCATCTTTTCCCATATTCCCCCTCAGCTTTTCTACTTATCTATAACTCATCTACACATTTCTCTAACCAAACCACCCTCTCTAAATTAAGTATTGTAGAGGATCATAAGACCCAGGGCTGATATGATTAAGCATTCCTAAGTTCTTTTCAGGGTGTCTGGGCCTTGGTTATCAAATGTATACCTGGATAGGAGCTTGTGACTTGAAATAAAGAATTAGAAATTGATCTGTGGTGGCTGCTAAAATAACTCTAACTTGTGAAAATTGTCCTGGAAAATTTTTACTAGCTTAAAGAGAAGGAAACTGGTATCTGAACTGGGCTGATGGTTCCCTGAAGCCCTATAAGCTTAAATGGCAAAGAGTACTGATGCATGTGGTTAAACAGAGCTAATGCCTTCCTCTGCCTTGAGTTGTACAGACTGGCTTGGAAGAAAACTTGAATTTTTCATTACCATATTTTTGGCCACAGACAAATAGCACTTAATGCCAGTGTCCTTCAAAATCCAACTCAAGTTGGATCTCAAGTATTTCAGACTTAGCTGGCCTGCTGAATTTAACAAGTTAAACTTCAGTGACCATGCACAGTTACGTACCATTTTATTGGTGCCATTGAGTTGGCTACATTTTTGTTGGTGATTTAGGCTTTACTTGATTGCTCTTCCTTGGACTCTCCAAATTAGAGCACTGAGATGTGGAATGTTAGGCTCCTTGTGCATCCTGTACTAATGAGTCTGGTAACTCTTTCCTTTACTGTTTTGATACTTACATTGGAGATGAGATTTTCATTTGATTATGTTAGGATAAGGGATTGAAGCAAAATTAAAATTTGACCAGTACTAGATTTCTTAGATGATGGATAGACTTTAAAATACTATTTTGTTTGAACAACTGGAACGCTGTTCTTCTAGCTTCCCTGAAAATACAAAATTAGAGACTAGGCAGCAGACCCAAGTGATACCCTCTTGATGGATAAAATATGTAATCGAATGCATGTAATAGTTTCAAAATAGGAGTATGGCTGGAAGATCAGTGTATATTACTGAATCTCATAAAATGTCTAGGTTACTTTATCCGTAGCTTTAAAAACTTTTGGCAGACTATATTTTACGCTGTTTGTTAGTATGATTGCCATTGTGCAGTGTCAGTGAACATTACTCTGTGGTCTATACATATCATTAAAATTTTCCAGCCTTACATGTTTCCCTTGACTGAAAACTAGCTGTTTACTCTCTGTTGCCTTTTTATAATGGATTGACTAGGTCTTTCCAGGAAATCTGTTGATGAACAAGAAGAACATGAGTGTAATTGCTAATGTCTTTTAAGTAACTTTTGTATATTACAGATACTTAACTATTTGGGCTTCATGTATTTCAACTTTAAAACTGACAACAATTAAATCCCTATAAACAGAAAAGAGAACAAGTTTTTAGGCCAGATAGACAAACAATGATGGTACCTACTGTAGAAAAATCTGGAACAGAATTAGCAGTTCTCAGGTTCCATTTTGCTTGCTTTTCAAAAACTGCATATTATAATCCTTCAGCATCTGGTTGGGAGATTAAAGAAACAAACCATATTTAGAACAGTTTTAGGGATTTACAGGATGATTCTAAAGATAATACAGAGAGGCTTCCTGTATATCCCACACCCAATTTTCCCTGTCATCATCTTACAGTAGTATGGTATAATTTCTCACAAGTAATGAATATTAATACATTATTATTAATTAAAGTCTTTTCCTTATTTTTTCCCTAATGCTCTTTCTACATTCCAGGATCTCATCCAGGATACCACATTGCATCTAATAGTATGCCCTCCTTAGGCTCCTCCTGGTTATGACAGTTTCTCAGACTCCTTGTTTTTGATGGCCTTGACAGTTTTCAGGACTAATGGTCAAGTATTTTGTAGAATGCCCCTCTATTGAGATTTGTCTGATGTTCTTCTCATGACTAGACTGGGCTTACAAGCTTTTGAGAAGAAGAACGGACCACAGAAGTAGGCTGCCATTTTTCTCAAGAGCACATACATCAACATGGTATCACAGTTGATGTTGACCATGAGCACGTGGCTAAAGTACAGTTTGCCAGGTTTCTACAAATACATATAAAATTATTATTTTTTTCCCCTTTCCATACTGTATTCTTTGAAAGGCAACCACTATGTATAGCCAACATCTAAGGAGTGGGGAGTTCTGCTCCACCTCTTTGATGGTCAAGTAACTAAAATTATTTGGAATTATTCTGCACAGGGAATGTGTCTTTTCTCCCCAGTTTATGTATTTATTCAATAATCATTTCTATCAGTATGGATTTATGGATATTTATTTTATGCTCTGGGGTATAATCCCAATACTACTACTGTTCAGATTGTTCCACCTTTGGCCATTGGGAGCTCTTTCATTCAGCTCCTTTGACATAACCCCAACATTGTGGGTTCTGTTTTTGTTTCAGCACTTTGTTTTTGCCACTACAAGGTGCTCCAGGCTCATTTGTGTATCTCCTGTCTTAGTCCTGGAGTTCATCATTTCTTCAAGGAGCCCTGACTCTCTTAATTGGAGAACAGTATTAGAACTCAAGATCTGGGTGCTATGTGTGTTCACTATTACTTGGGTATCATTGCTTCAACACTCTTAGGTGACAAGAGGTAGGAGACATATGTATGCATACTAACTTGTGTATATGCACATATCTATAAATATTTATATATGTAACCATCTGTATCTATTTTAGGTTGAACATTGGGTTCACACTGATGTCTCCAACTCTAACCCATTACCACATTAATCATTGTAGTCTGCTCTCCTTGCTTATTTGTTCCTTCCCACTCCGATAGTGAGAAGCCTGACTTTGTTGGGACATGTTTTTATGTTCCTATTAGGGTAGGTGAGTGAGTGACAGTTGCCTTTGATTAAATTTAGGGAGTGTTTAGCTGTAGGTTGATTAAAAGTTCCTGTAACTAGAAGTGACTATTGTACCCTAAATGTTTCTGCTCATTTTGAAACTTAACCATAGGTTGCAGAAACAAACTTTAGAATCAGGATCTGCCCAAGTTCCATATTTTGCCCCTCATTTTCCAATTAAATTACTCTGATACAGCCAGGTAAGCTGTTCCTTAGTTATGCATTTCTTCCAGTTTTTCCTGAGGGCTAAAGTACCCTGAGAACACCAGAGGTGGAGAAGGGGAAAGGCATTTGTGTAGGGTATGTGGAGTAGGGAAGAGCCACTTAGTGACCTCCAGCTAATCTTCCTGTTTAAGACCCAAGGGGTAGATTAATTCCTTGGCAATATCCAAATGCAAATAATCCAAAGGCAATTTTCAGTGTTTTGATTTTATTCAGTTTTATTGAAGCTAATTGGTGTGTTGTTTTTAAACAGTGTTCTGATGAATGTGATTGTTACATGTATTGCAGGTGGATTAGTAACTTAATATTTTATTTGAGATACTAGTTTGAGACAGTGTTTCTGAAATCTGTGTAACACTTTGATAGTAGAGAGCACTTGTCTCAAATTTTACCTCCTTTTTCTCCAACATGAATTTTTTTAGAAAAGTTGGAAGATTTCTTCAGTGAGCAGTGACATACCATTTAAAGTCTACAATTAGTATTTTGCTATATTTGATTAAACTTGTCCTTTAAAAAGAAACAAATTTATTCATCCTTTAAGTTCATGGAAATAATTTTTAAGCTAAAAGGTATGAACAAAAGGGATAAGATCTTTGCTTAGGTCTATAATACAATTATAAAACACAGCAAGTGTGCAAGATGGTAGCAAATAAACGGCTACTAAACTGTGAAAATGGTGTCATTATTGTATTGCTTCTTTGCAGTGTGGCATGTCTCTACTGTCCAATGTGGTGCTAAACGCACTTAACCAAATTTCTCTTTTCAAACTGCTGCAAAATCTTAAAACCTATGGCAGGGCTATTTGTCTTTCATTTGGCACAAAACACATTTACTATGTAAATGTTCTTTAAGTTTCCCTCTGTTCTTTAACCTCCAGGCAACAAAAGTAGTACCATTTAACACCAATATGGCAATGCAAACTTCCATTACCAAGTAGTCATCTAGTTGCTCCAAACTACCTTTATGGTAAAATGGAAATTGGGTAAAAATTTTGTAGAAAGGTCCTGTGCCCCTGAGAATCCTTGCTCACACTCCACAACTTAAAGACCCCTGAGCTGAGAGAAGACCAGGGCTTAAGTACCACCTGGCCACCTGCAGGCTCTGTAACAGTAAGGGAGTCTCATCTTCCGCACTCCCAGTTTCTTTACCTAGAGAATAAAAATTTTGGATTACATGACCATTAATACCCTTTTTAGCTGTGATGATTCTGCGCTCGTCCAGTGTTCGAGTATTTGAACTAGCTGGCTGGCTTTATGCCACTTGGTTTTTATGTGTAAAGTACCTTGATGTTTTGTTGATCTGCAAGATGTCAGATAAGAGTCTCAAAATTCTTGTCAATTATTAATAACTTATAATGAGATGTATGGTTCTCTGCCAGTTCTAAAATGATTCCCCTTAAGGGGAAGGGAATGTTCCTTGAATTCATGTAATTACTCTAATAACAAAGTCAGAGAGCTTTGATGCTAAAGCAGCTGTGTTCAGTAAATATGGTTCAGAATGGCTCAGATTTGGATACACTAGAAAAGTTGTTTAGTTACCTTAACTAGGCAGTGTATAAATGAATTTGAGCTTGGATCCATTAATTAAAAAATTCTTCAGGTAAGTTTGCTTGTGGATGGAGTGTCCACTTAAGAGTCATTAATGGGGTTTCAGAAAGGAGCAGAGTAAATATGTATAAATGTGTATGAACTGCCATGTTTAACTGGAAGCCTGTATGTGGGAGTCAAGTATCTATCTAATCTTAGGTTAAGTAAGGATGGAGAAGGATATTGTCGAGAGAGTTTGAAGCCTGTTCTGTTCATACTGAACATCATAGAGCACCAGTTTGTGTTTACTGGACAGCTTATTTAGAAAGTAGAGTGAAATAAGTGATCTTTTACAAACTACCATTAGACTTTATAATATGGTAATTCCTGATCAGGAATCTGGAAAGCCATATCTAGTGCTTTTCATGTCATTATCTTACTGTACAAAGTGCTTTCAAGTTTGCAAACCTGGCTTAGACCTGCTTCAGTTTCGCTCCTAGCCTGTAGTAAAGGCAGCTACCTAATTAAAAATGGGCAAGGCAATTGTACTTCCACACAGTAGTAGCAATTGCTCTGCTGCCCCACATCTTGAAGTGTTTTCAGCAAGAGGTTCACCTTTGAGCCACAGATTTAGTCAGACCTTAAGATGGGTGTTGATTTGACCCATATTTTCATTTAGTTCTTTTTCTACACTAGCCTAATCCTGTGAAACTTAGTGTTTGCCATTAGAGGATCTTTGGGAGACCAAACAGGCTAGAGAGGAGATACAGAAGACACCTATATATATATGTATTTTATTGAAGTATTGTTGTTATATAATCTTATATTGCTTTGATGTACACAACACAGTGGTTCTACAGTTACCCATATATTAAATTCTTACTTAACTAGTGCAGTTACTGTCAACATAGGAAGAGGTTGCAGATTCATTGGCTGTATTCTCCATTCTGTGCTAATATCCCTGTGACCAGTTTACATTATGATTGAGAATTTTGGGAAGACTCCTATGTTTAATGTTTCAGGTTCAGACTTGCTAGATTTTTGTTGTCATTGTGGTTTTTTCAACAGTTTTTGTATCCTACTAAGCCTTGCTTTTCTTCTCAAGGACATTGCAAGCATGTGAGACTCGAGGACTGCAAACAGTTCTAAGAAACTCCAAGTTCAGCAGGATCTTTCCCTTTGAGAATTTGGTTAAGCTCCATGTAATCTAAGAGGATGACCCACAAACTACCTGGAGAAAAAGGTACTTCGGAGAACTCATCATTATGGGAATTCTGTCTTTGGCTTTAAGGGCTTTAACTTCCTGCAGCTCTCCTTTTTAAAAGAAACATGTGACAGTTTTCATATTCCTACAGGTTGTTTTTTGTTTTTGTTTTTTTCTGGGCATATACATACACATTTTAACTTTCCAGAATGAGTTTGGCCTACTGTTTCATTTATCCTTAGACCTAGGCTTCAGTTAAGTCTGTAAGGAAGGGCAAGCCTACTTGATCCCCATTTAATAAATAAAAAATGAGAGATGCAAAACAAATTATTTCCTTCATATCTCATACTACTTAGCAGGAGAGAGAAAAAAACCTATTCCTTCTGATTAGCAGGTCTTGAAATTATTTCTACTCCTTTGGCAGACTGGTGGTAGTAAGTGCTGAGGATTTGTTGATGAGTAGTACCAGTTTGATCTGTGTCATAGGCCTGTTTCAGCAGGCCTGATTCCATTGTCACTGTCATCATTCCCTTGCTTTAAGAAGTTTGAGGGTGTGTTATTTGAAAAATGCATGACATTGCAAAAAAGTAGAATAATAGATCTAAGGGACTGTGTAAGCTATTTATTGGATCTTTAGCCTTTTTTTCCTTTTGCATAGATTTACTTGGCTATGATAATAACGGGTTTTATATGCCTGTAACCATTCTCAGTTTCTCTGAATATTGTTGTGAGACTTGGGTGGTGCAGTATTTATATAAGCTGTTCAAAAAATATACCACATGAATTGAATAGAAAACAATTGTTTATCTTGGCAGTGCACCAGCATCTTACTACTTAATGTACAAACTCTAAGAGGAGAATGCTACACAACTAGGTGAGAGAGAGGCACTTTGACTCAGGTAGATGGCTCAGTTCTTAAAATAGTGCTGTATAAAAGAGGCAATCTGAAAAATTCTTACAGAACTCAACAGTTAGAGAACATTGGAGCTTTTCTAGGGTTGCTTGATAGCTTCCTTGGTTCAGAAAGCTATAAGTTCTCTGTTATTTCCAACCCCTTGATTTCTTGACACCCGCTCCGTTCCCCCAAACTATATTTTGTGATGAGAACACAAAGACATTAATAATCTACACTCCAGAGAATTTCTCATCAGTAGAGACTATAAGAATAAAGGACAGTATGGGAATTTTGGTAATTGTTCATCTCTGAATTGGTCTTGGAGATAAGGAGAACTACAAGGAATGGAGCTGGAATGAATGGAAGAATTTGCATGTTGCTAGGCTGGTAGCTAGAGTACAGAGTTCTATACATTTTTAACTCTCCACCCTTCAATACATCCAAAGGGAAGAGTAGATACAATTTAATTTAACCACTAGTTGTTTATTGCAACAGACTTTGCTAGTGTACTATGTTTCATTAACTTATTTTTCTTTTCTCTCTTCTCCAGATCTTCCTCGGAAGAATAGGCTTGTTGCTTTACAGTGTTAGTGACCTATTCCCTTTGACGATCCCTCGGTGGAGATGGGGCTTGAGGATCCTCCAGGGGAAAAGCTCACTATCACTGGGCAACAACCCGAGGCCACAACATTCTACCAAGATTTCCTTCCTGGGCCCAGTAGAAAGATGAAGTCTCAAGACAACCACCACACATGAGAGGTGGGTAACTGTCCCTAAAAGCAGAATAAGTAGTCTTTAATTTTGATGTTGTTTTCTAGTATACTGTATTTAACTTTACACTAAGATTGTTTTCATCATTACCACTGTGTCTGCTTTGGTAAAAAATAGCTTCCTAGCGAAGCAATTAGGTGAGAAGCAATAGGGTGTGAGATGGATGATGAGGATGATGTGAAGACAGCTGTAGGCTGCCTGAGTTAGGGTGTTTAGAATGGGCGTAGCGTGTTAGAGAGACTACAGCTAATTGTTCTGTCTTTCATAGGAGAACATGGACAGCTGCTGCCATATCTGCAGCACTGATCAAGGGCAGATCATCATTCTGGACCCTGTGGTCTCCAGAGTCTCTTGATGCCCTGCTGGAGAACTTTGTGCTAGTCATTTACATACTTCAAGATGCTTTGAGATGTCTGGGGGATAAAACACAAAATAAGCTGTTTGAGAAGATAAATTAGTTTCTTTTTATGCTGTGTTCCCTAATTGATAGAACCCGACCAGAAATGGCACAAAATTACCCATCATCAGGCAGGATCTAAAGAACCAGGACCCTGCATCTGCTAGTTCAGTGATGGGAGAGAAGCATGCAGGTTGGGAGAAGGAGGTTAACCATTCAGTGTAGCAAGTCCAGATTGCACAGGCTTTGTGCAGATTTGTACTCAACTGAAAGAATAAGGCTGTGATTGACAATGGTGTTTCTCATGACTCACCAAGTGTTATTACACAAAACGTGTTCCTCTTTATGCCATAGTTTCCTATTCTTGTTGAATGAGGAAATTGTATTAGTTTTATCTCTGAGGACCTAAGAGCTTCAGCTCTAAGCTCTGTAGAGATAGTTTCTATAGCTTATTAATTTGAATCTTCTAATTAGTAGCACAGTACTCAGTTAACATCTTTATGGTATTTATGTAACTTTCCTCTCATTTTTGTAGCTCCTGATTGTTTCCTTCATAGCTGCCAAAGAATTATCCCTCCCAAAAGCAGTGCAGAGAGCAATAAATCTGAACACACCAAAGGAAGAACAACATGCCTGGCACTCTAGCATTTTACAGTAGCAGAATGAAGTAAGTTGTCAGTGCTGTAAAATCCTGTGAGGATGGCTTTCGAGCTAATAGCTGTTTGGAGGGGGAGCCAAATGTGAGATGGGAGGATGACCAATAACCTGTATTACCAATAAGTTTCACTGAAGCAACTCAAGGATATTACCATCTGTGTACCAGTTGTGTCACAAAGCAATTTAGTCTCACATTGTCTATTCTTTACCTTCACTGCGTAGATCCTCTGCCATTCTTAGAGGCCTAAAGCAAAAATTGTTTTTTGCTTTCTTACTTCCTCTTGTGAGAGAATCTGTCTGCAGTTAAAGGTTTAGTGTTAATGGAAACCCAGTCCCTCTAGCTGCCATTATGATTGAGAAGGTTGTGAAAATCAAGTCAGTTTCTAAAGGGATGGGGAAAGGTGAAGATATAAAATGAGGAGATTGACTAGGTGCTCTCTACGTGCCCTTTATTATAGTATTCACTCATCTCCATTGGCTTCTCTGGAAATCCTTACAACAGTTGTGGCAGAATTTTAAGTGGCACATATTCTCTGTTTAAATCCTCTGCTACTCATTAGGTGCACGGCCTGTGGCACTTGAAAGCTTCTGATTAGCTTTGTCTGTTTGTAAAGGTTAACTGAAATCATGGATGTGAAGTGCTTAGTACAGTGCCTGGCACATGGTAAGTGAAAGGTAATCCAAGAAGTTTCAAAAGTGCATTTGACACAATACAAGTGACCACTAATACCATCTAGTGGCAGGCCAAGTTGGCGCATTTTGGTTCAATGTAAGAAATCCCTACATTAAGTTTGTAACTCGAAAACCGTATGTGTTGGTGCTGGTGGTTGCTATTATGATAATTATTACTGAAAGTAATGTTAGTACTGGCACTAATGATAGTTTATTGTAATTATTAATGCATTTTTTGTCTTCTCTTTTTGTGGTGTCATCTTCTATTGTGCCCCTCACTGTATCTTGTTTCTTCAACTTCTTACCCTCTTCCTCTGAATGCCTACCTTGTTATTTCTTGTCACTTGGAAGTGTGTATTTCTTGTCTAATTTCTCCGTGAATGTCTTTGGTCTTTCTTCTCTATCTACAGTGTTCCTTCCTGTTCCCATGAGTCTCTTCCTGGTTTCTTTGTTTATCTTTGTCTCATTTTCCACTTGTTTGTCCCCAAGAGAGTTGTCTGTGCCATGTCTTAGATGTGTGCCTTTAGTTTTTCATTTTACTGCTGATTCTCTTTGCTCTCCTAGATCTAGCTCTTTTTTCACTGTTTTCCTTTTATGTCTCTGAATCATATAATGTGTGCTTTTTGCTGGTTTCTTGTTCTGCCTATCTTTCTTTTCTCTGTGTGAACTCTTGTTTGTTCATCATTCCCTCTCCTCCTTGTTGGCTTGACATTTCACCATCTGATTCTGACCTTCCTTCTGGTTGTTTCTACTGCTTATCTTGCATTTCTCTTTTCTGTATGTCCTCTCTGTCTCTCTTGTGCTATTTTCTCTCTTTTTCTCCCGCTCTGGGTTTCTGTGTCTCTTTGCTCTCTGTGATTTTCCATTCTCAGTGTTCATCTCTCTGTGCTCTTGTTTCTTCTCTGCCTTTTCTCTTGTACCCACCTTTGAGTATTTCAGCTTCTTTGTGAATCTGTGTCACCCCCTCTGATTTCATGCAGTCTTCTCTCCTTGCATATTTTTTTGTGTGTGTATATGTGTGCTAATGTATGTGTGTTTGTGGTAGAGGGGATTCCCAACTCCTTCCTAATAGGGGCAGACTGTCACCTATCAAAATAAGCATTGCAGAGCTGTTCGTCACACCAGGCTGCCTTCTGAGATGATAGAAGACGTAACATGGACAGAAGGTAGAAGGCCCAAAGTAGAAGACAGATGGATTGAGACTTGAGACTTAAAGACTAAAATGGAAAACCTGTGTCCCAGGCCTGAGACTGTCTGAAGCCCTAAGAGTTACAATGTACAGAAGATAGGCCTTGTTGGACAGAGACTTAAAGACCTGCCTGAGTTGGGTGGAAGGCTCAAGTCTTGAATTATATAAAAAGCTGAAGACCCAGGATGCAAGCTAAGGAAGGCCTGAGAACTAAGACAAAAGGCCCAAGATAAGGCCTAAGATAAAAAGTCTTAACTTAAACACCTAAGACCCAAGGATGGAAGACCTCAGACACACATAAAGACCCAGGACTCAAGCCTCTCTAGATGAATAGGATGCCCAAGAGAGAAAAATAACTCAAGACTAAATCAGGTGGGAAGCTGGAGGCCCATGACCCAGAATCTAAGAAGGATAGAAGTCCCAGGACCAGAGGAAACCCAAAGATGAGAACCCTAAGCCCCACCTCTTTTCTGTTGCTACCTTCCCTGCTCCTGGACATTTTCAGTTTTCCCTTTCCAGTTTTTATATCCCCATTTAAGCCCACTTTTGAAGTGTCCTTTCTGATGTCGCTATTACCTTAAAGAAACATATCTTTAGTTGGCAATATTATGCTTAGTAGGCAATATTATGCTTCATCATAATTTTGAACCTTTTATCAAGTCTTTGGTGCTTTTTAGACTTAGACTTCTTTTCACCACTTCACAGAAACATGACCGGTAACATTGTATTTCAACCCTCCATTTTCCTCAGAAACTCTAGATGAGAAGAGGAAAGCATCAGGGTGTTGGGGAAAAAAAGTGCCAGGCTATCTAGAGAAAATGTGAAGAGATGTTCCAGGCCAGTTAGAAGAATTAGACAAAAGACAGGTTTGCCAGCCTGCTGAGAAACACCAGCCAGCAACACCTTACTTCTTTTGAGCTTGGGTGAGCAGGATTCCTGGGGTTTGGGATTTCTAGTGATGGTTACAAAAAGGAATGAAATGACTGTGCCTATGACAGAGTGAGGCCCCAAGGAGCCAGCCTGAACTCCCTGCTCATGGTAGTGGCCTAATTTGGTGGACTGTGTCAAGCCTGTCCCTGGGTTTAATGCCCATTTCTAGCCGTAAAGGAGTGAGAACTTGGAAATATTTATCAGGTTTAATCCTTTCTTTGATTTTTTCCCTCCTTACCATGAGGGAAGACAATTTGAATGATCATGAATATATTTGAAAGCACTCTAAAACACAGAAAAAAGCAAGGCACTCGCATTCATAGTATATTGACAGCCATGCACAGCTAACATTTGAAAGTGCACTGTCAGCTCTGAAGCATTATGTAAATAGGGTCTTCACGCCCTTTTTGTAAAGGGTCAGATGGTAAATATTTTAGGCTTGGAGAGCCATATGGTTTTTCTTGCTTTTTTTAAAAAAAAAACCTTTAAAAAGGGAAAGCTATTCTTAGCTCCTGAACCAAGTGGATTTGGTCCATAGGCCATAGTTTATCACCCCTGAATATAAATGCCAGGGACTGTGTGCTGAATAATACTAATTTCCTCCTGTGGGCTTGTCCCTGTGCTGGATGCTGAGGATGCAGTAATTATGTATGATCACATCCAGTTGACCTAAGCTTAAAATGTGAATGTGCTTTTGTAAACTGTAAAGCACCTAAAGACTTAATGAGTTTCAGAGTTGATGGATGAATATTGATTGCATAGCATATACATTCTACTTTGCTAAGGCTCTGGATACAAAGATTAAAAGAAGCATGAATAAAGTGCTGTGCCAAAAGTATAATACTTCACAGATACTAGGAATTAAGTGTTTGATAAATGGGTAATTCATATATTTGTGGCCATTGTGTTTTTGCTGCTATGGTGGTTTTGAGTAAAAAGGTAGAGTATCCAGGTAGCAAACACATGGAAACTTCTTTTAAACTATAATACATTGCAAACACAAGGGATTAAGCTATTGTGATCAATAATGTGCCAGATACCATGCTAGGCACTACAGATATCAAAGAAAAAGAAGCATTGCCATAGAAATAAAATTTCAGATAAGAAGGGCATATTAAAGTGCTTTCAAAACTAAAGCACTATGTAAATACCAATGTGCTACATGTGTGTGAATGAATAAATAAATATTAAGTGCCTTTTGTATACCAGCTATTGTTTCAGGTACTGTGAAATGCAAGATAATGCTCCCAAGTAGTAAGACGGAGGTTTATCTCCTATACTATTTACTATACATTGCTTATTTTAACCAATCAAGACTTTACTGGTGATGTCAAATTGATACCAGTATATTTTCCTAGGTAACAGCAAAATGTAATGAATAAGACTGCACTTTCTAAACTATAAAGTGCTATATAAAACTTAGATATTAGATGTTTTTTGTGTGACTAAAATTTTTTGCATGACAGGCCTTATCTCTACAAAATTTTTGTATGCTTGACCCACTGTGAAAGGGGTAGTACAAATAGTTATATAAACTGAAGGTTTAAATACTTGTTAAGTGAATGAATATCAGTTGCCTACTAGTAGGTGAACTCGCTACAGGCATTAAAGAGATATAAATTTATCATTTCATTTTGCCTATAGTTGAGAATTAGGCAATACGTATGTTAGCATTTTGTGAACTCCAAAGCACCATGTAAATATATGTAACTTGATTTTCTCATGTGGTGCCAAGTACTAAGCTTGTAAGATTGCTACAGTTATGTATATATATAACATATAAAATAATAATCATTATAATTGTATCATTATCATATATGTGAAAAATTTGAGGAAGGATTATTAACTGTTGAAAACCAGAATGTAAGTGTAAAGGATTTAATGTATGAAGAAGGCAAAACTGGATGATAATTCCATTTTGTGCCAGTTTCCTTGCTAGGCACTGGGGATGTGAAGATGAAACCATCTTTATTGTGTCCTGGGTAGCAGAAGATATACAATCAGTAAGTCTCAAACTGCCATACATAGATAAGGACTATCTGTTGAAGGAACATTGATTATTTACTCTGTCTTATCCTCAGAGAAAGTAACTGGGGATGTAAAAATTCATTATCATTGAACCTAAATCAGAGATCTGTATAAACTTACAAAGCTGACTAAGGAATTAACTGTTAGTTTAAGGAATGATTACTGATTACTTTTTATGAGGCTTAGAACTGTGCATGCCTTAGGATATAAAAATACTATCCTTACTTGGTGTTCCCAGCAGGAAAATGAGGTATAGGTGTGAGATCCAGACTGAAAGTTACTTAACCACTGTGAAGCTTATCTGATGATGAAAATGGGAAAAATGGAATTGTGCAAGACAGTAGGCCAAACGCTGAGCTGGAAAGATAAAGTTCAGACCAGAAGTCTACTTGCTCCCTGGCCTGAATAAAGAGATGGAGAAATTTTTCTAAAAATAAAGTGCTGTGGTTCTCCACCAGCACCAGTTTTTTAAAATGCTGAGTGCTGAAGATGGAGATGATTTAGATCCATGCTTGCCTGCCTTAGATACACTAAAGGAGTAAAAATTAAATGGCTCGGGTTTACTTTTAGGTTAATTTGCTAAACAGAGCATCTTTCATATAGAATACCATTCTAGATCCAGAGCATAAGTGAAGTGAAATGAGCTTGGTCTAAAGGGCATCAGATCACAAATCACAGCTGAAGATACAAAAACGTCTTTGACTTTTGAGTAGATATTTCTGTGCCTGTTCTCCAGAAGGCAGTATGCTAGATGAATTAATTCAGTAGGTCTGGTTTCAAGGTTCTATTGACTTGCCTTGGAGATAAAAAAAATGGAAAAAGATGGCATAGTTCTTTAAATATAAAAGGAAGACATTTTTCATAGTTCTAGAAAGTCCCACCTCACTTGCTTATTTACATGGCTTGAAGCCAGAAGCCAGATAAAAAGGCTCAATGTTTGTCCTTTAATAAAACATGAATTATAGTGAAATGGTTTAAGGTACGAATTAAGATGAAACAACTTGTCTTAAAAGTATTTGCTTATTGGACTGGCTTAGAGTCAGGAAGCCACTTGAGCTATATAGATGATTATTTCTAGATTGTCCGTATTTTGTAAAAATTTATTCATTCTGGATAAAGTCCTGTTCCTAAGTGCTTAGATAAAGAGATTTAAAAGACCTAGACCAGAATGCACTTAAATCTCACTAGCTTATGGTGGAAGTACAAGAACAAATTTAATAAGAGACTACAGTTCTTTAATTAGTTGAAAAAGCTTCATTAGAGCAGCTGTGATACTAAGGCACTGAGAAGGAATGATGAAATAGATCACCTCTTTGGCATGCTTCGTAGAGTGGGAATAAGCTTTTTTTATTCATTCATTCATTAATATAAACAAACACTCAAGAAGGTGGTGCTAACTGAAACAGGTCTGGTACTAAAGGTGTTTAGTCTGTCTTGAAGATGCAGTAAAAATGAGAGGTGGAATGAAAAAGAGAAGTTTGTTTACTTTAAGATGCAGTATTAATTCCTTGACAGAAAACAATTTGTGACTAAAGCACACTTTTTAATTGGCTTGGAGACTAGAATATAAGAGAAAGGTTACTACTGTTCATTCACTTTTTTCATTCATTCACTCTACCAAGTATGTTTGAGTGTCTACTGTGTATAGGTCCTTTCCTAGGTTTTCAGTTGGCCCCAGAGACTTGAAAAAACAAATGCTTTCCAAGACAACTTTTAAAACTTTGCTTTTGGCCTGTTTTCTGGTTATGGGCATGATTTAATCTCTGAATAATATTGTGGGGTTTAATTCCTACTCCATATTATTTTCTACCACTTTGGCCACTATAATAAGCAGGGTTTTCTACTGAGCTTGCTCCATAAGTTACAGGAACTGTCCTTGTAATAGATACTTCCTTTGCTCCTAGCCTATTCCTCATGAAAAATAGCTGTGACCACTGCTGGGCAGGAGAAGAGATAACAAAAAACTAATTCCCAAACCTCAGTCTCATTGGTACCAGCATTGGGGAATCAATCATTCTCAAGCCACAACTGGTTTTGAAACATTTACCAATTTTGTCTATTTTCAGCTCTTTACCTTTTACATTCTGACAAATGTATACTGCCTAAATAGATCTCTTTGAAGAACAGTCCTTAAATAGCACATAGCAAGACTGGAGATGGAGACATGATTTCTCTTTTGCAATAGTTTCTCAACATACACTTTAGAAATCTCACCATCAAAACCTGTTCAAGAAAGGACTTGTTACAGTGGAATAATGTCAGTGAATGAAAATAGCTTAACAATTTCACCATGCTGAAGCTTTAAGAATAGTAAGAATTGGAATTAGAAAAAATAGGAGAGAAAATATTCCTTTAAAATTCTCTATAAATATATGCCAAACTGGGCTTTGACCTTTTCTTATTTTAAAATCACTCACAGAGGGTGGGATAGGAGGAAGAGTGAAAGAAAAGGTCAAACCTGTTTGTAACGGCAACCTGCCTTTCTGGATTGATCTTAAGAGCATTACTACCTCCAGGTCTAACTTGGGGATTGCTTTTTTCAGTTTAATGCAGTTCTGATAACTGGTCATGGTTGAGATGAAGACAAAGTCCTTTGTTCCCAGTCATTTCTATAAGTTCTTGAGAAACAGTAATTCTTGGCTGATTGGTTTAGTTATCAGCTAAGTGTTAGGCTATATAAAAATGGATTTTATTAACGTGACCTCTCTATCATAAGGTAGTAAAGCTCAAATCAAAATGAACTACAAAGGAAGATGACTTTTGTTCACTGTAATTCATACATACTTCAAAGTATCTAAACTTGGTATGTGGCAAGCCAACAGTAACATCCATAAATGGAGAAGGAATTAGAGGAATGACAAAGGATAACTGGTAGAGGGAGGAAGGCTAAAGAGGATTAGAGGGTGATCTTTCTAATTTTGGCTCTGTACATTTTAATTTGTACATCAGATACATCCAAAATATTCTCTGGCTTTTAATATGTGCTATCAGCTGGATTGAGTAACACCTTGTCAGGTGGGGATGGGAGGTTGCATTATTGGAAAGTGGAAAGGAGAAAGTAACTAAAAGCCTTCCTTTCACAGTTCCTGGCATCCTAAGACTACTACTGATAAGAATAAGAGAAGATGCTGTCACCTGATTTTTGTCACATAAATGAAGTAGTGAACAAATCTATTTTTAAAGGCTATGACTGTCTCTACCCTTCTACCTCAAAGGGAATCCATGTCAAAATGCTCTGGTAAATTGAAGATAAACTGACTTGTGAACTGATGTGAAATGCAGAATCTCTGAGTCTTGACTGGTTTGAAGACTGAGAAACCTTACTCAGCATGGGCGACCACCAAAAGGCAATCTAATGCCATCTATGTTTCAGAACCAAGAAAAATTGGGGAGTATGTAGTCTACTGTCAAATAAAATGTACTGTTTTGAAAACTATTTTAGTGTGACAAGATTTTCCTTACTGTCTCTAATCACACTACTTTCCTTCTATGTTTTTTTACTACCATAATCATCCAGCTTGGGTACATGATTTGGAATTTGATTTCTTCGTAGCCTCACTTGCTTCATGTTCTCAGGGATAGATACTGAGAAGCACAAACTCAGTTTTAAAAATGTGAGAAGTGAAAAGCTATTTTGAGAAATGGGGTGGGATAGCAGGAGGGCATAAAAACACTATTGGTAAGGTTATGGGAAGTAGGATGTATTCAGGAAGGAAATCACTGTAATTAACAGGCCCAATACCTGAGTGGGTGAAAGGTTCTTGGAGTTCCTAGAATTCCAAATGATTATATATCCAAATTTCCCATCGGCAACATCATAGGCATATGACCCAATGCAGTGTTTATAGGCCAAGAGTTACGCTCTTCCCTTGGCAATTACACTGGCAACTTATCTTCAAAGAAACATTAAGCAGTTACGGGCTTAATGTTTACTACATGTATTTTTTTTTTTTTGGAGTTAGAGAACTAATTGCAATAATTACCTCTTTTTTTTTTTGTATCATCAATATACAGTTACATGACCAACATTCTGGTTACTAGATAACCCCCATAATCAAGTCCCCACCACATACCCCATTACAGTCACTGTCCATCAGCGTACTAAGATGCTATAGAGTCACTACTTGTCTTCTCTGGGCTATACGGCCTTCCCTGTGCCAGCCCCCTGCATTATGTGTGCTAATCGTAATGCCCCTTTCCCCCCTGCTTATCCTTCCCTTCACACCCATCCTCCCCAGTCCCTTTCCCTTTGGTAACTATTAGTTCATTCTTGGGTTCTGTGAGTCTGCGGCTGTTTTGTTCCTTCAGTTTTTTCGTTGTTCTTATACTCCACAGATGAGTGAAATCATTTGATACTTGTCTTTCTACACGTGGCTTATTTGACTGAGCATAATACCCTCTAGCTCCATCCATGTTGTTGCAAATGGTAGGATTTCTTTTCTTCCTATGACTGAATAATATTCCATAGTGTATATGTACATGTTCGTTATCCATTCATCTACTGATGGACACTTAGGTTGCTTCCATTTCTTGGCTTATTGTAAATAGTGCTGCGATAAACATAGGGGTGCATATGTCTTTCAACCTGGGCTGCTGCATTCTTAGGATAATTTCCTAAGAGTGGAATTCCTGGGTTAAATGGTATTTTTATTTTGAGTTTTTTGAGGAGCCTCCATACTGCTTTCCACAATGGTTGAACTAATTTGCATTCCCACCAGCAGTGTAGGAGGGTTCGCCTTTCTCCATATCCTCGCCAACATTTGTTGTTTGTATTTTGGATGGTGGCCATCCTAACTGGTGTGAGGTGATATCTCACTGTGGTTTTAATTTACATTTCTCTGATGATTAGCAATGTGGAGCATCTTTTCATGTGCCTGTTGGCCAACTGAATTTCTTCTTTGGAGAAGTGTCTGTTCAGATCCTCTGCCCATTTTTTAATTGGATTATTTGCTTTTTGTTTCTTGAGGTGCATGAGCTCTTTGTATGTCTTGGATATCAACCCCTTATCGGATATATCATTTATGAATATATTCTCCCATACTGTAGGATGCCTTTTTGTTCAATTGATGGTGTCCTTTGCTGTACAGAAGCTTTTTAGCTTGATATAGTCCCACTTGTTCATTTTTGCTTTTGTTTCCCTTGCCCGGGGAGATATGTTCATGAAGGAGTCATTCATGTTTATATTCAAGAGAGTTTTGCCTATGTTTTCTTCTAAGAATTTATCGTCTCATGACTTACATTCAGGTTGTTGATCCATTTCGAATTTACTTTTGTGTATGGAGTTAGACAGTAATCCAGTTTCATTCTCTTACATGTAGCTGTCCAGTTTGCCAACACCAGCTGTTTAAGAGGCTGTCATTTCCCCATTGTATATCCATGGCTCTTTTATCATATATTAATTGACCATATATGCTTGGGTTAATATCTGGAGTCTATTCTGTTCCGCTGGTCTATGGGTCTGTTCTTGTGCCAGTACCAAATTGTCTTGATAACTGTGGCTTTGTAGTAGAGCTTGAAGTCAGGGAGCACAATTCCTCCTGTTTTATTCCTACTTCTCAGGATTGCTTTGGCTATTCGGGGTCTTTTGCGGTTCCATATGAATTTTAGAATTATTTGTTCCAGCTCATTGAAGAAAGCTGGTGGTATTTTGATAGGGATTGCATTGAATCTGTAGATTGCTTTAGGTAGTATAGCCATTTTGACTATTTATTCTTCCTAGACGAGAGCATGGGATGAATTTCCATTTGTTAGTGTCCTCTTTAATTTCTCTTAGGAGTGTCTTGTAGTTTTCAGGGTATAGGTCTTTCACTTCCTTCGTTAGGTTTATACCTAGGTATTTTATTCTTTTTGATGCAATTGTGAATGGAATTGTTTTTCTGATTTCTCTTTCTGTTAGCTCATCGTTAGTGCATAGGAAAGCAACAGATTTCTGTGTGTTAATTTTGTATCCTGCAACTTTGCTGATTTCAGATATTAGTTCTAGTAGTTTTGGAGTAGAGTCTTTAGAGTTTTTTATGTACAATATCATGTCATCTGCAAATAGTGACAATTTGACTTCTTCTTTACCAATCTGGATGCCTTGTATGTTTTTGTTTTGTCTGATTGCCGTGGCTAGGACCTCCAGTACTGTTAAATAACAGAGGAGAGAGTGGGCATCCCTGGCTTGTTCCCAATCTTAGAGGGAAAGCTTTCAGCTTCTCACTGTTAAGTATGATGTTGACTGTGGGTTTATCATAATGGCCTTTATTGAGTTATGTGCCCTTTATACCCATTGTGTTGAGAGTTTTTATCATGAATGGATGTTGAATTTTGTCAAATGCTTTTTCAGCATCTATGGCAATGATCATGTGGTTTCTGTCCTTTTTGTTGATGTGGTGGATGATGTTGATGGATTTTCGAATGTTGTACCATCCTGGCATCCCTGAGATGAATCCCACTTGATCATGATGTATGATCCTCTTGATGTATTTTTGAATTTTGATTGCTAATATTTTGTTGAGTATTTTTGCATCTATGTTCATTAGGGATATTAGCCTATAATTTCCTTTTTTTGTGGTGTCTTTGCCTGGTTTGGTATAACAGTGATGCTGGCTTCATAGAATGAGTTTGGAAGTATTCCCTCCTCTTCAATTTTTGGAAAACTTTAAGGAGAATCGGTATTATGTATTCTCTAAATGTGTGATAAAATTGAGCAGTGAATCCATCTGGTTCGGGGATTTTGCTCTTCGGTAGTTTTTTGATTACCAATTCAATTTCATTCCTAGCAATTGGTCTGTTTAGATTTCCTGTTTCTTCCTGGGCCGGTCTTGGAAGGATTTTTCTAGAGAGTTGTCCATTTCTTCTAGGTTATCTTATTTGTTAGCATATGGATTTTCACAGTATTCTCTCCTAATTCTTTGTATTTCTGTGGTGTTCATCATGAGTTTTCCTTTCTCATTTCTGATTCTGTTTATGTGTGTAGATTCTCTTTTTCTTTTAATAAGTCTGGCTAAGGGTTTATCTATTTTGTTTTTCTCAAAGAACCAGCTCTTGGTTTCATTAATTTTTTCTATTGTTTTATTCTTCTCAATTTTATTTTTTCTTCTCTGGTCTTTATTATGTTCCTTCTTCTGCTGACTTTGGGCCTAATTTGTTCTTCGTGTTCCAGGTTCAATAATTATGAAGTTAGACTATTCATTTTGGATTGTTCTTTCTTTTTTACATAGGCCTGGATTGCTACATACTTTTCTCCTATAACTGCCTTTGCTGCATCAAACAAAATTTGGGGCATTGTGCTGTTTCCATTTGTCTCCATATATTCCTTGATCTCTGTTTTAATTTGGTCATTGATCCATTGATTATTTAGGAACATGTTGTTAAGCCTCCATGTGTTTGTGTGCCTTTCTGTTTTCTTTGTACAAGTTATTTCTAGTTTTATACCTTTGTGATCTGAGAAGTTGACTGGTATAATTTCAATATTTTTGAATTTACTGAGGCTCGTTTTGTGGCCTATTATGTGGTCTATTGTGGAAAATGTTCCATGTGCACCTGAGAAGAATGTGTATCCTGCTGCTTTTGGGTGTAGAGTTCTGTAGATGTCTGTTAGGTCCATCTGTTCTAGTTTGTTGTTCAGTCCCTCTGTGTCCTTACTTATTGTCTGTCTGGTTGATCTCTCCTTTGGAGTGAATGGTGTGTTGAAGTCTTCTAAAATGAATGCATTGCATTCTATTTTCCCCTTTAATTCTGTTAGTATTTATTTCACGTATGCATGTGCTCCTGCGTTGGGTGCATAGATATTTATAATGGTTATATATACTCTTGTTGGACTGACCTCTTTATCATTATGTAATGTTCTCCTTTGTCTCTTGTTACTTTCTTTGTTTTGAGGCTTATTTTGTCTGTAAATGTACTGCAACCCCTGCTTTTTTCTACCTATTTGCATGAAATATCTTTTTGCATCTCTTCACTTTTAGTCTGTATGTCTTTGGGTTTGCAGTGAGTCTCTTGTAAGCAGCATACAGATGGGTCTTGTTTTTTTTCCATTCTATTGCTCTGTGTCTTTTGATTGGTGCATTCAGTCCATTTACATTTAGGGTGATTATCGATAGATATGTAGTTATTGCCACTGCAGACTTCGGATTCGTGGTTATCACAGGTTCAAGGGCAGCTTCTTTACTATCTAATTGTCTAACTTAAGTCACTTATTACACTATTATAAACACAGTCTGATGATTCTTTATTTCTCTCCCTTCTTTTTCTTCCTCCTCCACTCAGTATATGTTTTATTCTGTGCTCTTTATCTTTCCCTTGACTGTTTTTGTGGATAGCTGATTTTATTTTGCCTTTAGTTAGTATTTCATCTACTTTCTTTGCTGTGGTTTTATTTTCTCTTGTGACAGCTATTTAGCTTTATGCATACTTCCATCTAGAGCAGTCCCTTTAAAATACATTGTAGAGATAGTTTGTGGGAGGTAAGTTCCATCAGCTTTCATTTTTCTGGGAATTGTTTAATCCCTCCTTCAAACTTAAGCAATAATCTTGCTGGATGCAGTATTCTTGGTTTGAGGCCCTTCTGTTTCATTGCACTGAGTATATCATGCCATTCCCTTCTGGCCTGTAAGGTTTCTGCTGAGAGGTCTAATGATAGCCTGATGGGTTTTTCCTTTGTAGGTGATCTTTTTACTCTATCTGGCTGCTTTCAATACTCTGTCTTTGTCTTTGATCTTTGCCTTTTTAAGTATTATATATCTTGGTGTTGTCCTCCTTGAGTCCCTCGTGTTGGGAGATCTCTGGACTTCCATGGTCTGAGAGACTATTTCGATTCCCAGATTGGGGAAGTTTTCAGCAATTATTTCTTCAAAGACAGTTTCTTGCCCTTTTTCTCTCTCTTCTTCTTCTGGTACCCTATAATGTGAATATTTTTCCTTTAGGATTGGTCACACAGTTCTCTTTATATTCTTTGATTCCTAGAGATCCTTTTTTCTCTCTTTGCCTCAGCTTCTCTGTATTCCTGTTCTATTAATTTCTATTCCATTAACAGTCTCTGCCACCTCAGCCAGTCTGCCCTTAAATCCTTCCATTGTTTGTGTCATTTCTGTTATATCCCTCCTGAATTCATCTCTTACTTTCTGAATATTTCTCTGTAGCTCCATCAACATGCTTATGACTTTTATTTTGAATTCCTTTTCAGGAAGATTGGTGATTTCAATCTCACCAAGCCCTCTCTCTCGTGTTTGAGGGATTTGGGGCTGAACAAGTTTCTTCTGTCTTTTCATAGCAACGGGAGTGGTCGCCAGCAAGTGGCGCATGTGTCAGCTGGGAGAACAAAGTCCTTTTCTGCTTGCTTGTCGCCTTGTCTGTCTCCACTGTCTGTTCCTGTTAAGTGCCCACTGGGAGCAGTCTCTGTTAATATCCTAAGCTGCCATGGGCTTCGCAGTCCTCAGAATGGCCTGGGGCACTGGTGGGGTTTGCAGGCGAGTGGTGCGTGTTTAGCCGCGAGAAGAGTCCCTTCGTGCCTTCCTGACTTTGCGCCCATCTCCACTGTCTGCACTGGTCCACCATGCACAGGGAGCATCCTCTGGGTTAATCTCCTGAGTTGCCATGGGCGGGGCTGCCCTCGGGATGGCCTAGGGCACTGGCAGGGGTTGCAGGTGAGCGGTGCATGTCATGCTGGAAGAACAAAGCCCCTTTATGGCTTCTGGACTCTGTGCCGGTCTCCGCTCTCTGTACCGGTCAACCAAGCACAGGGAACAGCCTCTGGGTCTGGGCCAGTTAGCTGTGCGCAGGGAGAAGCCTCTGCGGTAAGCTGTGTGGTTGTTGTAGGCATGGCTGCTCCCCAGCTGTTATGCAGCAATGTTGGGTCAGCCAGTTTGCTTGCAGTGCCACCGGGCAGGAAGGAACGGCAGTCTTGTTTATCGCCGCAAGGGGCTTCGGAGCTTCATTGACATCCAGGGGCTTAGGGTGTCTGAAGTTCCTTAAAGTTCCTAGCCTGCTGGGCTGAGTGCCAGTAAAATTTTGTCCATCTGTTAAACCCTTGTTGCTTTAAGACTTTTAAAGTGCCCGCTTTTCTTTTGTCCCAGGACAACCAGCTGTGGGAACGTGTTTGCAGTCTTAGTCTTGGATTTTGCTTTTCCATTCCTCTAATATCCAGTACACCATACTATGTGTGTCTGTGTTCCCGGGGCAGATTACTAGGGCTGGTTACTTAGCAGTCCTGTTCTTCCACTCCCTCCCACTCTGATTCCCTTCCTCCCCCTGGTGAGCTGGGGTGGGGGGAGTGCTTGGGTTCCGCCAGGTCTCGGCTTTGTACCCTACCCTTTTCCATGAGATGTTGGGCTCTCAGAGATGTAGTCTGGCTCGTATACTGTATCTTCCGGTCACTCTTTTAGGAATAGTTGTATTCGCTGTATTTTCAAAATATATATGGTTTTGGGAAGAGATTTCCACCACCCTACTCATGCCGCCATCTTGAGAATCTCAGTACATGTGCTTTTAATACTGATGCCTGAAAAACTCTTTTCTTATGTATTAAAGTCAGATCTTGTTAATTATCATGTGTGGAGTGATAAACTTGATCCATAATTTGGGGTGTTGGCTTCTGAAAGGGAATAGGCCTATGTAGTCTTTGCTGTTTATTTCCTTTCCCGTGGAAGGCTAAGTGTGTGGGATAGGGAAAGCTGGTGGGAAAACAGGCAGAGAATTTGAGAAAAGTTCTTCCTGACGTTATTTCATGTCTTTGGCTCTGACTCCTTTGGCTGCTATGATTCCTTCAGCGGCTGAGTTTACCAGTCTCCCTGTCATATTCAATGCACTTACTTTTGAGCATATAGTATCTTTGGTCCTCAAAATTCTCATTGTGTGGAAATGAAAAGCACCATGTCTTCTGATTAGTGAGGAGAGGTCAGACACAGCAATTTTAAAGGAACAGCAGGAACATTTAGAAAATCTCAAAGTATTTGATAGTATTTCTCAGCTTTTATACTTCCTGTGGGTAATCACTGTTTGCTCCTAGTTATGTTTATTTTCCAGGCCAAACTGAACCTACAAATTAACTTGGGCTTCCTTTCAGGTCACTGTTTTTCCCTTGGTCATGAGACGTTTTCCTCCCTTATATTTCTTTGGAACAAGAGGTAGTATTACTGGGACGAGTAGTAGACTTAGGCAAGTTTCTACTACTTCAATTTGAAAGTTGTATAATTTAAGTTGGGTGTAAAACTGCCTAAGCCATTCTGTTCACTGAATGAGTGGGAATGAAAACTGCTAGTATAGGTGCAACTAACAAAAAAGATGCAGGGGGCCAGGAAAACCAGTTGAAGCTTGAGACAGTTCCTAGAAATTATACGAAATAATGGAGTACCAATACAGTAACACGGTGGCTGGGCAACTATATGACTAGGTCTCATACCTTTAACCTCAGCTATATTGCTTCCCTTGGCTCAGTAAAGGCGATCTTTTGACTGGTTCTTACTGTCAGGTTTGCCAGCCTTTATCCCAGTACTAGCATTCATAATAGTGATCTTCTGTTTACCCACTCTGGTTTCTTTTCCACGTGCTCTGGATCAAACTCATAACTCTTCTCTAGGGTGCTGTAGTGAAGGCCTTCATCATTTGAACATGTAAGAAAAGATCAAAGGAATAGGGCAGATGTAAAATAGAGTGGGAAAGAAGTTGGATTTGAGCAGACTTGCAGATAACTAACTACTTAGGTTGGTAGAGAAGCAAAATTTGCAGATAGGATAAAAAAGCTTTTTTGGGGGTGTGTGTGGGGGAAGAGGAATGTTAAAAGTAAGACGGGTTGTGAGGACCTCACTTTGATAATCTACACGAAGCAAGTAGGTATGTCCTGCAGACCTCAAAGAGCCCTGCTTTCCTTTTCCTTTCAGAATTTTAATTTTAGTGGTCAATGATTCAGAAAATACCAGGGAAGAACAACTGCATTATGGGAATAGAGGAAGAAATGTGGGATCTGCCCATGGCAGGGAACTACTGTGCCTTCCCCCCACTCCCAGGGGGAAAGTAGGCAATACTGTTGGAGACTATCTGCATAGCGTCACTTGATTTCTACAGTAGTGCTTTCCTCACTATATATTCATATAGCCTCTTTATGAGAAGGGATACATTCTTAGCAGTAAGGAGTTTGGATTATGTGTAGCTTATAGTTGGGAATAACTCTCCCTAATCATACCTAATTTTCAGCAGACTACTTCATGTCATTATACTTCTGGGGAAAAAGTATTATAGAGTATCTAAAGTCAGGGATTATAGTAATTGTGACAGCATTCTTGGGAATCATTGAGTTTGTATTTTGCTGTTGCCACTTACTGAATATAAAGTCACTAAACCTCTTGGCTTTTGTTTCCTCATCAGTAAAATAAAGATGATGACAGTCCCTATCTCAAAGAGTTGTAGTGGGTTTCAAATTAGAAAATGCATTTAGGCACAACAGTATTTGTCATTCAGTAAGCAAATTGATGCTACATACTATAATAATTGAACTATATGGTTGAAGTTCATATGACCCGCTTTTGTGACTTACCCTGGCTCAAAAGTGAATTCATATTGGGACATGGGGGGTTGGAAGATGTGAATATTTTCCTAAAAAATGGGTCAAAGAGAGACTTCTGGGAACATGGTGACGTGAGCAGGGTAGTGGAAATCTCCTCCCAAAACCATAAATATTTGTGAAAATATAACAAATACTATTCCTAAAAGAGAGACCAGAAGATACAGTACAACAGCCAGGCTATAGCTACACCTGCGAGAACTCAGCGCCTCACAAAGTGGTGCCGCCGGCAGATCCGCCACAGGTGCGGCATGGGCCAGTGGAGCCGCCACGGCTGCGGAACAGGTGAGGAGCAGCCCCGCCCACGGTAACCTCACAAAATCTACTCCCGGCGTATGCGAAGCTAAGCAGGAAGGGCCCCAGAACCCAGAACAACGGCTGGAAGGCACCAAGGGGACCAGAACGCACCCAGCGAGACTGTAAATCCCCACAGTGCCATAGGCTAGGCTGAAGAAGCCCCGCACACAGGCAGCTCACGGGATTATCTCAGAGACTGCCTCCCGGTGTGCAGGAAACCAGCTCAGGCTCCGGAGAAGAGCAAGGAGAACAACAAGCAGGAAGGGACTTTGTTCTCCCAGCTGACACACGTGGCACCTACCAGCGACCACTTCTATCGCCAAGAAAAGACAGAGGAATATGGTCCAGACAAGGATCACACAGACAACCCCAGAGAGAGGGCCTGATGGGATAGACTTACACAATCTTCCTGAAAAAGAATTCAGAATAAAAGTCATAACCATGCTGATGGATCTACAGAGAAATATGCAAGAGCTAAGGGAGGAAGTGAGGAAAGACAATATAGATATCAGACAAGTGATCGACGGGCTTAAGAGCAGAATGAACGAGACGCAAAAGACTGTTAATGGAATAGAAATCAGAGAACAGGAATGCAGAGAAGCTGAGGCAGAGAGATATAAAAGGATCTCTAGAAATGAAAGAATATTAAGAGAACTGTGTGGCCAATCCAAACGGAACAATATTCGCATTATACAGGTACCAAAAAAAGAAGAGAGAGAAAAAGGGATAGAAAGTGTCTTTGAAGAAATAATTGCTGAAAACTTCCCCAAGCTGGGGAAGGAAATAATCTGTCAGACCATGGAAGCCCACAGATCTCCCAACACAAGGGACCCAAGGAAGACAACACCAAGACACATAATAATTAAAATGGCAAAGATCAAAGATAAGGACAGAGTATTAAAGGCAGCAAGAAAGAGAAGAAAGATCACCTACAAAGGAAAACCAATCAGGCTATCATCAGACTTCTCAACAGGAACCTCACAACCCAGAAGAGAATGGCATGATATATTTAACACAATGAAAGAGAAGGGCCTTGAACCAAGTATAGTGTATCCAGCACGATTATCATTTAAATTTGAGGGAGGAATTAAACGATTCGCAGAGAAGCGAAAGCTGAGGGAATTTGCCTCCCACAAACCATCTCTACAGGATATCTTAAAGGGACTGCTCTAGATGGAAGCACTCCTAAGGCTAAAAAGATGTCACCAGAGAAAATAAAATCAGCAAAGAAAGCAGACCATCCAAATACTAACTAAAGGCAAAAAGTAAAATCAGCTATCCACAAAAACACTCAAAGGAAATGTAAAAGAGTACAGAATAAAACACCTAGTATATAAATAATGGAAGAGGAAGAATAAGAAGGGACAGAAATAAAGAATCATCAGACTGTGTTTATAATAGCTTAACAAGAGAGTTAAGTTAGACTATTAGGTACTAAAGAAGCTACCCTCGAAACTTTGGTAACCACGAATCTAAAGCCTGCAATGGCAATAAGTACAAATCTATCAATAATCACCCTAAATGTAGATGGACTGAATGAACCAATCAAAAGACACAGAGTAATAGAATGGATTAAAAAGCAAGACCCATCTATATGCTGTTTACAAGAGAATCACCTCAAACCCAAAGATACACACAGACTAAAGGTGAAGGGATGGAAAAAGATATTTCATGCAAACAACAAGGAGAAAACAGCAGGTGTTGCAGTACTTGTATCGGATAAAATAGACTTCAAAATGAAGAAAGTAGCAAGACATAAAGAAGGACATTACATAATGATAATGGGGCCAGTCCAACAAGAGGATATAACCATTTAAAATATATATGCACCCAACACAGGAGCACCGGAATATGTGAAACAAATACTAACAGAATTAAAGGAGGAAATAGAAAGCAACAGTCATTTTAGGAGACTTCAGCACACCACTGACTCCAAAGGACAGATCAACCAGACAGAAAATAAGTAAAGACACAGAGGCACTTAACAACACACTAGAACACATTGACCTAACAGATATCTACAGAACTCCACACCCAAAAGCAGCAGGATACACATTCTTCTCAAGTGCACATGGAACATTTTCCACAATAGACCACATACTAGGCCACAAAAAGAACCTCAGTAAATTCAAAAATATTGAAATTCTACAACCAACTTCGCAAATCATGAAGATATAAAACTAGAAATAAATTGTACAAAGAAAACAAAAATGCTCACAAATACATGGAGACTTAACAACATGCTCCTAAATAATCAATGGATCAATGACCAAATTAAAACAGAGATCAAACAATATATGGAGACAAATGATAACAACAACACAAAGCCGGAACTTCTGTGGGACGCAACAAAGGCAGTTCTAAGAGGAATGTATATTGCAATCCAGGCTTACATAAAGAAGGAAGAACAATCCCAAATGAATAGTCTGAAGGTACAATTATTGATATTGGAAAAAGAAGAACAAGTGAAGCCAAAATGTCACCAGAAGGAGGGACATAATGAAGATCAGAGAAGAAATAAATAAAATTGAGAAGAAAAAAACAATAGGAAAAAAACAACGAAACCAAGAGCTGGTTCTTTGAAAAAATAAACAGAATAAATAAACCCCTAGCCAGACTTATTCAGAGAAAAAGACAATCTACAAACATAAACAGAATCAGAAATGAGAAAGGAAAAATCACAATGGACCCCACAGACATACAATGAATTATAAGAGAATACTATGAAAATCTATATGCGAACAAGGTGGAAAACCTAGAAGAAATGGACAACTTCTTAGAAAAATACAACCTTCCAAGACTGACCAGGTAAGAAACAGAAAAACTAAACAGACCAATTAGCAGCAATGAAATTGAATCGGTAATAAAAAAACTACCCAAGAACAAAACCCCCGGACCTGATGGATTCACCTCTGAATTTTACCAGACATATAGAGAAGAAATAACACCCATTCTCCTTAAAGTTTTCCAGAAAATAAAAGAGGAGGGAATACTTCAAAACTCTTTCCATGAAGCCAGCATCACTCTAATACCAAAACCAGGCAAAGACCTCACCAAAAAGAAAATTACAGACCAATATCCCTGATGAACGTAGATGCAAAAATACTCAACAAAATATTAGCAATCCGAATTCAAAAATACATCAAGAGGATCATACACCATGATCAAGTGGGATTCATCCCAGGAATGCAAAGATGGTACAACATTCGAAATTCCATCAACATCATCAACCACATCAACAAAAAGAAGAACAGAAGCCACGTGATCATCTCCATAGATGCTGACAAAGCATTTGACAAAATTCAGCATGCATTCATGATTAAAACTCTCAACAAAATGGGTATAGACAGCAAGTACCTCAATATCATAAAGGCTATATATGACAAACCCACAGCTAACATCATACTTAACAGCGAGAAGCTGAAAGTTTTCATCTAAGATCAGGAACAAGACAGGGATGCCCACTCTCTCCACTGTTATTCAACATAGTACTGGAGGTCCTAGCCACGGCAGTCAGACAAAACAAAGATCTACAAGGCATCCAGATTGGTAAAGAAGAAGTCAAATTGTCACTATTTGCAGATGATATGATACTGTACATAAAAAACCCTAAAGACTCCACTCCAAAACTACTAGAACTAATATCTGAATTCAGCAAAGTTGCAGGATACAAAATTAACACACAGAGATGTGTAGCTTTGCTATACACTAACGATGAACTAACAGAAAGAGAAATTAGAAAAACAATTCCATTCACAACTGCATCAAAAAGAATAAAATACCTAGGAATAAACCTAACGAAGGAAGTGAAAGACCTGTACTCTGAAAAGTACAAGACACTCCTAAGAGAAATTAAAGAGGACAGTAATAAATGGAAGTGCATCCCATGCTCTTGGCTAGGAAGAATAAATATTGTCAAAATGGCTATACTACCTAAAGCAATCTACAGATTCAATGCAATCCCTATCAAACTACCAACAGCTTTCTTCAAGGAACTGGAACAAATAACTCTAAAATTCATATGGAACCAGAAAAGACCCCGAATAGCCAAAGCAATTCTGACAAGGAGGAATCAAACAGGGGGAATTATGCTCCCTGACTCCAAGCTCTACTACAAAGCCATAGTAATCAAGACAATTTGGTACTGGCACAAAAACAGACCCACAGACCAGTGGAACAGAATAGAAAATCCAAACATTAACCGAAACATACATGGTCAATTAATTTATGATAAAGGAGCCTTGGATATACAATGGGGGAGATGACAGCCTCTACAGCAGCTGGTGTTGGAAAAACTGGACAGCTACATATAAGAGAATGAAACTGGACTACTGTCTAACCCCATACACAAAGGTAAACTCAAGGTGGATCAAAGACCTGAATGTAAATCATGAAACCATAAAGCTCTTAGAAAAAAACATAGGCAAAAATCTCCTGGACATAAACATGAGTTTCATGAACATATGAACATATCCCCCCGGGCAAGGGAAACAAAAGCAAAAATGAACAAATGGGACTATATCCAGTTGAAAAGCTTCTGTACAGCAAAGGACACCATTAGTAGAACAAAAAGACATCCTACAATATGGGAAAATATATTCATAAATGATGTATCTGATAAGGGGTTGACATCCAAAATATACAAAGAACTCACGCACCTTAACAAACAAAAAGCAAATAATCCAATTAAGAAATGGGCAGAGGACATGAGTAGACACTTCTCCAAAGAAGAAATTCAGATGGCCAACAGGCACATGAAAAGATGCTCCACATCGCTAATCATCAGAGAAATGCAGATTAAAACCACAATGAGATATCACCTCACACCAGTGAGGATGGCCAACATCCAAAACACAAACAACAACAAATGTTGGCGAGGATGTGGAGAAAAGGGAACCCTCCTACACTGCTGGTGGGTATGCAAATTATTTCAACCATGTGGAAAGCAGTATGGAGGTTGTTCAAAAAACTCAAAATAGAAATACCATTTGACCCAAGAATCCCACTCCTAGGAATTTACCTAAGAATGCAGCATCCCAGTTTGAAAAACACAGATGCACCCCTATGTTTATCACAGTACTATTTACAATAGCCAAGAAATGGAAGCAACCTAAGTGTCCATCAGTAGATGAATGGATAAAGAAGATGTGGTACATATACACAATGGAATATTATTCAGCCATAAGAAGAAAACAAATCCTACCATTTGCAACAACATGGATGGAGCTAGAGGGTATTATGCTCAGTGAAATAAGCCAGATGGAAAGAGAGAAGCATCAAATGATTTCACTCATCTGTAGAGTATAAGACCAAAGAAGAAACTGAAGGAACAAAACAGCAGCAGACTCACAGAACCCAAGAATGGACTAACAGTTACCAAAGGGAAAGGGACTGGGGAGGATGGGTTGGAAGGGAGGGATAAGGGGGGAAAAGGGCATTATGATCAGCAGACATAATGTTGGGGGGGCATGGGGAGGGCTGTACAACTCAGAGAAGACAAGTAGTGATTCTATAGCATCTCACTACGCTGATGGACAGTGACTGTAATGGGGTAGTTGGGGGGGACCCGATGAAGTGGGGAGTTTAGTGACCATAATGTTGCACATGTAATTGTAGATTAATGATACCAAAATAAAAAAATGAAAAAAAAAATGGGTCAGCGATCTTTGGAGAAGCCACCATTTGCCTATGATCTTCAGCCTGTTTTTATGCCCATGGTCATCTTGGGCATGCAGGGAAGAACTTGCCATTTTTACTATTTGTAACTACATTGTTCCAAGGGGAGAGGTCTATTCAGTGAGAGCGCTGTAAAAAATATATTAGCCTTCCTATTAAGGGTGGGATTTGAAGCTTAGAGCATTTTTAATACCTCCTCTCCATGTGTGAATCACGTTTTATTGCAACTCAAAGGAGATGCAGGGGATTACCTAACAAGTAGATCATTGGAAAACAAATTCAGTGACCTTCATATCACTATGAAAATGAGGCTCCTTTAGTTAAGATGAATCTTCCAATCTTGGAATGAACTGATCTTGGAGTTTAAAGTGAAGGGGTTCTGAGGGATCTCCTCTTGGCACTGATACTAATCAACTTCTAGCCTGAAGACATTGACAAAAATGGATGATTAAGAGTACCCTTTAAGAGGATCATAAGCTTCTGTCTCCCAGACACTAGAGGATCCTGCAAATGATGCCACCTGCCCCGCCAACTGAGGGTGGCTGTAAATTGAATCTGGTGCCTGAAACAAAGCAATCTGAACAGCTTGAACGAAGATAGGAAAATATTCATCCACCCCCTGACCCTGGCCCCATACTTCCCCTACATCAGAGGTAGGATCTGAGGTAAGCAAAAAACAATTTTTCTTCTATTATTGCTAGTCTGCTGAAACTACCAACGTGCCCTTTGCCTCCTCCACTTTCTCATTTTTACCTCCCTTTTTATATCTGTTTTGTGACTGTTACTATATCACTACAGAACCGGACAAGTAGTTGGGGGTGAGGGGTAGGCAAGGATTCAACTGGAGACAACAGTCTGAGGTAAATCCTTATTTGTACTTGCTTATGGCAGGAATCGAGTCATTGTGCTGCCCCAGTCAAAACCTAGAGTACTCCCAGGTGATACTGCCTGAAGAACTGGAGTCCTTGTGTAGCACAGTAACCCATGGTATTTGGCATGTGGACATAAGAGATGGTTGAAACCTGAGCCTGCA
The DNA here is from genome assembly GCA_029783875.1 of Phataginus tricuspis. Taxonomy (NCBI): domain Eukaryota; kingdom Metazoa; phylum Chordata; class Mammalia; order Pholidota; family Manidae; genus Phataginus; species Phataginus tricuspis. Next base: position 56,828,744 of record JAQQAC010016209.1, on the reverse strand, counting down.
GGGAGGTAGTAAAACCATCAAAGAAGCAGTTGTCAGAGTACCCAGGATGATGCCATTTTAAAATCCTAAATCCATCTTCTCACTGTCACCCCTTTCTTGCTTGAATAATAATTGTAAAGAATGGTCTTAGCTGGGAATTAAGTTGGTCTTGAGGTACAATAAGTAGTGAAAAGATAGAAAGGTATTGTAGCTGTCTTCCTTATACTAAGCTGTTGTTTTCTAAAGGAAGAGAGTGACAAATATTGCTGCCACTCACTAATACTGGCTCAACTACACTCTGGGAAGAGATTTTCTGTAAAAGCTAGTACCTCTGTTTTGATATAGCACCTAGACATCTAATTTTGGGTTCTAGGCCAAGGGCTCTGGCCATGGGCAGCTAAGGGCTGGGAAGCAGGACATGAGATATGAGACTTACCTAACTAAAGCCGAATGGAAATGACCACTGATTATTACAGATGGCAGGCTGGCTGTGGAGAAAACCCACAATAAATAGTAAACCCCATTATTTTCAGTAGAAGAGAGTACTAGAATTTTATAAGGATCACAGAAAATAGATCTAATAGCAACAGCCCCACTGGGCATTAGATTGGTTACCAGTTCCCAAAGGTACAATAGTCATACCATTAGGCATTATGGAAAGGCTAAGCAAAAGCTAAAGAAAATACTAACCAATTATGACTTCCCTTCCAATTTAGTCTGGAATCAGAAGTCACTTTACTTCTTCCCTTCTATCTCCTGCCTTTTCCTTACATTGCTAAGAGAGTACAATGGCCAGAATAAAGTCTGCATGCTCTTCAAACAGCTCCTAGATAAAGCAGTAAACAAATACACCATGTGGGAAAAAAATAGCTCCTTCTAGTCAATATTATGATTATGCTAAGTCAGGCGCTTGTCTCATGTCATTTTAATTGAGCCAGAGACAGTGGTCAACACCCTCTTTACAATGCCAATGCCTGTGTACTTTTTCCTCCAAAAGACTTGTTTTGTCTGTTTATCTTTGGAATAAGACATGCTGGAGGAATGGCCAGTGTTACAGGAAATAAGCCTGTAAAGAGAAGGCACAGAAGAGACAGCAGGATTTGTGATAGCAAGGCACAGAAAGACCCTGTTATCAAGCAAGGACTCCAATTTCCTAGCGGCCCAGACATGTTAATTTGATGGGAAGGAGAATCTGCACATTTCATGATGGGCTAATTAACCAGATACTGATGCCATTTAGTCGACTCTATAACCCTTGCCTATACTCTGAACCTTTCTCATCTTAGAGTTTGCAGCTTTTACCCTGCCAAGTGTTGTCTCTATCCATTTCCTAATAATCTGAAACATCACAATCTCACTTTGATAGAACCAGACGTATATATAGATAGAGCTGTACAGTGGCTGTGTGATGTGATTTCTAAGGTAAAAGAAGGCCTTATTTCTCAACCTTGTGTTTCCTCTTCTTGTTAGCTGTCTGAAATTCCATTAGTTGGAGATAAGTCTTTGACTCTTCAGTATGTGATAAAACAGGGACTATGTTTATTTTATGTTTGTACATGCACAGAACCTAACAGTGCCTTGCCTATAGGAGAAGCTGAACAAATATCTGTTAAGTTAGACTTAAATTTCAACCCTTTAGGAAAAAAACCATGACTTTCGTTCCACATGTAAAGCAAGATTAGTTAAATACATCACAGTTTTTTTCTCCCAACCCATAACAGATAGTATTACACAATTCTGAAACCTAATCCTGATAAGCCTAGTCCCTAGAGACTGCTAGTTGCCCAACAAAATACATTTTTCCCTTTTCCAGCCTCCTTTGCAATTATCTGTAACCAGATGATTGTTATAACCAATGAAATGTGTGTGGAAGTGTGTGCCATATCTGGGCCTGGCTCTTAAGACCTAGGGCATGATGGCCTCTCTACTCTCTTACCCCTTCCCACCAGCTGCAACCCAGACATAATGGCTATCCACCTTCAACTATACAGATGACAATCATTCCCTATGAGATGGAAGTACAATGGCTTGGAAAGAAAACAAATCCCTGAATGACTCCAAGAAACAGAGTTGCCTCTCTGACCTGAATTCTTTGCATTGGGACTGTCATGTAAGAAATAACATTTCTTTAAGCCACTTAATTGTTGACTTTATTTCTTACAGTAGTCCACTTTTCTTCCCATAACTAAAAACAATTTGATAAGGCCCACAATTCTAACAACACAGCATTTCAGGTAGGTACTACTAATAATTTAGAGTTGGCATGCAAAATAAAATTTATCCTAGCATATTATTATTAAATTATTAAGGGATAAATTATTGACAGCAGATCCTATTTTTCAAGAAGATTGTGAAGAACTCTAGAGAACAGAAAGGCCTTCAGTCTCTGAGAAGAAGGGGAAATTCTCTTTTGAGACAGACAATATAGACCAACCTTACCTCTTATGTAACTTTCCTTTAGGTCTGCTCTATGGTTCACAGTAAGTGGAAAAGATGTGCCCAGAGAAATAGGGTCTTAAGCTTAAGCCAAGTGGCCAGAGGAAAAAGAGAATTTCTCATCTGAAATAGGTACCTTTGACGGTAAGGCTAGGGAGAAAGGACACACAGGTACCTTTGACGGTATGCTCGGGAGAAAGAACACAGAAAATGAAACAAAAGTATTATGTAGCACCAGCTCAAGGAGGAAGGATAGATAGGTCTTGCAAAAAGGTCAAGGTGAGTTCTAAGAGTTTGCCTTGTTAATCTTTCAACAACTTTGGAAAATAAGAATTGGCATTAGTTCATGCACTCTAGTACCAAATCTACATAAAACCTGTGAGGAAACCTCATGGAAACAAGATAACGGGTTTAAAATAAATCAGATATACTCTGTTTATCTTATTTAGTTCCTTTGTGCTTGGCTTTAACAGCACTCCAGAGTGGATATTATCCAAGGTGAGAATAATTTGAGGATCACTTTGTTCTATGGTAGAGTTCAGCTAGAAAACATATAGGTTGAAAGGCATATCACTGTTCCACTATTAGCTGTGATATTTAATACATTAAAAATAGCAGTCATAGTCACAGATAATCTTGGGAACTGAAAGTCAACATAAGGATGTGCTATAATTTTACCATACTTAACACCTACTGTTTTCATATACTTGATAATCCCTAATGAAAATATAAGCCTTCCATCTAAAACAGGTTGGACATCACAACCAGATGCCTCATTTATGTGATATCTAGCTTCATACATAGAACCTCTCCAACCAGTGGCAGTGTTGGCACTCCCATGGTCAGCTATTTCTTCTTTAACTCCATTTACCCTTGATTTGAATTTTACTTTCAATATTACTGCTTTAGTTTCTTTCTTGAACTTTCATCTTTATTGGCCATTTTCCTCCTTCACTATACATTTTTATTAAATATCACATGGGTTTATCACTGGGAAACAAAAAGCAACACAAACGCATACTTTGCTTTCTGCATATGAACTGACTAGATGCTTAGTGGCCAATTACCAGAAGACTGAAAAAATTATGTGATTGGTTTTGACCATGATGTATGTCTGTTATTTACACAGTAATTTATGTACTGAAGAGCTAACAGTGAAGTTTGTACTTTATTCAATTACTGATAGTCAATATACCATGGTAAAATTGGAACCGTGTTGTTGGAGGACTGGTATTATTTAACTAAACTATGGTAACTGAAATCCATGCATTCTGCAACTGTGCAAAATGAGGACTACCTGTGTTTTCACTATTTGCTTTGAATATTGACAATTTTATTATGTATGTGGATGTATATGTAAAGTTGTGTCTTTTTTAATGGTGAGATATCAATTATAAGCTATCATGTTCACTATTTTAAAACAGATTTTCTGTAAAGTGTAATTACATGTAGATTTCAATAGATGGCTCTATTTACATTGCACTAACTGACACATACCTGATATCTGTTGAATGAAAGAAAAAAAGGCTATCTGGCTCTTTTAGGCATGCCAAAGCCAGAATCTGCAGGGGAGAAGTCTCAGTTTTGTAGACTCAGAAACTCACTTATACCAAAGCACTCGTTCTTTTCCAGACCTTCCGGGATTGATTCATTTTATTCAAAATAGCAAGGAAGAAACTGATAAGCCAAATAAACATTTTGAATTGCCAGTCAGAAATACAATCATGAACTGGATGAAAACTGTCACGGTGAGTTTCCAGGACCTTCTTTCCAAGACAGGGACTTTAATCTTTCAGTTGATCATTTGGTGGGCTTGAACCAGTAACAGGAGTTAGAGGGATTTATCCTGTTAGAGGGCTTTACCTTCAAAGAGAAAGTGACCTCATGTTCTCACTGAATAGAGCCCCATGATAGGCGGTATGCCTAATATTTACAAAAATACTCCAGGGCATCATAGCCTAATATGGTAGCCAGGAGCTGTATATGCCTATTGAGTACTTACAATGTGATCAGTCTAAACTGAGATTATTTAAAATACACACTGGATTTATTTTTTAAATAATGTGAAAATATAAATAATTTTTGTAATGATCACATATTGCAATATTTGGATATACTGGTTTATATAAAATATATTATTAAAATTAAAAAAAAAGGTCTGGAAAATACAGCTCACCACCTGTTTTTATGTGGCCCACAAGGTAAGAATGGCTTTTACATTTATAAATGCTTGAACAAATAAAAAATGATATTCCAATACATGTGAAAATTACATGAAATTCAAGTTTCAATTTCCATGAATAAAATTTATTGGTAAATGGCCATGCACATTTGTTTGCATATTGACTACAGCTGCTTTTGTGCTATAATGGCACTAGTGAGTAGTTTTGACAGTGGGCATATGGACTGCAAAGCCCATACTAATCATTGTCAGCTGGGAGCATTTTTGTCCCATAAGAAATATTTGGCAATATTTGGAACATATTCTAGTTGTCACAACTGGAGCTCCATGCTATTGGCACGCAGTGGGTGGAAGCAAAGGACGCTGCTAACCATTGTACAGTGCACAGGGCAGTCCTGCCCCAGCAAAGAATTTTCTGGCCCAAAATGCCAACACTGTTGACACTGAAAAACCCTGACGTAGTCTGTTTACTCTCTGGCTCTTTACAGAAAAAGTTTCCTAACTCCTGGTCCAGAAACAAATGATTCCGTTTATAGATTTGGTAGCAGAGGCACAGTACTAATTTGTTAGCTAATGGGTATATGTTACTTAAGAGAATTGAGCTGTGTTATACTTGTATATCCAATATTATAACTCATGAAAATGAGAAAAATGAACTCCGATAAGTGGTCAGTTTTACTGCAAGGTATCTGGTTTGAAACTGGGGCATATGTTTTCTGTTTTACATAGTTATAGTCAAATAATCATATCTCCTTGAAAGGGTCAAGAATTGCCAAGATACAGTATCTCTGGGGGATTTGGGCATGCTTCTGGCAACCCTTCTAATAAAGTTGAACTGACTTACTTTGGGGATGGAGAAGAGGTGGCACTAATGACAGTGAAAGGGAAGAGTGGAGAAAATATGATAGTGAAGGCCCAGTGAATGGGAATGTAGAGGGCCCGATAAGGGTGCAAATTGTAGCTGCTGCTGAAAAGACTTCTGTAATGGAGAACGAAGTTGCTTGGGTGGTGGTGGATATGGTGGTGACATGGTGGTAGTAGCTGCTAAGGAGGCTGTTCTTGCTTTCATGATTCCCAAGACCCCCTAAAAAGGTTCGGGTAAAATATGAGAAGAAAGATGGTTCAAAGAAACCATGCAACTATCTATAAAAGCGTTTGATTTCTATACCCAAAAGATATAGAATCTTTTTGTATTTTCTAGGGGTTGGGGAGTGTCCTGATGGTCTGCTAGACTGTTAGTCACTAGATTTGCTATTCAAACAAAGTAATTTTTGTATTTACATAGTTTGGCTGGGGAGAGGGCTTCAAACACATTACTTTAGCTAAGAAAAGAGACAGTTGAAAAAATGCTGACTTCATAAATTCTCTATTTGAGTTTCCTTATCCTAATGGGGAGGACTCTTGAGATCTGAGAGTTTAAATTACTTATTTGAAATGTCACATAATTTGTACAGAGCAAGAAGTAGGACTCAGAATATTAAAGACTTGAATAGTCACCATGTTGTCAACCTTCTTTTGCCTTCCCTCTGATTTCTGTCTGTAATTCCTAGGAATAAAATAAACCTGGAAAATCCACATTCTCAGTTCTTCCTTCTGGAGTCATAAAGAATTATAACTGAACACTTGAAAAGAAGGATTTGGGGTCTATAAAGGAGCTCACTGCTCTGTAAAAGCTATGGGATAAAAATGGTATAGGAAATGAACGTTGAAAACAAATGAAAACAAAGATATAGAGGATCTTGAAGATTGCTTTGGGAAGGATAGGAACAAAAATGGAGTTAGGTGACACTAAACAAATGTAAAGATAGGCCTTAGATTGTTACCCGGCTGGTGTTCTCCTCAGCATGTTTGAAGTGATGTCCTCCTTTCATTCTCCTAATAAATCCTGCTTTTCCATCAACCACATTAGTTGTTTAACTTAATTTCCCGACAGATATTTTTCTGTGTATAATTATACACTCATTTGTAGGATCACTTGATTACTGTGTATCCTCCTCCCTTTCCAGATTGGAGGCTTCCTGAATACAGGGGTCAAGGTCTATTTTTAACCACCTTTGTATCTCCATTTCCTGGCACATTCAGGTTCTTGATAAATATTTGTTGCCTGAGTGAATGAATAACCCAGTCTAATATCCAGGTTCCTGGTTTCATTAGAATTGCTATTCCTAGTGCATGTGTTATCCCTCCAAACCTTTCCATCCCTAGCCTAAAAACTCATTCTTTCTCTTACCTTCACCCCTACAGAAGAGACGCCTCACAGGGAAGTTCTTCAGAGACTTCCTATCTTCACTTCATTACTATTTTATTCTTCAATTTGCTATAATTAGCCTTTGACACCCATAATTCCACTGCAAGTGTTTTGGTAAAAGTCACCAATAATCTCCCTATCTAATGGACTCCATGCTCATCTGAAGTGGTTTACCTGTTTCTGTTGACATACCCTCTCCCTTTTTTTAGACTCCACTTTTCTTCCTTAGTTGCTGTAAGGTCTCTCTCTACTGGTTCACCTTCAGTTTTTCTGGTCATTCTTTTTTAATCTCCTTTGTAGGCTTTTGTCTAAAGGGTTTACCACTCTCTTTCCAGACGAAAGTATTTTAATCACAGAAGCCTCATCTTTATAATGATAGACTCATTAAAATTTGCTTATACTATAACAAGAAGGATTAATATTAGCAATGAGAAAGAACTTAGATGTAGAAATGTTGGGTAATGGTAATATAAAACTACCTAGATACCTTTTAATTTCTTGCTGGTGGTGAGAGTAAACCAGGTCCTTGACACTCTAAACTCTTTTTATCAAGATAAAACTACAAGAGGCTCACATGGCAGAGTAGGAAGGCAAGACAGAAACCTGCTCCCACGCACACACTAAGGAAGTAACTATGACAAATACAACTGACCAGAAAGACTGTATATATATATATATAATGACCTGAAGAATGTAAAAAAGACCGTGTATACCTGGTGAAGAACAGAAGACCACACGGAAAAGGGTAAAGTCACAGAGACAAGACTGAGAGGACCCAGGCCCTTCCCCAATCCCAGCGCACAGGTGGGAGGAAGAGGAATGGAGTGGGGAGGGGATAGGCACCGAGGAACTCTACACACCTGTCCCTGGAGATCTACTCCAGGAACACAAGTCCATATTGCACTGGGTTCTGATGATAAGCAGGAATGGACACCAGGGACAGCTGAACACTCTGGGCGGCTGAGACACCAGCCACCTGTGGAAGACAACCACACTCCACTGTTCCACTGAAACCCAGTACAGAGGCAGCAATTTAAAAGACTTGCCAGAAGTGGGAGGAAAGCCAGAGGGGCAGGGGTTGGATGGAACTATCTCTGCAGAAGAGGCAGGTGGAAGATACCTAACCAGCCCTCCCTCAGCTCAACAGCTTGTGTCCTCTTGGGAGCCCCAAACGTTCCATCCCACTCATTGCTGGCTCAGCCCTGAGGCACTTTCCTGTGCACCAATGTGAAAGCCCTCTTGGCCTAGCAACATTGGACTTTGTGCCTGATGGGCATAGGGAGACTCTCCTAGCTTTTTTGGCCCTGTTTCAGCCCACTGGGGAGGCACCTGCAGAAGCCAGCTCTGAGCGCTCCATCTTCCCCA
>JAQQAC010016209.1:56798527-56813179 GCA_029783875.1 Phataginus tricuspis | reverse complement strand
AAAATTAACACACAGAAATCTGTTGCTTTCCTATACACTAATGATGAGCTAACAGAAAGAGAAATCAGAAAAACAATTCCATTCACAATTGCATCTAAAAGAATAAAATACCTAGGAATAAACCTAATGAAGGAGGTGAAAGACCTGTGCTCTGAAAACTACAAGACACTCCTAGGAGAAATTAAGGAAGACACTAACAAATGGAAATGCATCCCATGCTCTTGGCTAGGAAGAATAAATATTGTCAAAATGGCTATACTACCTAAAGCAATCTACAGATTCAACGCAATCCCTATCAAACTACCAACAGCTTTCTTTAATGAACTGGAACAAATAATTCTAAAATTCATATGGAACCAGAAAAGACCCAGAATAGCCAAAACAATCCTTAGAAGGAGGAATCAAACAGGGGGAATTATGCTCCCTGACTTCAAGCTCTACTACAAAGCCACAGTAATCAAGACAATTTGGTACTGGCACAAAAACAGACCCACAGACCAGTGGAACAGAATAGAAAATCCAAACATTAACCCAAACACCTACAGTCAATTAATATTTAATAAAGGAGCCTTAGATATACAATGGGGAGATGACAGCCTCTTCAGCAGCTGGTGTTGGAAAAACTGAACAGCTACATGTAAGAGAATGAAACTGGACTACTGTCTAACCCCATACACAAAGGTAAACTCAAGGTGGATCAAAGACCTGAATGTAAGTCATGAAACCATAAAACTCTTAGAAAAAAACATAGGCAAAAATCTCTTGGACATAAACATGAGCGACTTCTTCATGAACATATCCCCCCGAGAAAGAGAAACAAAAGCAAAAATGAACAAATGGGACTATATCAAGTTGAAAAGCTTCTGTACAGCAAAGGACACTATCAGTAGAACAAAGAGACATCCTACAATATGGGAAAATATATTCATAAATGATGTATGTGATAAGGGGTTGACATCCAAAATATACAAAGAACTCACGCACCTTAACAAACAAAAAGCAAATAACCCAAGTAAGAAATGGGCACAGGACATGAATAGAAACTTATCTAAAGAAGAAATTCAAGGCACATGAAAAAATGCTCCACATCGCTAATCATCAGAGAAATGCCGATTAAAACCACAATGAGATATCACCTCACACCAGTGAGGATGGCCAACATCCAAAACACAATCAACAACCAATGTTGGCGAGGATGTGGAGAGAGGGGAACCCTCCTACATTGCTGGTGGGAATGCAAATTAGTTCAACCATTGTGGAAAGCAGTATGGAGGTTCCTCAAAAAACTCAAAATAGAAATACCATATGACCCAGGAATCCAACTCCTAGGAATTTACCCCAAGAATGCAGCAGCCCACTTTCAAAAAGACAGATGCACCCCTGTGTTTATTGCAGCACTATTTACAATAGCCAAGAAATGGAAGCAACCTAAGTGTCCATCAGTAGATGAATGGATTAAGAAGATGTGGTACATATACACAATGGAATATTTTTCAGCCATAAGAAAAAAACAAATCCTACCATTTGCAACAACATCAATGGAGCTGGAGGGTATTATGCTCAGTGAAATAAGCCAGGCCGAAAAAGACAAGTACCAAATGATCTCACTCATATGTGGAATATAAGAACAAAGAACAACAACAACAATAACAACAACAAAAAAAAGCTGAAGGAAGAAAACAGCAGCAGACTCACAGAACCCAAGAATGGACTAACAGTTACCAAAGGGAAAGGGACTGGGGAAGAAGGATGGGAAGGGAGGGATAAGAGGGTAAAAGGCGCATTATGATTGGCAGACATAGGGTGGGGGGGCACGGGGGGGACTGTACAGCTCAAAGAAGACAAGTAGTGATTCTCATCTCACTACACTGATGGACGTTGAGTGTGGTGGGGTTGGTGGGGGGGACCGGATGAAGGGGGTAGTTTAATCATCACAATATTGCTCATGTAATTGTAGGTTAATGATACTAAAATAAAATAAATTGTAAAAAATAAATAAATAAAATAAAATAAAATAAAATAGATAAACCACTAGCCAAACTTATCAAGAAAAAGAGTCTACACACATAAACTGAATCAGAAATGAGAAAAAAATCACTGACACCACAACAATACAAAGAATTATTAGAGAATACTATGAAAAATTATATGCTAACAAATTGGATAAACTAAAAGAAATGGACAACTTTCTAGAAAAATATAAGCTTCCAAGACTGACCCAGGAAGAAACAGAAAATCTGAATAGATCAATTACCAGCAATTAAATTGAATTGGTAATCAAAACACTACCTAAGAACAAAATTCCTGGTCCTGATGGCTTCACTGCTGAGTTTTATCAAAACCTTAGTGAAGACCTAATGCCCACTCTCTTTAAACTTTTCCAAGAAGTAGAAGAGAAGGGAATACTTCCAAACTCATTCTATGAGGACAGCAGCATTCAAATATGAAAACCAGGCAAGGATACCACAAAAAAAGAAAATTACAGACCAGTATCTCTGATGAACATAGAAGCAAAAATACTCAAAAAAATATTACCAAATCGAATTAAAAAATACATCAAAAAGATCATCCATCACGAACAAGTAGGATTTATTCCAAGGATGCAAGGATGGTACAATATTCAAAAATCCATCAATGTCATACACCACATCAACAAAAAGATGGACAAAAATCACATGATCATCTCAACAGATACTGAAAAAGCACTTGACAAAATTCAACACCTATTCTTGATAAAAATTCTCAAGAAAATGGATATAGAGGGCAAGTACCTCAACATAATAGAGGCCATATACAACAAACCCACAGCCAACATCATACTTAACAGCAAAAAGCTGAATGCCTTTCCTCTAAGATCAGGAACAAGACAAGGATGCCCACTCTCACCACTTTTATTGAACCTAATACTGGAGGTCAAAACCACAGCAGTCAGACAACACAAAGAAATAAAAGGCATCCAGACTGGTAAGAAAGAAGTTAAACTGTCACTGTTTGCAGATGACATAATGCTGTACATAAAAAAACCTTAAAGAGTCCACCCCATAACTACTAGAATATCTGAATTCAGCAAAGTAACAGGATACAAAATTAATAGACAGAAATCTGGGGCATTCTTACATAGTCATGATAAACTAGAAGAAAGAGAAATCAGGAAAAGAATTCCATTTATAATTACATCAAAAAGAATAAAATACCTAGGAATATACCTAACACCAAGGACATGAAAGACCTATACAAGACACTCATGAGAGAAATTGAAGACATCAATAAATGGAAATACATCCTATGCTCATGGATAGGAAGAATTAATATTGTCAAAATGGCCATCCTGCCTAAAGCAATCTACAGATTCAATGCAATCCCTGTCAAAATTCCAACAGCATTCTTCAAAAAACTAGAACAAATAGTTCTAATATTCATATGGAACCACCAAGACCCCAAATAGCCAAAGCAATTCTGAGAAAGAAGAATAAAGCTTGGGGGATTATACTCCCCAACTTCAAACTCTACTACAGAGCCACAGTAATCAAAACAATTTGGTAATGGCACAAAAATAGACCCATGGATCAATGGAACAGAACTGAGAGCCCAGATATAAACCCAAACATATACAGCCAATTAATATACAATAAAGGAGCCATGGATATACAGTGGGGAAATTACAGCCTCTTCAACAACTGGTGTTGGCAAAACTGGACAGCTACATGTAAGAGAATGAAACTGGATTATTGTCTAACTCCATGTACAGAACTAAACTCAAAATAGATCAAATACCTCAGTATAACTCATGAAACCATAAAACTCTTTGAAGAAAACACAGGAAGAATTATGAATAGGAACATGAGTAACTTTTTTCTGAGCACATCTCCTCAGACAATGGAAACAAAAGCAAAAATGAACAAATGGAACTACATCTAACTAAAAATTTTCTGTACAGCAAAGGACACCATCACTGGAACAAAAAGGAATCCTACAGTATGGGAGAATATATTTGTAAATAACATATCCGATAAGGAATTAACATCTAAAATATAAAGAACGCACATGCCTCAGCACCCAAAAAGCAAATAACCCAGTTAATAAATGGGCAGAGGATTTGAACAGACACTTCTCCAAAGAAGAATTTCAGATGGCCAACAGATACATGAAAAGATGCTGCACATGGCTAATTATCAGGGAAATGCAAATTAAAACCACAGTGAGATATCACCTCACATCAGTTAGGATGGCCAACATCCAAAAGAGAAGGAACAACAAATGCTGGCAACGATGCAGAGAAAGGGGAACCCTCCTATACAGTTGGTGGGAATGTAAATTAGTTCAACCATTGTGGAAAGCAACATGGAGGTTCCTCAAAAAACTAAAAATAGAAATACCATTTGACTCAGGAATTCTACTCCTAGGAATTTACCCAAAGAAAACAAGATCACAGATTCAAAAAGACATATGCACCCCTATGTTTACTGCAGCACTATTTACAACAGCCAAGATATGGAAGCAACCTAAGTGTCCATCAGTAGATGAATGGATAAAGAGGTGGTACATACACACAATGGAATATTATTCAGCCATAAGAAGAAAACAAATCCTAACATTTGCAGCATGGATGGAACTAGAGGGTATTATACTCATTGAAATAAGCCAGGCAGAGAAAGACAAGTACCAAACTATTTCACTCATTTGTGGAGTATAAGAACGAAGCAAAACTGAAGAAACAAAACAACAGCAGACTCACAGATTCCAAGAAGGGACTAGGGGTTAACAAGGGGAAAGGGGTGGGAGGCTGCATAGGGAGAGAGGAAGAAGGGGATCAAGGGGGCATTATGATTAGCACACATAATGTAGGGGGGTCACATGGAAGACAGTATAGCACAGAAAAGACAAGTAGTGACTCTATAGCATCTTACTATGCTGATGGACAGTGACTACAATGGGGTGAGTGTGAGTGCGTGGGGGAATTGTAATATGGGTGAATATAATAACCACAATGTTGCTCATGTGAAACCTTCATAAGATTGTGTATCAGTGATACCTTAATAGAAAAAAAACCCATAGAACTATACGACACTCACACACACACAAATCGAATAAAACACCTAGGAATAAGCCTAACCAGGGAGATGGAAGACCTGTAGTCCAAAGAGTATCAGACATTGATGAGTGAAACTGAAGACACAAATCAATAGTAATATATCCCATGCTCATGAATAGGAAAAATTAACATTGTGAATATGGTCATCTTGCCCAAAGCAATTTTCAGATTCAATGCCATCCTTATAAAGAGTCCAACAACATTTTTCAATGAACTAGAACAAATAGTTCTAAAATTCACATGGAATCACAGAAAACCCTGAATAGCCAAAGAAATCCTGAGAAGGAAGAGCAAAGCTGGAGGGATTACACTCCTTGACATCAAGCTCCACTACAAAGGTACAGTAATCAAAACAATGTGGTAGTGGCACAAGAATAGATGATATATCAATGGAACAGAATAGGGAATCCAGATATAACCCATGCATATATGGTCAATTAATAAATGACAAAGGAGCTGTGAATTTACAATGGGGAAAAGGGCCTCTTCCAGAACTGGTGTTTGGAAACTGGACAGCTACAAGCAAGAGAATGAAACTGGATTACTGCCTAACTCCATACACAAAAGTAAACTCAGAATGTATCAAAGACCTGAATATAAGATCTAAAACCATAAAACTCTTAGAAGAAAACATAGGCAAAAATCTCCTGAACATAAGTATGAGCAATTTCTTCCTGGACACATCTGCTTGGGCAAGGGAAACAATATCAAAAATGAAAAAATGGGATTACGTCAATCTAAAAAGTTTCTGTACAGCAAAGGACACCATCAGCAGAACAAAAGGGCAACCTACAGTATGGGAGAATATATTCATAAATGATTTATCCAATAAGGGGTTAATATCCAAAATATATAAAGAGTTCATATGCCTCAACACCCAAGAAACAAATAACCTGAATAAAAAATGGGCAGTGTACCTGAACAGATCCTTCTCCAAAGTGCAGATGGCCAACAGGCACATGAAAAGATGCTCCACATCGCTAACAATCAGGGAAATGAAATCAAAACCACAATGAGATATCACCTCACACCAGCCAGAATGGCCACTAGCCAAAAGACAAGAAAGAACAATTGTTGCCAAGGATGTGGAAAAAAGGGAACCCTCCTGCACTGTTGGTGGGAATGTCAATTTATGCAGCTACTGTGGAAAGCAGTATGGAGGGCCCTCAAAAATCTAAAAATAGAAATAACATTTGACCCTGCAATTCCACTTCTAGGAATTTACCCAAAGAATACGAAATCCCTTATTCAAAAAGATACATGCACCCCTCTGTGTACTGCTGCATTTTTTACAATAGCCAAGGTATGGAAGCAACTTGAGTGTCCCTCAATAGATGAATGGATAAGGAATATGTTGCTCAGAGGGACAGTAGTACAGCATGGAGAATATAGTTAGTGATTTTGTAACACCTTCCTATATTGACAGATAGTAGCCATACTAGTTGCAGGGGAGGATTTTATATACGGGTAACTGTTGAACCAATGTGTTGTACACTTGAAACTAATATAGGATTGCACATCAACTATATACTTAAATTAAGAAAAAAACTACGTAGATAAAGAGGAATGTATACTTTACCAATTTATGAAAACTTTTGTCTGGGTGAGTTTAGCTTTTTGCCTAGAAGCTAGAACCTTAATCAGGTGATATGTAGAACAGTCTTTCTATCCCTAGCATTCTACCATTCATGCTACACCTTATGTGTCTTTTAAAATTCCCCACAGCAACTGCTGACTCTACTTACATGTTGTGTAGTGGTTCCACCTTTAATTGCTCATCCACAAAGGGAATGAATACTGTATTAAGCTCTTTCCCAAAGATGTTCTCAGGCTCCTTTTCGCATTTCTTATGTGAGTCTGAAAAAAGAAAAAAAAGCAATAAAGCAAAGGGAGGACTGAACAATGTTTTTATTCACATACATGGATCACTGGCTTTGGAAATACTCTAAGATTAGAATCAGGGGATGTGATTTACATTAGCTACTCTGCTGTCATAGACTTTGTCTTCTGGGTAAAAAAATGAGCCTGTAATTCTCTTTTATCTACGTTTTATGGACTGCATTGTATCCTCCTCAAATTCACATGTTGAAGCCCTAACCACCAATGTGACTGTATTTGGAGATAGGTTAAGTGAGGTTATAAGTAAGTGTTAGGCACTAGTGAATAAAATCCCAAGAGATATTATTTCTGACCAAATGGAACTTAAAAATCTATTGACAGAGAAAAAATAAGGAAATGTAAATATGTATTATTATATATTGTGATAAAATTGAAGCAAAATAGGAATGTAGTGACAAAGAAAGATGGGCATATTTATTTTAGAAAGGGTAGTGACAGTAGGAATCTGTAAAAAGATCTCATTTAAAGCCAAATCTCAGGATAAAGAAGTTAGACACAAAGGGAATGGGTTGTACTTGCCATGTAATGTAAATAACTACTGTGGCTAGGTAGAGGTCAGCAAGCTACAGCTCATGGGATGAATCTGACCTCCTGCATCATTTTGGTATGGCCTGCATCCTGAGAGTGGTTTGTACATAGATAGAAGAATAATAAACTAAAGAAGAGTAATATTTTAAGATATCAAAATTACATGAAATTCAAGTGTCCATGGCCATATATAGTTTATTTTAAATACAACCAAGATAATTTAATTGTGTATTGTCTATTACAGCTGCTTGTTGTTACAACAGCATAGTTGAACAGTTATCACAGAAACAATATGGCCCAAAAGTGTAAGATAATTATTCTCTGGCTTTTTACAAAAATTTTGCCAACCCCTGTGCTAGACTATAGAAAGGATAATTGCATGAGATAAGGTTGGAAAAGTAGGAAAGAACAAGATCATGCAGGACCTGATAGGCAAAAAGGAAGAAAGAGAGAATTAGTTCTGAATTGTATTATTTTAAAAGATTTGCTGTACAATGGGAAACCACTGAAAAATAGGAAGGAAAGGAATGGCATTACCCAATTTTTGTTTTAAGAAGATTCTGACATTTGACTTTAAATCATAATGTAGAAGATAGTGAAAGACCATTATTCCCACTGTAACAACTAGAAAAAACTAAAACAAAACACAGACATTGGGAATTTCTAGATTCCTGGCTAGGATACAGAAAGCTGGACAAGGGATCACTCCTACCATAGCAATAAGAAAAAAGCCAGATACACTATACAATCAGAGCTTAAATGCATTAGAGAGCTGAGGTTTCAGGGCAACCAGTTAGACCGAAACATGAGGAAACATGTATGCATCCATGAAAGACAGAACATGGGCACTGTCTGAACTGTGGCAATGGAAAGAACATGAAGCCTCTATATAAGCGGGTAAGAATTTGACTAAAAGTTTCAACAAGTTTCTGAAGGTCAACTGTGGGCTGTATGAGAGCATAAAGTCCAAGGGAACCACAGACACAAGGGGAATTCACACCCTTGCAGGTTCTCCTCTGTGAACCTCATTGAGACTTTATGAGAATTAGAGAAATGGCAACAGAATGAAAACAATTACCTTTGGGTAAAGACTTGGAGTAGCAGACATGTCTATGAGAAAGGCATGAAGCCCTACCAAAATCCTTCTCCCATGAGAAAGGAAAACCTTTAAGACACTGGGGAAGATGAGTAAACCCTATTGCCCCTAGGGTACAAGAAAGGACCCACTGCAGCTACAGGAATAAAAAACCCTTCACTACTGAGAGCCAACAGATGCTTCTAAGACCAAAGCATCAGAGGTTTTTCCTACCATTGGAAAATGTCAGGATTACCAAGAAGGCACCATTTTCGAGAAAAGAGGATACAGCATCTGTCAACACTATGGCTAAACCATGACAATGGAAAAATCCCTCACCTTCTACCCTGAACAAAGTAGGAAACACTAAGCAACAAAAAACCAACAATCTACCTCTGGCAGAAGGGCAAGAATATGCAAGAGACTTAACCAAGGGAAAGGCACCTAAGGAAGACTTAAAGCTGGAGGAGTAGGAGCACTGAGAAAAATCTGGTAAACCAGTTCCCACCTTGGGCACAATGTAATGCTAGAGAAATTTGCAACTGGTGGTAAACTGAAAGTAACTAAAATAGTAACAAAACCCAAAACCAAGTCAACTCCCAATTAAACTGACTCAACATGTAACATTAATGGCCTAATGGAATAAGAGGCATGCAAATTTCTTGATAAATAATCTTTACCTCCATATCTATTGTTCTATACAGCATGCACAGCAATAAATTTAAATTAAAAACATGCAAAAAAGCAGGAGAAACCACTAACGGACAAAACTCTCAACAGAACCCAATTCAGAGATTACCCAGAATTTTAAAAGTGCTATAATTAATGTTAAAGGGTCTGGTGGAAAAGGAAGACACTATGGACAAAAGGAGACTATTAGGAGACAGGTGGAAACTATTAGAAAGTTTCTAATGATGCCAGAAACACATATAGGGACAGAGATGCAGAACACCTTTTTTATGGGCTTATCAGTAGACTAGATATAGACAAAAAAAAATCAGTGAACTTGAATATAGGTTAACAGAAAATTACAGAAACTGATACAAAGAGAAACAGTAACAACAACAAAGAACCACAGAAATGTGCACCTAAGTGTTGTGGGACAAAGTAAAACAGTTTAACATATGGTTAAAAATTTCCCCAAAGATAATGAAATGCCTTAATCCACAGGACCAAAAAACTAAATAAAAATTTATGACCCAAGCATAGGATTAAAAAAAAAAAAAAGCCCAAACCATAGATCCATTGTATTCAAATTGCTGAAAACCAAAGATGGAGAATACCTGAAGGCTCTCAGGTAGAAAGTGACATTACAGAAGAACAAAGGTAAGAATTATAGCAGACTCAAATCAGACATCATGCAAGCCAGAGAACAATGCAGCAGAATTTTTAAAGTACCAAAGGAAAAAATGTTCTGTATGGCAAAACTTTCAAAGTCAGACAGAAATCTAAAAAATAGCTTGAGAGACTCAACTATCAGAAAAACTGCACTACAAGTAATATTAAAGGAATTTCTTCAGGAAGAAGGGCCATGATACCAGACAGAACCTTGAATTTATGCAAAGAAATTAGTATCTCCAGAAATGGATCAAGTGGAGACAAATTTAAAAGATATTTTTCCTCATTTTATTACTCTTAAAGAAAATTGATGGCAATGATGTCCTTTCAAATCACTTCTAATCAACATTTTATTGGCCATCTCAGCCAGTAAAATAAGACAAAAAATATAAAAAGCATATACAGTACAGGAGAAAAATAAAATGGTCTCTATGCACAGATGACATGATTGTTATGTGGAAATTTTCATACAAATTACATAGAGCTATTAGCTCTAACAAGGAGGTTTAGCAAGAGAACAGGATGCAAAATTAACACATAAAATCAAGTTTATGTCTAAAAAATAGCAATGAACAAACTGAATAGTACCCCAAAATGTGGGCAAGTTTGGTATAAATCTAAGATAATGTGTGTAAGATTTGTATGTTGAAACAAAAAAAAATACTCATTAAAGAAAGCAAAATAAATGGAGAGGATATAGTCATTAGGATTTGGAAGGGTCAATATTATTGAATGATGTCACATTTTCCCAAATTCAATGAAATCATGTATCATTCACTCTTGTGTAAAGCTTCTTTGATTCAGCATAGATTTTGTGAATTTTAATGATGTATAGTTACATAAATTCAATTGCATCCATTTAAAAGTGCACAATTTGGAGAATATAGGCATACGTATACACCCATATAATCTATAGTGGGAAAAAATCAGACCAGTGGTTACTCTATCAGAGTAGTCGTGGGGGTTTGTAGGGTCATGCGGGAACTTGCAGGGGTGACAGTTATGTTCTCTATCTTGGTAGACTTCATGTTGCATCAGTATATTAATTTATCAAAATTGATTGAAGAATACAATTAAAATTTGTGCATTTACTCATTTACAAAACAGTGCAAAAAAGAACTAAAAATATTTATTTGTACTTAATATGAAATTAAACTATAATACCTCTTCTAATAATATCTGCAAACATAAAATATCGAGGGATAAGTTAAAACAAAATTTATGAAACATCTTAAAAATTACACCATACTGTTGAGAGAAATTAAAGAAAGATTAAATCAATTAAAAAGTATACTAGTTCTTGAATTGGAAGACTCACTATTGTTAATTTTCCCTAAAGTGAACTGTAGATTAAATTGAATTACCAAAAAAAATAAAATAAAATCCAAGCAGGGTCTTTATTGCAAATGACCAAAGTGATTTGAAAATTTGTTTGGACATGCAAAAGACCTGTGATATCCATAACCTTCAATTAGGAGAACAAATATGGAGCACTTTACCTGACATTAAAACTATTAACCTAGTGACTAAAACAATCACTTTGATATTCATGAGCCCACAAACAAACGTGAACTGAACTCAATGGAACAGAATAGAGTTTAGGAAGAGACCCACAAATATACAATCAAAAGATTTTGTCAATGGTACCAAATAAATTCAATGGAAAAAAGAAAAACTTTTTCAATGGAAAATAGAAAAATAAGTACTTTGATCCCCACATTACATCACACACAAAAATTAATTTGAGGTGGTTTATTATATAAAAATAAAAGCTAAAAATATAAGGCTCCTGGTAGAAAATTTGATTTCAAAATTTCCTACAAAACTACAATAATCAAGAGAGTGTGGTAATGGCATAAAGACAGACATAGAACTCAATGGACCAGAATAGAGAGCCCAGAAATAAAGTCTTGTATAATATGACCAAATGATTTTCCAAAAGGGTGCCAAGACCATTCAATAGGGAAGGACATTTTTCCAACAAAGGGTTTTGGGAAAACTGGATATCCACAGGAGAAAGAATGATATTGGACCCTTATATCATATATGAAAATAAACAAAATGGATCAAAGACCTAAACGTAAGAGATAAAAATGTAAAACTTTCAGAAGAAAATATTGAAGAATATTGAGAATATATGAAGAAATTCTACAACAAAAATATAGTAAAATCTTCATGATATTAGATTTGGAAATGATTTCTTGGATGAGACACTGAAAGCATAGACAAAAAAAAAAATAAAGGATAAATTGGACTACATTGAAATAAAGAACTTTTGGTATCAAAGACACTAACAGAATAATGAGGCAACCTATAGAGTGGGAGAAATATATGCACATCATATAGCTTAGAAAGGGCTAATATAAAAATATATAAAGAAATTCTACAACTAAACAAACAAAACCAACCCAGTTTAAAAAAGAATGTGGAAAAAGATCGAATAGACAATTCTCATAGGAATAGTCAACATCACTAATGATTAGGGAAAAGCAAACCAAAATCACAGTGAGATACCACTTCACAACCATTTTGATGACTTATTTTTAAAGTAAATAACAAGTATTGACAAGGATGTGGAGAAAGAGGAACAATTTTGCATTAATGAATGGAATGAAAAATTTTGCAGCTGCTGTGGAAAATAGTATGACATTTCCTCCAAAAAATTAAAAATAGAATGACCATATGAGCCTTCAATTCCACTTCTGAGTATGTACCTGAAAGAATTGAAACCAGGGACTCAAAAAGATATTTGTAAACCCATGTTTATAGCAGCATTACTCACAACAGTCAAAAGTTTTAAGGAAAAAAAAAATCACAGTGAAAAGGTAACCCATGGAACAGGAGAAAATATTGACAAACCATATATATAATAATGGGTTAATACCTGAAATATTTGGGGCACTCCTACAGCTCAACAGCATAAAAACAACCAACCTGATTAAAACATGGGCAAAGGAGTTGAAACTTATCCAAAGACATACAAATGGTTTACAGGTATATAAAATGTGAATGGCATAACTACCAGCCAAGTTCAAATCAAAACCACAGTGAGATGTCACCTCACATCTGTTAGGATGGCTATGATTTTTTAAAAAAACAAAAGAAAATAAAATGGATATTGGTGAAGATGTAGAGAAATCGGAACCCCACTACACTATTGGTTGGAATGTAAAATGATGCAGCCCCTATGGAAAAAACTGTACAAAGGTTTCTCAAGAAAGTTTAAAAAATAGAACTTCATATGATCCAGCAATCCCACTTTTGGATATTTATCCAAGAGAATTGCAATCAGGATTTCAAAAGGATCTGCATGTCCGTATTCATTGCAGCATTATTAACAATAGTTAAGATGTTGAGACAATCTAAATATTTATCAACAGATGAGTGATAAAGAAAATGTGGTACATATCTAATGGAATACCATTCAACCTTTAAAATCATGGAAATCCTGCCATATACAACAACATATGGATGAATAGTGAGGACATTATACTAAGTGAAATATTCCATTCACAGAAGGACAAATACTGCATGATTCTCCTTCTATGAAGTACGTAAAATAGTTAAACTCATAGAAGAGGAGACTTCAATTGTATTTTCCAGGGCCTGGGGGAGGGGGAAATGCAGAGTTGCTATTCAACAGATATAAAATTCCAGTTATGCAAGATGAATAACTTCTAGAGGTCTGCTGTAATGTACTGTGCCCATAGTTGACAATACTCAATTGTACACTTAAAAGTTTAAGAAGTCAGATTTCATGATAAATGATAAACAATAGTAAAAATACACATATGGATAATATAAGTAGAGACATGGAAACTCTAAGCAAGGAAAGGAAATGGGGAAATTGAAAACATTATAACAGAAATAAAGAATGCTTTTGATGAGCTCATGAGTAGATTGGACATGGATAAGAATCAGTGAGCTTGAAGATATGCCAATAGAAACACCCAGAACTGATATGCACTGATATGCAAAGAGAAATACAAAAGAAACACAGCAGAATATCAAAGAACTGAGATAAGTACAAAAGTTGTTAGCAGCCATTTAATGGGAATACTTGAAGGAGAAGAAAGGAGAGAAAAGAAGAAACATTTACATAAATTATGACTGACACATTGCCCAAACTGATAAGCACCAAATCACAGATTCAGGAAGCTCAGAGGACAAAAAGAATACCAAAATGTCTATATCTTAGCATATCATATTCAAACTGGAAAAAATAAAAGACAAAGGAAAAATCTTCAAAATATTCAGAAACACCTTACTTATAGTGGAGCAAGGATATGAATTACATTGGGCTTCTCTTCAGAAACCATGCAAGTAAAAAGAATTTGCAATGAAATATTTAAAGCATTGATAGAAAAAAACCCACCAATTTAGAATTATGTATCCAGCAACATTATCTTTCAAAGGTGAAGGATAAATACACTTTCTCAGACAAAACTTGAAGGAATTTATTGCCAGTAGACCCACCTTTCTAAGAGATGGTAAAAGTTCTTCATGAAAAAGGAAAATTTTGCAATTCAGAAACTGAGACTTAAATAGAGAAAGGAATAGTGTTAGAGAAGGAATAAATGAAGGTCAAATAAATTCTTTAATTTTATTCTTAATTGATATAATGTAACACTTTGTTCAAAATAATAGTAACACTGTGAATGGAAAAATGAAATTAAAGATAACATTGTTACAAGGCATGGGAGGGAGAAATTGGAGATAC
>JAQQAC010016209.1:56704714-56788527 GCA_029783875.1 Phataginus tricuspis | reverse complement strand
TTAAAAAAAATACACATAAAATTTACCATTTTAAGTGTACAGTTCAGCGTCATTAAGTCCATTCACATTTCTCTCTCCCCTGCTTCCTCCCTCCCCCACAGAGCTTTGAAGCAGATGTTTGTTCTTTATAGGTGTTGTAAAAGCCTGATAACAGTGGCTGGAAATTACAAGCTTTGTGTTGTGTTTTCTATTTTTCTCTTCTTTTTTTATTTAGGAAAACAGAATTGTAAGAGAAAATACTTTTCTGTAGGTTCATTGTGTTTTCCTAACCCCTTCCTTCACCCTTTTTTGGTTAAATAAGTTGTTTCTAAGAAAAAAAAGTATGGTGGTTGTGCTACCATCACACCTCTATCCACCTACAGAACTCTTCATCGTGTAAAACTGAAACTCTGTACCTATTAAACAACTCCCTGTCCTCCTGTGACTCAGCCCCAAGCAACTACCATTCTACTTTTTGACTCTATGAGTTTTTTTCACCTTTACTAATATAATTGACATATGACATTGTATAAGGTTGAGGCATACAATGTGTTAACTGACACATTTATATATTGCAAAATAATTATACCACCATAGCATTAGCTAACACCTCCATTCCAACACATAATTACCATTTCTTTTTTGTTGTGAGAAAATTTAAGATTTACTCTCTGCAACTTTCAAGTATATAATTTAGTATACTCATGCTGTACATTAGACATTCAGAAGTTTGTACCCTTTGACCAACCACCCTATTCCCACAACCCTTCAGTCCCTGGCAATTAGCACTTGACTGTTTCTAAGAGTTCAGCTTCTTAAGATTTCACATTCAAGTGATATTATACAGTATTTGTCTTTCTCTGACTTATTTCACTTAGCATAACGCCCTCAAGTTCCATCCATGTTGTTGTAAATGGCAGCATTTCCTTCTTTACCATGGCTGAATACTTCATTATATATATATATAATATACCATCTCTTCCTTATCCATTCATCCAGAGATAGACATTAAGCCTCTTTCTATATGTTGGCTATTGTGAATAATGCTGCAATGAACATTGGGGTGCAGACATATCTTTGAGATACTGATTTCATTTCATTTAGATATACACCCAGACAGAATGGGATTGCTGAATCATATGTAGTTTTATTTTTATTTTTTGAAGAACCTCCTGTTTTCCCTATGGGCTGTACCAGTTTATATTCCTGCCAACAGTGCACAAGTTGCCTTTCCTCCACACCCTCACCAGCATTTGTCATCTTTTTCATAACAGCCATTCTAACGGGTATGAAGTGGTATCTCACTGTAATTTTGATTTGTATTTATTTCCCTGATAAGTAGTAATGTGCATCTTTTGATACACTTGCTGGCCATTTGTATGTCTTCTTCAGAAAAATGTGTATTCAAGACCTCTGCCCATTAAATTGGATTATTTCTTTCCGATTGAATTGTTATATATTTTGGATATTACCCCCTCATTAGATATATGTTTTGCAAATATTTTCTCCCATTGTGTGCACTGCTGTTTCATTTTGTTGACTCCTTTTCTGGGCAGAAATTTTTTAGTTTGATGTAGTTCCACTTGTTTATTTTTGCTTTTGTTCCTGTGCTTTTGGTGTCATAAAATAAAAAATATCATTGTTAAAGAGTCATGTCATTGAGACTTTTCTTGTTTCTTCCAGGATTTTTATGGTTTCATGTCTAACATTTAAGTTTGCTAATCCATGTCATGTTAATTTTTGTGAGTGATGTTAAGATAGGAGTTCAATTTCATTCCTCTGAATGTTATTCAGTTCACCCAGGACCATTTATTGAAGGATCCTATACCCATTGAGTATTCTTGGCTCCCTTTTCAAATATTAATTGGCTGTCTATATGAAGGTCTATTTCTGGGCTCTTGGTTATGTTCCATTGATTTATGTGTCTATTTTCATACCAACCCATACTATTTTGATTACTAGAGCTTTGTTATAGTTTGAAATGTGATACCTCTACCTTTGTTCATTCTCAGGACTGCTTTGACTATTTGTGGTCTTTTATAGGTCTGTGTGAGTCTTAAGATTTCTATTTCTGTGAAAATGCAATTGGAATTTTGATAGGGATTGCACTGAATTTATAGATGGCTTTGTATAATATGGATGATTAAGCATATTCTATCAATTCATGAACAAAGGATATCTTTCCATTTATTTGATTCTTCTTTCATCAATTCTTATAGTTTTCAGTGTACAGATCCTCCACCTCTTGGGGTTAATTTGTTCCTAAGCATTTTATTGTTTATTTTTATTTTAATTTTTTTCCTGAAGTATCTGATATACAATCTTATAAGTATCTTATTGTTTTTGATGCTATCATGAATGGTATTATTTTTTCTTCAGAGATTTTGTTAAGTGTATAGAAATGCAACTGATTTCTGTAGGTTGATTTTGTATCCTGAAATTTTACTAAGTCTTTTATTACTACTGACAGTTTTTTGGTGGAATCTCTAGGTTTGTTTATGTAAGATTATATCATCTGCAAATAGAGACAGTTCTACTTCGTTTATGTAAGATTATATCATCTGCAAATAGAGACAGTTCTACTTCTTCCTTTTCAATTTGGATTCATGTACTTTTTCTGCTTAATTGCTCTGGCTAGGACTCTCAGTACTATGTTGAATAGGAGTGGTGAGAAGGGACACCCTTGTCTTGTTCCAGATCTTAGAGGGAAATCTGTCAGTGTTCCACCACTGAGTATGTTAGCTATTGGTTTTTCCATATATGGCCTTTCTTTATTAAGTTGAGGTATGTTCCTTCTATACCCAGTGTGTTGAGGGTTTTTATCATAAAAGGATTTTGCCAAATTCTTTTTCTGCATCTATTGAAATGATAATGTTTTTTCTTTCATTCCATTAATGTAGTGATCACCTTCTTGGTTTGTATATATTGAACCATCCTTGCATCCCAGGGATAAATCCCAGTTCGTCATGGTGTATGATCCTTTTAATGTGCTACTGAATTTGCTTTGCTAATACTTTGTTCAGAATTTGCATCTATATTCATATATGGCATATTGGCTTTTTCTTGTAGTGTCCTTACTTGGGTTTCGTATCAGGACGCTGGCCTTCTAAGTTTGAGATTGGGAGTGTTTCCTCTTCAATTTCCTGGAAGAGTTTGAGAAGAATTTGTGTTGATTTTTTAATTGTTTGGTAAAATTCACTAGTGAAACAATATGGTGCTGGGGTTTTCTTTTTTGGGAGATTTTTGATTACTGATTCAATCTCCTTACTTGTTATTTTTCTGTTTAATTTCCTATTTATTCATGATTCAGTCCTGTAGGTTGTATGTTTCTAGGAATTTGTTTCTTATAGGTTATCCACTTTGTTGGCATATAATTATTCATTATAATAAATGTGATCCTTTGCATTTCTGTTTGCATCAGTTGTAATATCTCCTCTTTCACTTTGATTTTGAGTGTTGTCTCAGTGTTCCTAAAGGCTTGTCAATTTTATCTTTTGAAAAAACCATCTCTTAGGTTTTATTTTATTTTTCTTATGTCTATTTTGCTTATCTCTGCTTATCCTTCCTTTTGCTAACTTTGGGCTTAGTTTGTTCTTTTTCTAGTTCCTTGAAGTTTAAAGTTAGGTTGTTTATTTGAAATCTTTCTTTTTTCTTAATGTAGGGATTGTGACTGGAAGGCCAGAAGGGGGAGCCATGCCACTCAGTGTTAATTACAGCAAGAATTGTCAATTACAGACCCCATCAATGACAAATGCCAACAGGGAAAAAATTGTACACTGTATCTCCTACAAGAAATCAACTACCCCTGCAACTAAGCCAATGAGAAAACAACATCCCTCTGGACTCTCTCTTTCCTCCAATGGACTTTCATTCAGAACCCAACCCAACTTCCTCCTCCTTTTTCACAAAATAATGTTCCTCTCCTTTGTTTGTTGTAATTGCCTATGGTTTTGTTACAGCTTGCATGTCCCAAATCACAATTCTGTGCTATTCCTGAATGAGCCCACTTTTGCTGGTAAAATCACTTACTGTTTATTTTTGGGTTAACAGCATTTATGACTATAAACTTTCCTCAGAACTGCTCTTGCTGCATCCCATAAGTTTTGACATTTTGTGTTTCCATTTTAGTTTATTCAATATATTTCTTGGTTTATCTTTCAACTTCTTTGACCCAGTGATTGTTCAGGATTGTGTTGTTTGCTTTCCATATATTTGTGAATTTTCCAGTTTTGCCCTAGTTTTATATTATTGTGGTCAGTGAAGATACTTGGTATGATCTCAATTTTCTTAAAATTTCTAAGACTTGTTTTGTAACCTAGAATATGATCTATCCTGGACAATGTTCTGTGTGCACTTGAGAACAGTGTTTACTCTGTTGCTGTTGGATGGAATGTTTTGTACTTGTATCCTAGTTCCATTTTGTTCACAGTATAGTTCAATGTTCATTGTTTCTTTATTAATTTTCTGTGTAGATGATCTATCCATTCTGAAAGTGGGGTACTGAAGTCCTCTATTATATTGTTAGGTTTTTCTCATTTCCTCTCCCTTCAGATCTGTTAGTATTTGACTATAAAATCTAGGTGCTCTAATGTTGCGGGTGTATATATTTATGATGGTTATATCCTCAATGAATTATTCTATCACTCTATAAGGAACTCCTTTGTTACCATTTTTGGCTTAAAGTCTGTTTTGTTTGGTGTAAGTATAGCTAACCCCACTCTCTTTTGGTTTTCACTTATATGGAATATCTTTTGCCATCCCTTCACTTTGAACCTATGAAGTGTTCTTAAGACAAAGTGAATCTTTTATAGATGACATATAGTTGGATCTTGTTTTTTCATCCACCCAGCCACTGTGTGTCTTGATTGGAGTGTTTAATCCATTAACATTTAGAATGATATTGACAGACAAGGACTTAGTAATGCCATTTAATTGTTTCTGGCTTTTTTATAGTTTCCTTGTTCCTTTTTCCCTCTTGTGCTATATTCCTTTGTGAATTGATGATTTTCCATATTGGTATACTTTGATTCTCTTCTCTTTATCTTTTGCATATCTACTGAAGATTTTTTGCTTTGCGGTTACCATAAGGTTTACACATAACATTTTATAGATATAGTCTAATTTAAGCTAACAACTTAAACTTCAATCACATACAAAATCTCTCCTCTTTTACTCTTCCCTTTTATGGTTTTTGATGTCACACGTTACCTCTTTTCTATTGTGTATTCATTAACAAATAATTGTAGGTATAATTTTTTTAATAGTTTTGTCCTCTAACCTTGTTAGTAGAATTTAAGTGGTTAATACTACTATATTACAGCATTAGAGCATTTGACTA
This sequence comes from Phataginus tricuspis, assembly GCA_029783875.1. Lineage (NCBI taxonomy): Eukaryota > Metazoa > Chordata > Mammalia > Pholidota > Manidae > Phataginus > Phataginus tricuspis. Next base: position 56,783,210 of record JAQQAC010016209.1, on the reverse strand, counting down.
TATACTTACTTTTACCCACATTTTATACTTTCATGTTTTCATGTTACTAATGAGCATACTTTCATTTCAGCATGACCACTCCTTTCAGCATTTCTTGTCATGTTTCCTTGATTTTACATGCTCCTTAAAGACTTGAACTATTTTTGCATTTGAAGTAGCAGTTCCCTCCTCCACTCTTTGCTGACTTCAGGAGAGAAATACCTTCTGTCAGTCTTGCTAGAGATTCTGAGGCTTTCTCAGACCTTCTATGGTACAGCAGCTCCACATTCTGTGCTCCCTCTTGTGGCAGAAATCTTAAACTTCTATGCCATCTTTCAATCCTGCAATGGACCAATCCAAGTTCTGGCTGCCTCCCTTTTGCTTCCCAAGGGTTGTGCTAAATATCCAAATTTATGATCTCTCCTTGGCCTGAAGATGTGGGTTGGCTTTCTGCAGCTCCTGTCAAAACTCACTCTCGCTGCTATTAGGAGTATCCAGATGGGGCTCTCCATGAGGTGGTGGGTTGTGTGGTTCAGGCACAGAGAGTGCTGGGGTGCCAATGGGCCACATGGAGAGATCTACATATGAGAAGTCCCAGGGCTTCATTGGTGGGCCTCCTGATGGAGTCCATGATGTGGTTAGTAGGATCTGAATCCCTGTGATACCTTCTGAGCCCTGGCTACTGTTCTCTCAGCCACTCACTGCCCACCCCCGCCACAGTTGTCCAGCTCACAATTCAGTAGTCTAGATGGAGTACCAGAGAAATGGGCCTCTTGCAGTATCCTGCACAGCTGCAGAAGCCAGGCACTCACTCACACACACTCAGTTTTCCCTGCCGAATAAATCATGGGCCAAGAAGGGCTCTCTTAACAATGAGCTGGGCTGCCTTGGGTGAAGGGTGACAGAGGTAAAGTCAAGGTATTCCTCTTACCTTCTTCAATGCATCCAATCTGATAATTTTTTTTTGTCTCTAACAATGTGCTGGACCTTCTCCACTAGACTCCTGTACTTCTACAAAGGCTCTCTTTTCTGTGTGTGATAGTCTAAGTCCGTTCTTCAGGGGCTCCCAGACCATGGCCCAGAGGGGCTGGAGCCAGTTCATGGTGGTGCATTTCAGGGTCCACAGCTGCAAACAAGGTCTATATGCCTATTACCAGACATATGGGTAGGAAAGATGCCTTCCAGGCTCCTTGGCATATGGTGCTGGATCCCACAGCTCTAACAAAGGTACTTTGGTCCATGGATGGATGCCAAATTGCTGTTGTTGAGGGGGCTATAAAAGTGAGGGACAGCTTATTCAGCCATCTTCCTGATGCCAGTCCCAGTTCCTTCTCTTTAAATTACTTCAATGGACTTTCTCTAATTCCTAGGTTATTTCTTTGGGTCCCTCTTCAAACTATGACAGCTCCAAATACTGGGGCTCTTACTAAGCCAAGGAGTTCTTGGAAGTTTTATCAATACTATAAGCCACAGCAGTAAGGGGGAGGAATGAAAGCATTAGCTTATGCCATATCTGCACAAGACATCAAGGCAATTGAACTGATCCACAATAAGAATCAAAGATTTAGAAGCAGTTAAGGTTTTTGGTACCATCTTATTTAATTTTCACATTTGACTTACGGGAAAAACACAGTAAAGAGTCTCCCTAAGGCCACACAACCTGGGCTACTAACAATTTAGGCCTTCTGTCTCCCAACCCAGTGCTCTTTTCATTACATTGCTTACAAAAATTGCCTGTATTTGTCAAATACACCTATGACAAGCATCTGGTTACTAGTTTGAAAAAGGAAAACATGGTCTTTTGCACTGCTCTACCTAGGGGTTCTCACTGGGAGCTTATCCTAATTTCTGGGCTTTTCCTTTCCTCTCATCATTCATTAATATGTCTTTACCCTGGGTTCAACTCACCAGGCTCTGTTTGCTGTTTTCCCAGGTATCAGCAAAGGTGTTAACAGCCCACCCTCCCTCTATTCCTGCATGTTGGCCTTTTGGCAACAGTACCCTAACTTAGAATGATTAGTAGTATAAACTTCAGGCACTGTGGCAAGTCAGCAAGAGGGATGTTGTCACCCTATAATGGTTCTAAAAACATATGTGAGTGGTGTCTTAGTTTTTTTACATTCAGGGTGAGAACTTATGAGGTAAAGGAAGAGGATCTTTACAGCTGATAGAAACACATCATTCTCCAACCTTACTAGCCTTTCTCTAAGCCTGAGGCATACGAAGAGTGAAAAATAACAGACTGTCTAGCAGATTTTGGAACACCTCATGGACTTTTATTTAAGCCACTTTATCTCATATGCCTTGTGTCCTTTAGCATGGTCTAATGTAAAGGCCACTAGACTAGAAGTCAGGAAACCTGGGCTTTGTCACTACGTCATTCACTAACTGATGTCATCACCCTGAGCTTGAAACCAACCCCACTTTGGGCCTTAATTTTCGTACCTGCAAACAAAAATGAGATTAAATAAGATCAGTGATTATCAACTTTCTGTGCATGAAGAATCACCTAATCCTAAAATACAGGTGAAAAAAACACAAATGCCTGATCACTGCCTTCAAGAAATTCTGATTATTTTAGGGTGGGCTCAAGCATTGATATCTACTACATTTCCCAAGTAAATCTAAAAAACGGGTTGGGAACTACTGCACTATATATTATTCTACGAGTTGATCCTTCCCAAAAAAGCAGTTTCAAAGATAAACAAGATATGTTGTAAAGGATTTCTGAAAGTAACACTAGGAACAGACTGTAAGGCAGAGGATAGAGTGAAAATACTGTATTATTTCAGTGATTCTCAATTTCTTTCCTTCTATTATCCACGTGTCTCATAGCTTTCCTCATTCATAAAAGTCTTCAATTCACTTTGTATGTAATACCCCATTTTCTAAACTTTTACATCTCTGCTTTCCATGTTTGTATAATGGTAGATCTCCAAAACTTGAAAGCCAGGACCAGAACAGACTAGAGATAAAGAGGGGACAGTCTGCTCACCCTTTAATAGCCTACAGAATATTATCACTTATGGCTCAGCATTTTCAGTCTCAGTCAGCCCTTTTGGGAATCCATTATAAACTTTCTTAGGTTCAGGTTCTACACTACAGGCTATGAAAAAGATCCAAGCTCTTTGTGAAACATAAAGCACTAAGTACTAATTGTATGTCATTTTATGAATATTTACACACTACAAAAATTCACAGAAATTTCTGTTTTCTTTTTCCCCTTTGGGCTCTCTTGCTTCTGCTACATACTGGCCCAGGCTAGAAAAATGGCAAATCAACACTGACATGAGACTTGCCCCTAACTGATCTCAATTTGTTGCATCAGTTTTAGAGCCCAAAGAGGCTGAAACAAGTCTGAGATTTGCTTGCAAAGATGTTAGGTAAGCAGAGATGGGTAAGGGAGAGCAAAGCAGCCACTCAAAGCGTATTTGCAGATTAGGGGTTACCTAACTTTTTGACGCTGGAAAAGTTGTTTCACCATTTTAAGTTTCAGTTTCTCTGTAATGAGAGAGTGGGACTAGAGGATCTCTAAGGTCCTTCCTAGGTCAAATACTCTATAATTACCATTGTAAAGGTATACCAGGGCATTTTTGCCTTCTTAAAACCAGAGCTTCAGAATAGGGAAGGTGGCAAGGATTGAGTGAGCAATTCAGAACAGGTATACCAACATAAGGACAACATTAGTAGAATATTCTGGTGTGTGACCCCTGGTAAGGCATTCCCTTTCAGGGCTGATTTCCTAATCTTTAAAGTGGAGATAATAATGCCTGCTTTATGTATCAAGCAGAGTTTCTGGTGAGAGTTGAGAGAAGAGAAAGGCTGTGAAAGTATTAAAAGTCTTTTGAATATGTAAAGTGGTGGTTAGATATGTTAAGTCCTAGTTAGACCAGTTTAGTAAAGGGAAATAAATGAGAACAAATGGGATTACAAAGCACTTCACAGTATGTTATGTATCCACAATATATGAACTATATACAAGTTATTTGTAGAATAGCATTAGTGGACTTGGACCTTTAGCACACCTCACATCTAGGGGTCCTGTTCATTTCCAGGAAATCAGTACATTTGGTTGGCTCATGTTGATCCAATTGCTGATCAACCTGCCTTATTTAATAATACCTACTGTGTTCCAAATCCTGGACTGGGGAACCCTTCAAAGGAAATAGAGTTATCTAAAACATGTTCCCCCACCTCCTTGATGACATCATGTTTTAACTGTGCGGACAAGACTATAGTTTTCCTATTTTCTGTACCAAAAATTGGGACTCATGGTCTGACAAGTACACATGCCCATGGACACATCTGAACATTTGAAATACATACTATAATAAAAAATCAGGATGTAGTAAACACAATGTTGCTCATGTGAAACTGTCATAAGATTGTATATCAATGATACCTTAATAAAAAAAATCAGATGTTTGGTTAGAATAGGAGATACGCATTCAAAAATATAATATACTATATACAGTTACTAATTTAAGTGTCAAAAGAGTGGGATAAAGTGCTGCAGAGATTTTTGATATGGGTTGGTCAGAAAAGTCTTCACTGAAGAGGCAAGATGTAGAAGTTTTTATGCAAAGGGGGGAAGGTATTCTAAATATGAGCATTGTGGTTGTCAGAACAGCAAATTTTCCTAGATTGGAGGGAAACCAGAATTGGACAGCTGTTGATGTTGCAACTTAAAAGATTTCTGGTGAGGTCTAAGTAATGAACCTAAGTCCACATAGCTCAAAGTTCTGATCTGTCTTCATGTTACCCTGAGCAGGAAATTAACCTTCTTTAGGCCTTATTTACCTACCTTAGGATGAATACATCAGGGTAGCTATCACATGGAATGAAAGCAAAGGCCAGTTAATGAAGGGGATACAGAAATGCCAAAAATAGATCATCTTGCACAGAAATATACCAACTTACAGATACCTATCAAAATGCCAAATCCTGTCAGAGTAGCCTATGAAGGTCAGATAAGCTTCATCTCTCAATGCAGTTTCTGGCTGAGTCCCCAAGTAGTTCTCTCTGTATTTATAGAGATCTATTTTCTTCTATCAAATTAACAGTTGCTCAGTGGATGGCTTAAGATGCCAGGTTCAATTAAGAGAGAGTCAGGAGATTTTTCTACTTCACAGAATAGTGAATTTATTGATGATAAATAACAAAAGTTTCACATAAAGAATTTGCAAAGATATATAAGGTGGTCCTACAATGTATATATGATAAAATAATATTGGTATAAGACTTTAGAACTGGGAGTAGTACAGATCCTTGAAGCCTCTTATTTGAGAGCAGAGAAACTGAATCCCAGATTGCCTAAGATCTCATACTTAGCAAAATGGAAAAGGCAGGACTAGAATCCTGGTTTAAAGAAAAATACCTTGTCTAGCATTCTCTCTCTCATACTGTGTTGTCATTCACAAGTCATGTAAGAATGCCTAACGTTTATTGAGTTTTTGCTTTATGCCAGACTCTGGGTTTAGTACCTGACATATATTGTCTCACTGAATTCTCACAAGAATACTAAGAACTAAGTACTACTAATACGTTGATACTAATGAGGAAACTGAGGCTTTGAGAAGTTAAATAACTTGTTCTAGGTCAAAGAGCTACTACGTGGCTTAATTCAAGTCTGTCTACTGAAGTCCCATTAGCTTCATAATTATGTTACACTGTCTACAAATAGTAAACCACATTTGGAAGGATGCTCAGCTTCACTAGAGATAAGTTTAAGCTGAATTAATATTGGATACATTTTACTTCTCTTTTAAGTTAATAATAACAATAAAGGAGCCCAAAGCTGGAGAGGCTGCCAAGAATCAGGAACATTTACATATTGTTGATAGTGATATAATTAGTGTACATCTTTATAGAGAGCAATTTGACATTATGCATTAAGAGTCATAAAAAAAGTCAGCTTTTAAACCTAGCAAAGCCATTTCTGGGATATATCCTAAGGAAATACTTATGAATAAGTTAAAAGACATTTTTACAATACCATTGATATTTCTTCTAGTGGAAAACTGGGAATTGTTCAAAAGCCTCCAATGGGGAAATATTTAAATCCTGTAATCCAGATGTTGAAACTAGACTCTTTGAGGTCATTTTGTTCAAACACCATTTCTATGCCACCCCACCTTGTATTTCAGATGAAGCAATTGAAAAACTCTGCTATCAACTGGGTGACTGTTCTGCAGCCATCAAACATGATAAAGACCATAAAATATAGTAAAAGGTATGGGTAAAATATTGTAGTCACAGCCTCTTATGAAAATGTAATGAAAGGATAAGAAAAATGGTAGCCAGTGAAAAGTGATTATTTTTGGCCCACTAAAATATGTGTGATATCTCTAAATTATTAAAGTTTGCACCATGCTGGTTGGATCATTTTCCTGATTCAGAGATCATTTATCTAGAGATGGTGGTTGGGGTCGGGAGGTGGAGAAAGGAGGTGGTCCTGTTCTTAATAATGCAAAAAAAAAAAAAAAAAGAATAAATAAGCAGTTAACAAAAGGAAAGGGTTGGGGAGGGTAGCTGGGGAAGGAGAATGGGATTAAGGGGCACTATAATTCGCAATTGCAATATAGGTAGGTCACAGGGAAGGCAGTATAGTATGAAGACAAGTAGTGGCTCTATAGCATGTTACTATGCTGATGGACAGTGACTGCAATGGGGTGGGGGGGACTTGATAACACGGGTGAATGTTGAATACACAATATTGCTCATGTAAAACCTTAATAAGATTGCCTATCAATACCTTAATTTAAAAAAATAGAATAAATAATACTGCAGTCATGGTCAGGCAACCTTAGTTTCAGTTTCAACTCTGCCATTAAAAGCAAATCTCTGTATCCACTTTGGGACTCTGCTTTCACATTTGTTTTTGAGTAGATGCCTTTGAAGATCTTTTTCCACATGTAACACTTTGTCATTCTATAATATGGTTCCTGGAAGCTTAAAATTTAAATGCAAATTTGAGAACATCATGCCCATGAGGCCAAGTCAATTAAGTTTAGATCCTGTATGCCTCCTTGTCCTATTATCACAGACTACTTTCCTAGCCAAAAGTTTCACAAATATGTGCTACTGGTCATGGGGAGGCCTGAAAAGAGAGTGTTTGGGCTACATTCACAAAACTGGTATAAAAAAATACCAGGGTAATGCTACTGAATATAAGGAAAACAATGCATGATCTGCTTGAAACTATTATGACAGCATGTAGGAAGTCATCTGAAAGATATAAAAGGAAGAAAGGAAGCAAGGCCCCTTTAAGAGCCTATTGTTGAAGGGAAAAGCAAGTGGAAAGATAAATTGATGCGTAATCTTTAGCACTGTAGGCCACTAAGATTTCATATAAACTTTGAACATCCCAAGGGAACAAAGAAAAGGCCAAAAGCTATAGGAGTTCACTGGGTGCAGCTCCCCTACGTTGGGGGAGTGGCGGGGCGGGGGATCCTTTCTTTTCTAGCTGTGCCCTGATAGCTAGTATGTGTGGAGATGTCCTGGACAATAATACTCTCCTTCACTTATAGTTTGGAAGCTCTCCCATATCCATGACCTCATTTGATCTTCACAAGAGTCCTCTGAGGCAAGGATTATTATATTTTCCCTATTTCATAAGTATAACAAAGACTTTAAATCTCAAAGCTAGTAAAAGGTAGAGCCAGAATTTGAATCCTAATAATTTGATTCCAAATTCAGTACTCTTTCTATAAAACCACTTTTCCTCTACCTCAGGTGCAAAGTCTCAAAGCAGTTTCCAAGAGTCACTTACTCTTTCTTTTCCTACTCACTGGTTCATGATCTCCTTTAATCCTTATCTTTAGTCTTGCTTTCCATTCTTTTGTAGCTCAAAAGACTAAAAAGTGGGAAAGACCCATTGCATACCTAGAAAACAGACTTAAAAGTACATTGTGAGTGTGTTGCAGGCTTAGTTGCTGGCATTTCTTGAGGAACAAATTATAAATTCACAAATTATAAATCATTTTTCTGAGAAAGAAAATTGCCCAAGTCATGAAACCTCTTTACAAACCATTTCTCATGGCCAATATTTTCTATTAAACAACTAGACAATATGAGCATAAATTGTCAGCTAGCTATCACTGACCTGAGGAGGAAATGGAGGATAACCTTTGGGTTGGCACTCTCACTTATTCACTCAGATCCAACAGTACACATTCCTCCAGTCGCTCTATTCTTTGTAGTAGGACTTGACCCCATTTCTCTCTTCATTACAACTTCCAGAGACAGCGCGGGACTGCTCTGAGTGATAAAACCACTTCCCTTGGTCTTACGGCATGGCACTCTGGTATCATTTAACCTGGTACTCATTCCTCCCAACTGAGATTTTACTGAGACCTGGTGCCTGGAATATGTCCAAAGTCATCCATCTTAAAGGCTGTGTCAACACCAGTATGACTCAGATGAACTCAGTAGGGCTGTCAGTAGAGTTCCTAATCTCACTTGCCAGCACAAATTTGACTTTTTCCAGTAGTTTAAGAAAACAAAAGGTTGAGATGGGGATGAATAAAAGCTAAGGTTGAAACAGAGATAAAAGCCAAGCAGACGGACAATGTTATAACTGATGCTCATTTAACTCCTACAGAGTATCAGACTGACATTAGAGATGTCATAGAAAATGGGGCTCAGAATGCAGATGGGTTTCATTTTAAATATGGTTGTTAGGGGCATCTAGTCAAAAGGTTTATTTATTTAATTTTCCCCTTCTCTAATCACCTCAAATAATCAGCTGGAGGAAAAAGGGTCCCTGGAAATTTCTCCAACATCCAAGCCCTTGGTCATAATTCATCTTACTGTTTTGGCCCGTTATCCTGTCTGGATGGATGCTCCTATTCTATCTTAGCTCACTGCAAATTCACTAACCATGGAATATTTCTCATTTGAAAACATTTGGTCTCCTTTGATCTTTCTTTGCCTTCCATTCTGATAATCATCTATGCTACTCTGAACATCTGCACTGCTGCCCACCTTTCATCTGTGAAACTCCTCATCAAACGAAGTATTTCAAGGATGCTTTCTCAGACCAGAGAAATGAGAACTGGACTCCCAGCAATCTCACAGTTCTGCTCGATGATTGGCTTTACTCTTGCCCTCCACCTCCTACCAAATAATTCATTTTTAATCCAAATTGCTTAAAAAACATTTTAAAAAATTACACACCAAAAGCAGAATGCAAAGCTAATCTCAGGAAATAATGTATTTGCTATAAACTCTAGTGCACTATGTTGTGTGTATAGATGACATATAGAAATGTGTATATGTGTGTACTCATATGAAGCATATGATGTCAAAATAGCATAGTAGTTAAGAACATTGGTTTTGGAGAAACAAAACAGTGTAGGAAGAATGCTTAATGCTGTCCCTGGCACATATAAGTGCTCACTAAATACTGACTGACTAAATGAAAGAATGAATTAATGAACTCTGCCACCTTAGAAGTTAGCTCCCAGAAGGTAGGCATCACATGCTGTGCAGACGTGGCAGGGGCCATGCACATGACAGGTGTACAGAGAATGCCAAAATAACTCGAGGAGTGCCTCTAAGTAAAAAGAACTGAGAAAGGACCCACTACTTCTACCTTGGTGGAGTTTTGAATGGTCAACATGTTTAACATAAGCAAAAGGAGACAATCCTGACAAGGAATCAGAAGGCACAGATTGTAAAATTACTCTTCACTAGGAACAACAACACTTCAACTTGGTTACCTTCCCAGCCCTTTCACATTACCTTACTTAACCCTAACAGTTCTGCTAGGTGTAATTATTCTTGTTTTACAACAGAAACAAAGGCTGAAAGAGTTAAACAACTTTCCCAAGGTTGTCTAGATTGAAAACGGGAAGCAGGAAGCATAAAGGCAGGTCTACAATAAACAATCTAAATCCAGTGCTTCTTTCCCTGAAACATGGCTGATTCTCAGAATTGGTATAACAGGTAAGCAGCAGGCATTTTAGCAGAATGGGAAGTAACCTCATAGGGACACAGCATATGGCAAATATGTAAGGGTCTCTTTCATAAAGTCAAATTTATAAAGCTATCAAAGGAAGCAGTAGGCAAATATGGCCATTGAAACCTGTGGTTGATGTTTGGGAGAGGGAATTAGGCAGCTTGCTTTACCATCAGACTGAAAAACGGGATAGGGATAATTAGTGACTGACACAAATTGTATTTGCTGATGCGTTTTACTGAGCTATCAGAGCTCTTAAATTACTGAATTTCCTCCAAGGGATCAGGCCGCTAGCACTGACTTAGGGACAGCTCTGAAGGAAGGGCTAAGGAGCCGTTCTATACTTAGCTGCTGGGAATGTGCGTTTGATCCAATTTTTACCAGCACCCCATCCCAATTAGCACCTCTAAGTAGTCTGTATTAATTCCTGCTCTTAATTCTCCTCAGATATCCAGAGGAAGACAGAAATAGTGTTTCTGGGTGTCACAGCTCCTATCCCTCCTCTCCTAAAACAATTTTGCAGTATATATCAAGAGCTATAAAGACTTTATACCCTTTCGCCAAATAATTCATTTATGAAAATCCATCCAAAGGAAATTACCAGTTTCAGGTAAAGATTTATGTGCAAAGATGTACATGAAGTCATTATTTACAACAGCAAAACACTGAAAACACACAATACCAAACAACAGGAAATGACTAAATTATGGTACTGTACTGCTATAAAACTGTAATTTAGTTTCAGAGATTACATATCAACATGGGAAAATATGAAAGTGTAAAAGCATATCAAATACAATATAATTAAAACTTTTTAAATGCACTATACACACATGCACAGAAATGTTATGCAATGTAAAGATATTAAAATGGCAGCAGATATGGATTATGGATTTTTGTTTTCTTCCTATTTCTATTTCTTATATTTTATGATGGAAGTTAAGTATTTTTATAATAAAGAAAAAAATCTCTTTATGGCTATACTTTTCATCCATCAGACCCTATTACAGGTTCTATTAAAACAGAAACTTAGTTCCAGTGGCAGTATCTAAACATATTGAGTCTAACCTATTTTTTGAAATAATCTGTCTAAACTTCCTTTTAGATTGATACGGTTTTGGTTCAATACAGTGTGAGAAAAAAATCAATAGTCTTATCTAAACAGCAAAACATAGGACTGATTTTACCTAGAGTGCTTATCATGGCGGTATTACCTTGGGCATTCTTACCCTGGGAGATAACAAGTCAGGTGCTGCTTTGGGTGGCTGACCAAACCTTTGTTGAGAAGTTACCAAGCAAAGATCAGTTCTAAAATAGTGTGTCGGTCCTCCCTGCTTGTGGGCATGTTTCACTGGGTGAAGTCTTTGATGTTACTACTGGAAGCCTGACCAGTTTCATAAACATCATCTACTCATCATCATACACAGGACTTCAAAAGCATAATAATTTGAAAAACACCAATGCTACAGAATCATCTCATGGAAACTCAGAATGTTATAATTAAATGAGGCTTTCAAGATTGTCTAGCTTAGTATCATGAAATCAATTGCCCATCATCACCAGGTAACATCAATGAATGAAGCAAGTAATTTGTAAGAAAACACTAACCGTCCACCAGAAAAAAAATAAAAAAGCCGAAAAGCACTCTTCCTATCCCCCAACCCCACCAAATTTTAGAAATATATATATCTATCATGGGCAAGGATGCAGAGAAAGGGGAACCCTCCTACACTGCTGGTGGGAATGTAAATTGGTTCAACCATTGTGGAAAGCAATATGGAGGTTCCTCAAAAAACTAAAAATAGAAATACCATTTGACCCAGTAATTCCACTCCCAGGAATTTACACAAAGAAAACAAGATCCCTGATTCAAAAAGACATATGCACCCCTATGTTTATCACTGCACTGTTTACAATTGCCAAGATATGGAAGCAATTTAAGTGTCCATCAATAGATGAATGGATAAAGATGTGGTACATATATACAACGGAGTATTAATTCAGCCATAAAAAGAAATCCTCCCATTTGCAACAACATGGATAGATTTAGAGGGTATTATGCTCAGTGAAATAAGCCAGGTAGAGAAAAGACAAATACCAAATGACTTCACTCATCTGTGGAGTATAAAAACAAAGCAAAACTGAAGGAACAAAAGAACAGTAGGCTCATAGAAAAGGGACTAGTGGTTACCAAAGGAAAGAGGGTGGGAAGGGCAGGTGGGGAGGGTGAAGGAAACTAAGGGGCACTATAATTCGCAATCACAATATAGGTAGGTACGAGGAAGGCAGTACAGCCCAGGGAAGACACGTAATGACTCACTAACATCTTACTATGGCAATAGACAGTGACTGCAATAGAGGGGGTGAAGACTTAACAGTATGGGTGAATGTTGAAACCACTGCGTTGTTTATGTGAATCCATCATTAAGATTGTATATTAATGATATTTTAGTAAAAAAATATAAATAGCTATCATGGTTGGTATTTTCCTTTCAATTTTGAAAGAGACATGAGTTCAAGAAATATTTTGCTTTCTTTTTAACTACACTGTAAGAAAAATGACATAACCTGAGTTTCAGGGAGGTAAGAGGGAATAGTAATGACCATGGCAAAACAGAAAATAAATGAATGCTCCACCAAAAAGGGACAGGCTGCTACTCAGCTCTAGCTGGTTGTTCACCTGTGTATTTTCTCAAGAGAAGCCAGAAATCTGGACTTCTATGTGAAATCTCTTAATTTTATGTGCTGGCAACTAATTTAAAATGTGTGGAAAAAATTCTGTGGGTTAGAAGACATGCTTATCTAAAGACTAGCTATAGTTTGCAACCGTGATCTAACCCAACCTCCTACCTTGGGAATGATGGATTAAAATCAGGCTGAGTGTCCTGATTTTTCTTAGAGGCCACTCAGTTGACAGAACGGGGATTACAACTTAGATTTATAATAATCACAACTGGAGAATTCTAGTATATCCACCAGGGAATTTCCTACATTTAGGTAAGTAAAGTATTCCATGAAGTGTTAAATATTACCTACAGTGGCAGATTTAAAGGCATGTGGCTTCTGCCCTTAATAATATAAAATCTAATGTAAAAGTTATGTCCCACATAGCACATCCTACTCCACATCCAAGAAGTTAGCAATGAAAAGTATAGATTTTTGCTCCATTCATATAGTAAAGCTTCAAAAAATAATTTTAAAACAAAACATTATAAACTTCTCTGTAGGCTTAAGTGTATCATCTCTGACTTCAACATTTTGAAATTTAAAGCCTTTTTGAAATATTCAGTACAATTACCAAAGATACTGGGAAACATAACAATTTTTCTTGTTATGTTACATTTTGCTGTTTTGCTGAATTTGCACAAGTTTGGCACAAGTTTTAAAAAATCGAATATTACTGCATGTTAACCAGTTTAAATAGTAACTCAGGAAGAAAATGTTAACACTTGAATTTCTAATACAATCTGCTGACAAAAAGTGTCAAAACTTTTGCCAAGTAGATTCACATTTCAACATTTCTTGCACTAAAATATTATGCTTACTAAGGTAGAACTACATTTGTACTTTGCTTTTAATTTTATATTCACAGGTAGGCATGCAGGGTGAATGCAGTCATTTAGATACTGATTCCTACTCAGCCAAATGCCAAACATTGGGCACAATGAAAGCTCCTAGTATCTAGCATGAATTATTTGATTACTTAGGGTCAGACATTACATTAGCAAATGTGGAAAGGTGCAATATGCAAAATACAATTTTTAAAAGGAAGCCTTAAATAATCACTTGATAATGACGAAAACAGGGAAGGGAAGGAAGAAAGGAAGATGCAACAAAGAACACACAATTTAATTCATTAACTTAGATTTGCACTTTATTGTAATTTTGCATCCTGAGATAATAAAACTTTTTATCTGACAACTGAACAATGACAGAAGCAGCAGTGAGTTTCAGAGAGGCAGGTATCCTTCATTTTGGCACAGCTGTATATAGGTTGAGTTCTTCCAGGGGAGTCACTCCCGAACTCAAAGGAGAAAAATAAATTCATTCCACAGGCTATGTAACTACAAGATGCATGAAAGTTCCTGGTCTGAATGGACACATCCACTTTTATTCTTTTTTTGGTAAAGCTGTCCCAACAGGAATCCTCTGCCAAAAAGTAGAAATTCTAGGCTTTTCAAACACATGTTGTGATCAATGCCTGCTTTCTAGCTACCAGGATTTCCTATTTTTGCAGCCAAGACTCATATTTGTATGTGATTAGTTCAAGGATGGCAAACTAGCTTGTAGATTATATAATTTCAAACACTTGTTTCAAAGTCCAGGCATTAAAACAATTTTACACTATTTGCTTACTAGAAAAATGGAAAATTAAGAAAATTAAGTCAATACAAAAGCAAAGAAAATAAGCAGGAAAAAAAGGAACATTTGAGAAATTATTGCCTTGACTCGCAAGTTGAGTTTACACACAGAATTACTTTGAGACTCAGAAATTGGTTACTCTAAGGCTAGAACATGACATTATAAACTCTCCACATTTGCAATCCTGTATGTGTGTGTATGTATGATTTACACATACACACCCAAATAAATTAGCTCAGTCATATCATCCTGAAACAGAAAAAAACTGAAGGCAAATTCTAACCTAAACTTATATAGACCTATCTAGTCAACACACACACACACAATATCTAGCATTTCATTATTTAGGGACTGGGTAAGCAACCTGTGGAGAAGGTCAAATAATCTTAGGTCCTTTATAAAAGTGGCTCCCAACATTTTCACCATAAGGATCCCTTTATTATTCCATTCCTGTGTTTTTAAGTATTTTATTTACTAAACTGTATGTAATAATAGCTTTCTCACTTTCTTTACTGATCAAAAGCATAACTGCCAGTAGTAGCTTCTGATCAGTGTTTGATAACCAGCATTAGTTTTAAAAATAAAAGCAAAATGCATGAGAAGTCAATGTCTTAGTTAAATTGTGTAGCAGGAACATTATGGGTAAATGGTATGATTTCTAGTATACTTTTTGAAATATTGAAAGAGGTTTAAGGATGCCCCTACTGTCTTTCTCTGCTCCAAGTTGGGAACCACTGGTTTACATCCACCTGCTTTTCCTCCCTAAATCAAGTATTAAAATAGCACAATTACCCAGGTTAACCCATGAGGATTTTTAACAAAATTTACTACTGAAAATAAAGAACTGCAGCACTCAGTAGGGTTTGACTGAGAAAGGAAACATGGATTTAAAGGAATCTATTTTTACAACATAATTGTATGTGGTAGCTCTTTCAGTCAACTTTAAAAGCACAATAACATGTGAAAAAAATCCTCAATTCCCCTGTGAGGTAGGTCCAGATTATTGTCCCCACTTCAACAATGAGGACATGAGGTACAGAGGAATTAAGCAGCAGAGCTAAGAATTAAATGAGAAATTACTTGGGTTTGAATTCCATACCATTTTCCTTTCCATCTAATATATCAGTATGTTCCAACAAATCTTTTTTAGGTTATGGAACTTAGTAAGACACTGAAGCAGATACTGGGTAGGATATGAAACCCTTTTCACATAATGTCAAGGTGGGTCCTCCCATATCTCTATTGTTGTCAAAGCTCTAATTCTTGCTTGGATGCCAACTGCATAGCCAGATTCATATAGGCGAAGTCCACAGACTCCAGTCCTCAGTTCCTAGGGAAACTACATTAATTCTTATCACCATGGAGGGGCTGAGGTCTAGCAGGCATCAGGTTCTTTCAGTCTGTGATACATGAACACACATCAGCTAGGAGCCAGTTGGCATATCAAACTTTTACTGTGCAAGGCACTGTCAGAGTTTCTAACAAAGGCAACAGAACTAAGAAAAAGCATTCTGAGATTCTGTAGAGTAAAAATTTCCTAAGTATTCCTAGAATTACAGAATGTTAGGTGATTTCTAATTTTCTGTTCAGCTCTAGGTTCAACCCCAAGAGTTTACAGATAAAGACACTGACATATGTAAGTGACTTGCCTGGAGCCCATATTAGATCATTTCTTCATATAGTACTAATCTGACAAAGTCCACAGAAAATGGGACATATTCTCAGGTTGCCATCATCAAAATGAAAAGGTTGACTCAGAACCAGGGAAGAGAAATTTGGGGCATTTTTAGTCCATGTATTACATGAACAGGTATTATTAATAAAGCCTATTCCTTTTCTGTGGAAAATTTCCCAATAGTTCATCATTTAAAGGAACCTGAACAATTTGACAATTGTTGCAAAATGGGCTTGTTTTAAAAGCAGAATTTTATAGGCATAAGAGGAGTTAATTTCAATGAATTTGAGCATCTTCCAATCCAATTAGCAAAAGGTTTTTCCACTATGTGAAACTGCTCCAATTAAATGGATGTATATAATTTCTGTATACTTCTAGGTCAATACAGTCAATTCTAATGAAATATTGTTTGGGGCTTTATGCTCAAGTTAGTCAGGTTAGATAGTTTTTAAGTGGTAGTTTATTTGTAAACAAAATTTAGATGCTAATGATTTTCTAAACCTCTCATACATTTGAAAAAACCCTGTTTGTCTGAAGGCTTACAAATATAATAGAACTTCACTCGAATTATGAAAACACAAGAATAAATTTCATCAAAAATGAGAGTGATAAATATTAACACAGTTTGATTAAATGATAAGACATTAGTGTTCACAGGTCATAATAATGTAAATAGTGTATGCATTAGATACTTAAGTGGGTTTGGGCAGAGCTTCAATCAAAGACCGTTGTTCTTCCAGAACCATGTTAAATTATATATTTACTAGCATTAGAATTTTCCTGGTTTTCTACATGACTGATCATCCTGTTCTGTAATATTTAGTCACTAATATATCATGTGATTGGGGGAAAACAGGAAACAGGTTATAAATAATAAATAGACATAATATGGCAAATATTCTTAGGCTTAGTTGAAAAGGATGGTTTTAGATCTAATGATCTACCAACTCACCCATCCTGCTTCAACATAAAATGTTATCTTTGTTCAAAAAAGACAAGGCACTTCTCCACCTACTTCTAACATTTGACTAAAATGATTACTTTCCTAAAATAACATAGGAGTTAGGAGGGAACAAAGAATAGCTGAAAAAGGTTAGAGCTTATTCATTTTATACATAATTTAGGTGTTTATAGAGGCAATGGGGGTGAAAATGCATAAGGGAAAGTTAGAGAACAGTTTTTAACTTGTAACCTCAAAGCTTTGTGAGATTTATAAATGTAGGCAAATATGTTGTTATTTTCCTCTAGAAACTACCACAGCAGATTTCAAAAAGGAATATTACGTAACAAAGAAATTCAAAATTATCCATTCTAAAAACAATTTACAATATTTTACTAACTTGGTGGGAATATCCAAGTATGTTCTACCTTGAGGATTAAAAAAAAAAGTCAGCGGGTAAGGAATTAATGACCATATTGTGCTGTCATTTCAGCATTCACTGCTGCCCATTTCACTGAAAAGAAAACAAACCCCCAAAGCACTCTAAAATACCCAACTGCTAATCAGCTCCCTCCAAAGGAAAATTGTTTGAAAAAACAGTCGTATAAGAAAAAATGAAAATTGGGTATTTTATGAGTAGTTCAAGTAAATAAGATGAGCCAACCAGCATAATAAATAATAAGATAGTAAATTTAAAAGTGATTAGAGTAGGTTTTAAAATTAAGTTTACATATGCTGGCAAATGTTTTCTTATGACAAATACTACTTTAACTTGAATTATACTCTGTCTCCTCCAGATACACTCTATTCCTGTCTCAAAATTTATTTCATGGAAACAATCCACCACTTCCTGCTGTTCTTTGAGCAAAACCATGTGTGACTTACACATGGCAGAAAAATATACTCGAAAATTATACTATAATCATCACATGGCTAAATTTTAAGTTTACTGAAAAAAAATTATAGATACTAAGGATTGACACTTAAAAGTAATTATCTGATCCATGATAATTACAAATTTTGTGTTAGAGTAGATATCAATTTTGGTATTGAACTGTCACAGTTTTAAGAAGCTGATGATATTAGCTGGAACTTAAAACACAGATATAATTCTTCCCTGACCTCGGCTATAAAACAGGACATTTGGTATGCATTTTCAGAGGTTTCCATCTTTTCTATAAAAATACACCTTCAGTTTTGCAGCAGACAGACACATGATATTTGCAGGCACACACAGTATATTAAAAGAGATTCTGGGTGTCTGGGTGACATGGGGGTAATGGGGTTCTACAGAGGGAGGTGGAAAAGTGTGCAAACAATTACAGTCATGTAACAAATAGTGTCTCTTTTCCCCCCTCTTCTTTTACTGGTCTAAGACTGTAACTTTCAAATCAGGCATTAATTTTAAAAGTGGCCTTAAAAGGCTTGACCTTGTATGAAGAAATGATTGTTCTGGGATGAATGTTTGCCTAAAAAGTTTACTGAAGCAGTAAGAGTAAGATGATAAATAAGATACTATTCTGTCCAGACACTTTTATTTTTAGCACTAGGAATTACAAATAATGCCTATATACAGGCATACATTTGCAGTTGAATTAAGACAAGATGAAGCCTTCATTATGCTAAAAATTCAAATTCTAGAAGAATCAGAGTGTGGTGCTCTCACTCATCTTGATTGTGAAGAGAAATAGAGAAATGTGTGCATATCAATGAAAAGGCTGCATGTGTGGTGAATTTATAAACTAAAATACTTCTGTCTAAATATTTGTTTCCTCATTAATAATACCCGAATGTTTAAAAAAGAGGATTAAAAATATAAATTATGAATCAGCCACTACTCATCTTTAGGCACAGCTCTCTTTTCCAAAGTGGACTAGAGGAACTTCAGAAAGGGGTTAGCAGTTATTTTTATGGGGATATAGACACCTTCCAAGATATCTGAAATCCTAAACACTCCTCAGAGGTCATAATTGTGTGTATTTTCAAGTGAGGGAAAGGATATTTAAAGGGAAATAAATCAGTATACTGAGGCTGTGAAATGTGTCAGATGTCAAATGAATTCTTCTGGGGGTGGGGAGTAGAGGACAAAATGGGAATTACTGAATTAAATGGGAAAAATGGAGGTTCGTGGTTGGTGCAATGCAGAGTATCTCAGACAATGATTTCAATTTTAATCCACTCGTTACAAAAGGCAACCCTGCCCTATACCTGAAATTTTTAACATACTTATTATGGCTTTGCCATAAAACAGCATGTTAACAGTTTACATTCAAAAGGATGCTTGCAAACTTCATTCATATTAAAATCTATGCAGAATTGTTGGCAATACAGTAAGAGTAATATTACATTCTGTAAACCATGACAAAGCACATTTTACATTATGCAGAGACAATATTTACAAGTCTTTAGGAGTTTAAATATTTTATCCACTAACGTAAGTGATAATTTAGCAAAGTGCAGGACAAAACCAGTGCTATTAATTGCATGTCCTTTAAAAGCCGGTAAGAGTAAAACCATTTCTAAAAGCTACAAAAAGCTTACATACGTATGTCCAATAAGAGATTACAGAGCATTAAGTAGCCTAGAAAAATTATGCATATTTAGAAACAGTGAGTATGAAAATTATAAGGCAGCATGCTCAGAACAAGTTTTTGTTTTTTAAACACCAGCACTGATGTTTTATTTTTTAGTGGCAACTATATCTTTGTGTGTGTGTGTGTGTGTGTATTTACTTAAAAACTGAGAGTGCAAACCACAAGCCTTATTTAACAACAACGAAAGATATGCAACGTTTCTTCTTAAACCAACACAAATAAAACAGTGAGGAGAATATTCTACCATTATAAAGAATAAACTGAACACAGCAAAGGAGACCATCTTCATTCCAAAATCATCTACAAGGCACTAAGGGTAGGAAATGACAGGTAACACAGAAGTGACTGAATAAAATTCCTCAGTCAGGTCGGAAAATGGGATATTTTGGTAAGAATTCTATTAGTATTACCTGTAAAATAAAAACAAGTAAGAACATGGACAAAATAGTTTTCATTTACTATAACATATATAACTCAGAAAGTCTATGATCCTTTTTCACAGACTATATTTTGGTCCTGTACTATAAAGTAAGTAAAATATATAAAGCAGTTATGAAAAGAATATACCACAAGTTTATCATTAGATTGGCAATTAAACTGGCAAACATAATTACTTATCGTAGCTAACAGTTTTTATTACCTCATTTACAGTAACTGTTTAAGTATAGAAAAGAAAATTCTATTACATTATTACGTCCTTCTCCACCTCCCTTCCCTTTTATTTTAGCAAAGTGGAAGGGATTAAAATTGCACTATACAGATTAGAAGATATACCTTTATATTACACCTATATTTTTCAATTAAAGCAGCTGATATTGGTTGAGTACTATCTTTTACAAGTTGTTTGTAAGAAATAATAAAGTGTCCAAATGGATTAAAACATTTTAATTAAAGGAAGATTTGGAAATATACTACTAAAAAACTTAAGATATTTATAAACTTACATAAATTTAATCTATAAATTTATAATAGTTTATATTAGGTTTTATCTACAGTGGACTTTAGATCTGTGGGTATTTGCACATTTTTCCCCCTAGACTATTCAAAATAGAGAAAGGTACCATAAATCCTTATTTATGAAATGGAAATGGAATGTTTATTATATATAATTACATGTCAGCAATTTGAAGTTTGAATAAATTTCATATTCTTTTTGAATGTCAAAAATATAGTATTTTTCACATTGGTCAAATGTGAATTTATGTATTATGATCAAGATTTTATAGCTTTCAGTAAAAAAAAATTAGAACCTATAGTTTCTTCACTGTCAAGTTAAATGTCAACTAAGAAAAAAAATGAATTCAGAATTCAGAAGTAAATTCTTATTTTATTCAAGTTTTGTTAAGATTACATCTAAAAATATTTTAATAGCAGCTATATATGACGGTTTGCATCTACGTTAAAAGAAGATTAATGTTCAAGTTTTTATCTGAGCATACTGTAGCTGAAATTTTTCTAGGATCAAAATAGTTGCCAGCTTTCAAGATATTCTGTCTGGGCTACAAGTCTAAAGCATGTGTAAGGAACTCTCTATGTTCCAACTGACAAAAGTTCAGCCTGAGGAGAAAAAAGGCAGAAAGAAGATCTGACACATGATAAACATAGTAAATGTAACATTTAGTTTTAGGATGAAATAAAAAATGTAATTAAGAACAACTGTATACTTACATACTCCATCATATTGCTAGTTTCACATTTCCTTTTAGTCAGCTTCCAGTGCAAAGCAAGCTAAGAAAGTTTAGTTGGTTAAGAATTTTGATACCAATTTATATAATTATTATTTACATATTTGAATAAATCACTGTAAATCTAGGAATAAGTATAAGACACACAACACAGCATTTAAAAATACCTTGTAAAGAATATACATTAAAATTGAGTATTAGTTCTCTAATCCATTCTATAATGGCCCAAAAAATTCCCATTTTTTCTTCAACTTAATAATACAAATACATGAGTAGGGCATTTATTTGTTTAAACTTTCTTACCTTGTGATATAATCTGTTATTTTCCCATTCTAATAACTTTTGAATTGATCTTCTGGTCTAAGAGAAAGAATTAAAAATCTGTTAAAAGATGAATTGAAGAGCTTTGTAAACTATATATCTCTGTATTTTTCTGCTTATTTGTAAGATCCCATTATTTTCTCTATTAGAAATCAGAAAAAAAGCAATGTAACTAATAAACTACTGAGGAAGAGCAATATTCAGGGTGATTAATATACTATTATAGTAAGATATCTTTTTCTCCCCCCATCTACACACACACACACGGGACTTTAGCATATACTTTTCAAAATGAAGTATGTACAAATTACTCTGTTTTGAGTCCATTCAATTGTGAAAACATTGCCAATACTGCTACAATCTCTTTTCACAGGGATACTTTTTCAATATACATATAATATGCCAAGCTAATCTGATTCCTCATAGGAAGTTTTCTTATCAGAGCTCTTAGCCCAACACCTAGCATATAGTAGTTAGTTAAGGTCTACAGGTTTAATAAAGAAAGCCAACATTTACTAGAATTTTCACTAAAATAAACATGTTAAAAACAGCTAGTCATAAAACTTGTATTTAGAAGAAATAATACAAACAAGAAAAGTAGCACTGTAGTAAACAGGGAGATAGAGGCTGCATTTCTGTGGAATGCATGTATTTTTTAGGGAGCAAGAAAAGCTTGCAAAACCTTTGAAAGCATTAAAATTAAAGATTATTAAGCATTTTCAATTTCTATTGAAAGAATTTTGTAAGATTTCTGATTTTTAAAAAGGCTAGTAGGCATTGTTAAATTTTAACACTACTCCCTAAAATTAAAAGATTTATAAACTTGACCATATCTGACATGATTCCCAAAGCACAAACATAAACTTTTCTACCTGTTCAACTATGCAAGTTAACAATCAATTCCAACTGTATTCAGTTTATTTATACTGGGTCAGATTAGCAACAAAGCCAGCTAGAGTATACCATGGGGCCACTGTACCTGATAGAATCTCTCTAAACAAAACCAGATGGGTAACAAATAAAGAAACTGAATTAGTAATTATATCTTTACACACACACAAAAAAAAATTCCAGGCCCATATAGCTTCAATGATGAATTCTACCAAGCAATTAAAGAAGAAATCATGCTATGAATATGAATAAAAGATTTTCAATAAAATACAAGCAAACGGAATCTAGCAATATATGAAAAAGATAAATCATGACCAAGTGGAATTTATCCCAGGAACACACAAAAAATTAATGCAATACATTATGTTAATAGAATAATGGACAAAAACCACATAAGCATCTTTATAGATTTAGAGAGAGCACTGGACAAAATACTTCATGATAAATGTCCTAAGAAAATCTAAGAATAAAAGGGAACGTCCCTGACCTGATAAGGGCATCTATGAAACACCTACAGCTAACATCATACTTAACAGAGAGAGACTAACCGTTTTCCTCCAAAGTTTAGGAACAAGACAAGGATATTGCCTTCCACTACTTTTATCCAACATTGTACCAGAAGGTATAGTCAAGGCAATTAGACAAAAACAAGAAATAAGAGGCATCCAGATGGAAAAATAAAAAGTGGAAATGTCTTCATTTTTAGACAACATGATCATATAGAGAAAACCCTAACAAATACACTAAAACACTACTAGAACTAGTAACACTCAGTGAGTTTGCAGTCAACAAGATTGTGGTAGGTAGAATTCTGGCCCCCAAGATCTTCACCCCCTAGAGTTACACCTATTCATATGTTATATTACACAGCAAAAGGAATGCTGCATATGTAATTAAAAAGTTACTAATCATTTGGCTTTAAAATAGGGCGATTATCCTGGATTATTTTGGTGGACCCAATGTAATCCCCTGAGTCCTTAAAGGCAGAGAACATTTTCTGGCTGATGGAAGGATAATCAGAGGGGTTTGAAGTAGAAGAAGCACTTGATCCACCATTGATGGCTTTAAGATGGAAAGGGCCATAAAGAAAGAAGAAGGAAATGATTTCTACCAAAACCTGAATGAGCTTGGACTCAAATTCTTTCCCAGAATCTCTGGAAAGAAATGCAGCCCTGCCAGCACTTTGAGATCCTAAATAATAAAGTGTTATTTTAAGCCATTAAGTTAGTGAAAATTTGTTACACAGATGGAAAAGTAATACGAGGATCAACATATAAAAATCAATTATATTTCTATACACTAGCAATGAACAATCAGAAAATGAAAGTAAAAGACCAATTCTATCACAACAGAATTAAAAATAAAATATTTATGAATAAATTTAATGAAAGAAGTATATGACTTATGAAGTAGAAACTAAAATCATTACTAAAATAAATTAAAGAAAAGGTAAATAAATGGAAACATATCCCACATTCATGAACCAGAAGATTCATGTAACAGAATTTATACAACATGTGGTGCTGGGACAAGTGGATATCCAAAAGAAAATGATGAACTCAGACCCCTATCATATACCATGCACAAAAATTAATTAAACATGGATCAAAGATGTAATTTTAAGAGGTGAAACTTTAAAACAACTAGAAGAAAACATAGGAATAAATCTTTGTGATCTTGAATTAGGCAAAGTCCTCTTACATATGATATAAAAAGCATAAGCAAGAAATATTTTAAAGTGATAAATTTGATTTAATCAAAAATTTAAAACTTCTGTGTTTCAAAGATACCATCAAGAAAATGAGAGCCCTTCCAGAATGGCCATGTGAAGACTTACGGAAATCTCTTTCCTGTACAGACAACTATTAAGGAGATTACTATTACCAGGGACAATTATTAAAGTGGCCCAGAGATTGACCAAAGGCCTTACAAACAGACTGAAAAGGTCTAAGAAGAGTGGGAGGCCTTGATATTGGAGCCATGTACTATACCCCTATCTCTACTACTCTGCTTTGTGGAAGAATAATTTTAGTAAGCTTGGGAGCTGAGTACCAGGCAGTTCCCATATTTTGCAGCTCCCTGGAGTGGAAGAGCTATTTAGGGTAGTTTTGGCAGATGATGAAAACAGGCAGATTCCATCTTCCACAGCTCCGTATTCCACAGGCCTATATCAAGTGGGGGTTGGCAGCAGGGCAACATTCATTTCCCTATCTGCAACTTCGGCAAAAACAGGCAGGACAATTGATGAAGAGTGCAATCCTGTTTTTGGACACACATCTGTGTTATGGGAGAGGGGATATATTTGGCTTGACAACTGAGTGGTAGTTCCTACATTCCCGGTTTCCTAGGGCAGACATTCTGGATAGATTTGATAGAGGGTGAAAATAGAAGATTCCACCCACCTTGGGTTAAAAAAAAGTCCACAACTAACATCATACTAAACAGTGAAAGCCCATGTTTGCCACTTCGCTTAACCTATTACTAGAAACTCTAGATAGAACAATTACACAGGAGAAATAAAAGGCACCCAAAATGGAAAAGTAAAATGATTTATTTGTAGGTTATGTTAATCCTATGTGTAGAAAACCCAAAAGAATCCACAAAAAACCTATTAGAAGTCAAACAAATTTAGCAATGTTTCAGGATACAAAATCAACATGCAAAAAATTCAGTTGCATTTCTGTACAGTAACACTAAGCAATTTGAAAAGGAAATTAAGACAACAATTACATTTACAATAGTGTCAAAAAGGATAAAGTACTTACTAATCTTAAGGAGGAGAAAGACTTGTATACAGAGATATACAAAACATTGCTGAAAGAAATTAAAGACCTAAATAAATGTAAAGACATCCTGTGTTAATGGATTGGAAGACTTAATATTAAAATGACAATATTATCCAAAATGACCTACAGATTCAATGCAATCCTTATCAGAATCCCAGTGGCTTTGTAGAAATAGAAAAACCCATCCTAAAATTCATATGGAATCTTAAAAATCTCTTTTAGCCAAAACAATCTTGAAAATGAGTAACAAATATGAAGGACTCATTTCCTAATTTCAAAACTTACTAGAAAGCAACAGTGACAAAAAAATGTATATATATATATATATATATATATGGTACTGGAATAAAGAACAAAGGGAACAGAATAGAAAGCCCAGAAACAAACTCCCAAATATACAGTCAACTGATTCTTGAAAGTAATTACCAAGCATTCAAAGGGAGAAAAGGACAGTCTTTTTAATAAATGCTGCAAAGAAAACTTGTATATCCACATGCAAAAGAATTAAGTTGGACACCAAACTTACACCATATCCAAAAATCAAGTCAAAATGGATCAAATAACTAAACGTTAGAGTGAAAACCATAAAAGTCTTTAGAAGAAAACACAGGAGATAGTCTTGGTGACACAGAATTTTGCAATGATTTCCTGAATATGACACCACACCCAGGTAAAAACTGGAAAAGAGTTTAATTGGATTTCATCAAAATTAACAACGTTTACGCATTAATGACACTCTCAAGAGAGTGAAAATAATCTCCAGATGGGAGGAAATATTTGCAAACCACGTATCTGATAAAAGTTTAATGACCAGAATACATAAAAATTCCCACAATTCAACAATACATAAACAACCTAGTTACAAAATGGACTAATATACAAATAGCCAATAAGCAAATGTAAAAATGTAAAAATGCTCATTAGGGAAATCCAAATCAAAACCACAATGAGCTAGCTCTTCACAACCATTACAGTGGCTGTTATCAATAAAATGGAAATTAACGAATGTTGGTGAGGATCTGCAGAAACTGGAATCCTTGTATATTGCTGATAGGACTGTAAAATA
The DNA here is from genome assembly GCA_029783875.1 of Phataginus tricuspis. Lineage (NCBI taxonomy): Eukaryota > Metazoa > Chordata > Mammalia > Pholidota > Manidae > Phataginus > Phataginus tricuspis. The sequence continues at coordinate 56,756,950 of JAQQAC010016209.1, read as the reverse complement.
ATGGAGTTCCAATTGAAAATAGTTTAGTGGTTCATCAACAAGCTGCACAATTACCGTATATATGATGTAGCAATTCTAATCCTAGGTATGTAACCCAAAGGCATTGAAAGCAGCAACTTGAACAGATACTTGTACCATAATGTTGAACACAGTATTATTTACAATAGCCACAACATGCGAAGAATTTAGGTGTCCATTAATAGATGAATGGATAAACAAACTGTGGTATATATATATAGTCTAGACTGTTATTCACCCATCAAAATGAATGAAGTTCTGAATCATGCTATGACATTGATGAAAATGAAGACAGTATGCTAAGTGAAATAATGCCAAGACAAATAAGGAATTATTCTATTTATATGAGGTATCCAAAATAGGCATATTTATAGAGATAGAAAGTAGATGAGAGGTTACCAGGGTCTGCGGGGAGGTGGGTGAGAAGTTATTACTTAATGGCTACAAAGTTTCTGTTGGGGTAATGAAAAAGATTTGAAAATAGGTACTGGTGTAATTAATGCCACTGAATTATACACTTAAAAATGGTTAATTTTATGTTATGTATATTTTACCACAATAAAAAAAAATTCAAGAAAATCCAGTGCCTACAGTAGAAACCAAGAAAGGATGTCATCAGCTGACCATAAATGTAAGGAATTTCTGCATAATAGAAGGGTTGACCCCCACCCTCAAGTGAAAGAATTGAACTCTAAAAAATTTAAGTCCGATAGCAGATATCTTATTGTGGAAGTATAGGAGCCTGGAAAAGAAGCAAACGTGATTTTTAAATGTGCACAGCAAGGAGGACATATGCACCAAAAAAGTAATTCAGATTCTCACAAAAAAGGAATTTAATATGCCAGGCTACGACTAGAAGAAAAAAAAAGTGAAAGGAAATTATGATGTCAATGCCTCACTATGTACAGACTATCTATAAGGAGATAGAAATTATTAAAAAGGATCAAATGTAATTCTGGAGTTGAGGAGTACAATAACTGAACTGAACAATTTAGTATAAGGGTAGAAGAGTAGATCTGAGCTGGAAGTATAATCAGTGAATTTGAAGATATGTCAAAAGATACACAATTTTAAGAGCAGAGAAAACAGAATGAAGGAAAACGAACATAGCCTCTGAGAAATGTTAACATCATTAAGTGTACCAGCATACATATATTGGGAGTACTAGAAAAAGACAACAGCAAGAATAAAACATAAGAAATATTTAATGAAAAAATGGCTGAAAACTTACCAAATTTAATGAAAAATATTTACCTACACATCCAAGAAGCTAAAGAAAACTCCAAGTAGGATAAACACAAAGAGATCCATAGCAGACATTGCACAGTAAAATGTTGAAAGCTATAGAAAAATACAAAATCTTGAAAGCAGACGGATGAAAATTACTTATCATTTATAAGGAAATAACAAGATTAACAGTTGACTTCTCATTAGAAAAAATGTAGGGCAGAAGACAACAGGATAACAAGTTGAAAATGCTGAAAGAAAAAAACTGTCAACAAAGAATCTTATGTTCATCAAAATTGACTTTAAAAAATGGAGGAAATCCATTTAGGCATGTAAGGAAGTTGGAGTTGTCTCTCCTGCACAAACATCAAGAAAAAACCAGTTGAACACCTTGAAAATCAACAATTCCTCTTAGATTCTTCAAAGAAGTGAAGTCACAGTACCCCCCAAAACTGAAGAGATAGACATATGGATACACAGAAAAATAATTTACTAGAGTCAAAATGCAGGAAAGGAAATTTGGGGAGAATCAGGACTAGGGGAGCAGAACCTGAACTTTATCTAATTGATGAATTGCTTGAAGCTCAGGGGGGTTCTGTTTGAGAGTTAAAAACTTCAAGCGGGACCGCTTTGGGGGAGTCTCCCACATTTATGAATTTTATTACTAGGAGTCTTATCAGGTTCTCAGTGATTGAAGAAAAATCCCCTCATTCTTCCAGCATGGGAAGGGAAGAGCAGCCACTTTTACATATGCCCAGAACATTCTGTTCTTAACAAAGCCTGTTCTCAAAAGAAGCTATTGTACCTCTAAGAGCCTAACCTACTGGGGTAGGGCCTAAGGGCCTTACCAATTTTGGGGAAGGGAAATATAGAACTGTAACACTCTCTAGCCTTCCTGTCCCACCTAAAGGGGAAAACAAAACAAAACAAGACAAAACAAAATTGAAAAGCACTTGTGAGGCACAGCCCAAGAGCACAGGCTCACTAAAAACCTTAGACCTAATCATAATGCTATAGGATACTTCCAGTCCCCCAACACCTTACCACTATATCAACAAGGTTTCTGTATTATAATACAGGAATACAACTGAAAAAACTGTCTCAGGCAATATCTTAGAAGTCTGTAGGGAAACCCAAAGAAAATATACCTGACAACAACAATGACACAGGAAAGTTTAGCCTCCAACACTGACAGCTACAGCAAACAGTAAACACAGCCAAACTCTTATCCAGACAAACATAAAATCTCATTTTAAAGGCCCATTTTCCCTAGTTTCTTTTACCTAGTACATCATGTGTAACTTTCAAACAAAACTTTTAAGTCATACTAAAAGACAAAATAACAGTTTGAAAAGACAGAACAAGCATCAGAACCAGACTCCAAAATGGCAGAGATACTGAAATTATCAGACTGGGAATATAAATCAACTAAGATGAGTATGTTGCATGCTTTAATGCCTAAAGTGAGCAACATGAAAAAACAGGTGGCTAATGTTAGCAGAGAGATCAAAGCTGTAAGGAAAAATCAAAAGGAAATGGCAGAAAGCCAAAATATCGTAACAGAAATGAAGGATGCCTTTGATGGGCTTATTAACAGACTGGACAAGGCCAAGGAACCACAGTGAAGACTGAAGATATAGCAACAGAAACTTCAAAAACTAAAATAAAAAGAGACAAATGAACAGAATATCCAAGAACTATGGTATGATTACAAAAGAAGCAACAGACACATAATAGAAATACCAAGTGGTAAAGACAGAAAGGAGCAGAAAAAAACAACAGTGACAAGATAATTTCCTTAAAATAATTAAAGGCATCAAACCATAGATTGAGGAAGCTCAGCAAATACAAAACTCTATAAATATTCTGAAATCTACATCTAGTAACCTTGTATTTAAACTGCTGAAAAATGAACAAAAAATCTTGAAAGAATCAGAGGGGAAAAAAATACCTTACATGTAAAGGAACAAGGATCCATTACATTGGGCTCTCTTTAAAAACCATGCAAGCCAAGAAGAGAGTGAAATGAAATAGTTAAAGTGTTAAAAGTACCACCAACCTGGAATTCCATACTCAGCAAAATTGTCCTTCAAAGATGAAGGAGAAGTAAAGACTTCCTCAGACAAAAAGCTGAGGAAATTTGTCACCAATAGACCTGCCTTGCAAGAAATTTTAAAAGAAGTTCTTCAGAGAGAAGGAAAATGCTGTAGGTAAGAAATGTGGATCTACATAAAGGAAGAGTGTTAGAGAAGGAATAAATGAAGGTAAAATAAAATCTTTCACTTCTCTCACTCTTAATTGATCTAACAGGTAACAGTTTGTTCAAAATAGTAACAACAATGTATTCAATCATTATAGCTTGCAGATTAGTGAAATGAATGGCAGCAATGTTATAAGGCATGGGGAGATGAATTGGGAATACTTTGTAATGGGTACTTGTACTAAATGGGAAGTGTATTGTGTTATTTGAAAGTGGACCTGGGTTGACTCTATATGTACATACACTGCAAACTCACTTTAGTGGGCAACCACTAAAAAAAAGTGATTAAAAAAGTAAGATTACTGACATGATAAAGGAGGATAAAAAATGGCATCATACAAAATACTGAAAAACAGAGAAGACAGAAAAAGACTGGAAGAAAAAAACAGAAACAAAGAACAAGAGCAATGAATAAAAAAGAGTAACAAACATGGTAAATATGAATACAACTTCATCAATAATCATTTTAAACATCAATGGTCTAATTACATCAAATAGAAGACAGATTATCAGACTAGACCAAAAACTATGCCATGGATCAAAAATATTGCACATGTAATTGTAGGTTAATGATACCAAAATAAATTGTAAATAAAAATAAATAAATAAATAAATAAAATAGAGTTACCACTGTTAAAATAAAGCCAAAATATTTCAAGTAAAATCTAAATTTCAAATAAAAAATAAAATAAAATAAAATAAAATAGTTACCACTGTTAAAGCCAAAATATTTCAAGTAAAACCTAAATTTCAAATTAAAAAAAAAACAAGCAAACACAACTACACATTGTCTACAAGTAACTCACTTCATATCGCAGCACTATTTACAACAGCCAAGAAATGGAAGCAACCTAAGTGTCCATCAGTAGATGAATGGATAAAGAAGAGGTGGTACATATACACAATGGAATATTATTCAGCCATAAGAAGAAAACAAATCCTACCATTTGCAACAACATGGATGGAGCTAGAGGGTATTAAGCTCAGTAAAATAAGCCAAGCCGAAAAAGACAAGTATCAAATGATTTCACTCATATGTGGAGTATAAGAACAAAGAAAAAAACTGAAGGAACAAAACAGCAGCAGACTCACAGAACCCAAGAACTGACTAACAGTTACCAAAGGGAAAGGGACTGGGGAAAAGGGGTGGGAAGGGAGGGATAAGGGGGAAAAAGGGGCATTACGATTAGCACACATAATGTAGCGTGGGTGGGGGTGGGTGGGGGGATTTGGGGAAGGCAGTATAACACAGAGAAGACAAGTAGTGATTCTGTAACATCCTACTACGCTGATGGACAGTGACTGCAATGGGGTATGGTGGTGGAGACTTGATAATAGGGGGAGTCTAGTAACCATAATGTTGCTCATGTAATTGTTATTAATAATAGCAAAATAATGATAAAAGGGTCAATTTTCCAAGACATAACAACTCTTAATGTGTTATCACCTAACAAAAGAGCATCAAACTATGTGAGGCAAAAACTCTAGACCTGCACAGAGAAATAGAGGAGTCTTCTATTATAATTGGGACTTCAACAGCCCTTTATCAGAAATGGACAGATCAAACAGGCAGAAAGTCAATAAAGACATAGTTAATTCAATAGTACCACTGATCAAACTGGATATAATTGACGTCTATAGACTACTTCATTAAATGACACATTATTATTCTCATGCTCACAGGGGACATTCACCAAGATAGACCACATTCTGGGTCATAAAACAAACCTTAACAAATTTTGAAGAATAGAAATCACACAATGTATGCTCTCAGACCACAATGGAATTTAACTAGAAATCAACAACAGAAAGATAGCTGGAAAATCCCAAAACACTTATAAACATCACATTTCTAAGTAACACATGGGCCAAGAAGAAATCTCAAAAGAAATTTAAAAGTATTTTGAACTAAATAAAAATGAAACATTAAAATTTGTGGGATGCAGTAAAAGCAGTCTTTAGAGTGAAATCTGTAGCATTGAATGAATACAGTAAAAAAGAAGAAATAAATAAAATCAATCATATAAATTTGCTTCTTAGGATAATAAGAAAAGAACAAATTAAATCCAAGGTAAGGAGAATGACAAAAATAAGATCAACAATCAATGAAACTGATAATAGGATTTCAATAGAGAAAAATGAACAAAATCAAAAACTGGTTCTTTGAAAAGGTCAGTAAAATTAATAACTGTCTAATCAGGTTAACTAAGAGAAAGAGAGAAGACAGAAGTTACTAATATCAGGAATGAAATAGGGGCTATCACTTCTGATGCCATGGACATTAGCAAGATAATAAAGGAATATTATTAACAACTCTATGCTGTGAATTTGATAAGCTAGATGAAATGGACTAATTACGGTGAAAGAATCTATTAAAACTCACACAAGGAGAAACAATCTGAATAGGCCTAAATCTATTAAAGGAATTGAATCAATAATTAACACCTTTCAAAAACAGAAAGTACCACTCCCAAATGGGTTCACGGGTAGATTCTACCAAAATTTAAGGAAGAAATTACACCAATACTTTAAAATCTCTTCCAGAAAACAGAAGCAGAGGGAATACTTCCTAACTCATTCTGTGAAGCCAGTATTACCCTAATACCAAAACCAGACAAAGATATTATATGAAAGGAAAACCTGCAGATCAATATTTCTCATGAACATTTATGGAAAAATCCTGAAAAAAGCCTTATCAAACAAATACAACAATGTATATACCACAACAAATAATTAGATACAACACTGAAAACACAAGGAATGAATTCAAAGTATTGATAAACTAGGCTTCATTAAAATTAAAATCTACTCTGCAAAAGGCACTGTTAAGAGAATGAAAAGACAAGACACAAACTGGAAGGAAGTATTTTCAAAACACATATCTGATGAAAAATGGGTACCCAAATTTATAAATAACTTTTAAAATTCTACAATAGTAAAACAAAAAACCCAATTAAGAAATGAGCATAGGTCTGAACAGAAACATCTCCAAAGAAGATATAGAGATAGCAGATAAGCATACAGGAAGATGCTCAATATTATATGACTTTAGGGAACTGCAAAGTAAACCAACAGTGAGATATCACTACACACTTCTTAGAATAGTCAAAATCAAAAAAAGTACTGACAACACCAAATGCTGACAAGGACATGAAACAATAGGACATGGAAGTCTTACTCACTGCTGGTGGGAATGTAAAATAGTACAGTCACTTTGGAAGACAATTTGGCAGTTTCTTATAAAACTAAACATAATTTTACCATATGATCCAGTAATTACACTCCTTGGTATTTACCCAAATGACTTGAAAACTTACGTTGACACAAAAACCTGAACATAGAGTGTTTGTTTGTAACAGTCTTATTTATTAATTGCCAAACCTTGAAAGCAAGCAAGACATTCTTCAACAGGTAAATAAACAAACTGTAGTACATCCAAATAATGGAATATTATTCAGCAAAAAAATAAAGGCTCTGAAGGCACAAAAATACATGGAGAAACCCTAAATGCATACAGTAAGTGAAAGAAGCCAATCTGAAAAGACTATCTCCTGAATGATTCAAACTACATGACATTCTGGAAAAGGCAAAATTATGGAGACAGTTAAAAGTTCAGTGATTGCTTGGGATTTAGGGGTGAGAAGGGATGAACAGATATAGCACAGTGGATTTTTCAGGCAGTGAAACTCTTATTCTATACAATACTGTAATCATGGATACATGGCATTACACATTTGCTAAAACCCATGGAATGTACAACACAGAGTGAACTCAATGTAAACCAAGGACTTTAGTTAATAATAATAATATGTCAATATTGACCCATCAATTTGAACAATTGTACTTCAATAGGGCAAGATGTTAATAATAGGAGTAATTGAGGGTTGGGTGGGGGGATTTGGGAACTCTGTACTTTTTTCTCTATTTTTTTCTGTAAACCTAAAATTGCTCAAAAATAACATATTAATTAAAATATATATAAAAAGATGAGGATGAAATGAAGACACTCTTAGATAAAACCTGAGGGCATCTGTTGCCTACAGACTGACTGTACAAGAAATATTATGGGAAGTTCTTCATGCTGAAACCAAGGGATACCAGACATAAGAGCTACACCTACATTGAAAAAGAAAAACTCCAGGAAGCTCAATGAATTTCAAGTAGGATAAATTCAAAGAGATCCATACTGAGAGAAACTATAATCAACTTTTGAAAGCCAAAAACAAAGAGGAAAATCTTGAAAGCAGCAGGAAAGAAACAACCTGTTATATACAAGGTATCCTCAATAAGATTTACTGTCAGTTTCACATGAGAACCATGAGGTCTAAAAGCAGTGGGATGATATATTTAAAGTGGTCAAAGAAAAAAACTGCCACCCAAAATTTCTGTATCTCACAAAACTATCCTTCAATAAAAAGAGAAATTAAGACATTCTCAGATAACAAGAAATGCTAAAGAGAATCCTTCAAGCTGAAATGGAAAAATACTAGACAGTAACTCAAGCTGTATGATAGAATAAAGAACACCAATAAAATAAACTGCATAAATAAAAAGCCAATGTTGCTGTGTTTTTGTCTTCCTATATAACTTAAAAATAAATGCATAAAATGATAATTACAAATCTATGTTAATGGACACACAACATATAATATGTAATTTGTGATAACATATATTGGGAATAACATGTATGGATATGTATAGGGGCAGAGTTTAAATACTCTTGAAGTTAAGGTGGTATTAATTCAAACTAATGTATTACAAGTTTAAGATGTTAATTATAAGCTCCAGGGTAACAACTAAGAAAATAACTAAAATATATACAAAAAAAAAAAAAGGAAATGAGAAGGTATATGGTACACTACAGAAATCAAATATAAAATAAGGAACTAATACCTAAAATTAAAAAAAAAGGGAGATTAGGACATAGACATGTATAGAGAAACCAGGTGAAGACCCAAGCAGAAAATGACCATCTAGACAATGAGAAGCCTCAGAAAAAATCAACTTTCCCAATACTTTGATCTCAGACTTACAGCCTCCAGAACTGTGAGAAAATAACTTTCTGTTCTCTAAGCCACCTAGTCTGTGGTAATTTATTAAGGTAGCCCTAGTAAACTGATACATTATAATTAATCATTTTAAATATAAATAGAGTAAACTTTCAATTAAATGGCAGAGATTTGCAGACTGGGTTAGAAAACATGATCCATCTATATGCCATCTCCATGAGACTCAATTTAGATTTAAAGACACAAATAGGTTCAAAGTGAGAGGATGGAAAAAGGTACCCCATGTACACAGTAACCCAAAAAAAAGCTGGGGTGACTACAGTATCAGATAAAACAGATTTTAAGTAAAAAATATATGTTACAAGAGAAAAAGATGGACATTGTATGTCTTAATATGCTCAGGCTGCCATAACAAAATGTGATAGACTAGGAACTTCAACAACAGACATCTATTTCTTCCAGTTCTGGAGGATGAGAAGTCTTAGATTAGAGTTGTCAGCATAGCTGGTTGGGTTCTGGTGAGAACCCTGTTCCATGTCTTGCTGATAGTGGCCTTCTTGCAATATCTTCACATGGTGGAAAAAAGAAAGCTCTATGATCTTTTCTTATAAGGGCACTAATGAGGACTCCACCCTCATGAATTTACCTAAACCTGCTTACCTCCCAAAGGCCAAAATACCTTCCTCCTCTAAATACCATCATATTAGGGTTAGAGAAGTCTTTCTTCTCTAACATCTGAATTTCGGTGGGGGGAGGTTACACAAACATTAAGTCCATAATAGTACATATTAATCAAAACATAATCCATCAAGAAATGAGAATTATAAACATATACATAATTAACAACTATGTGAAGGTGCAAAATATATGAAGCAAAAACTGAAAAATGGAAGGAAGAAAGATAGTTTTATAATAATAGAGCTTCAATACCCCCAGTTTCAACAGTGGGTTGAACAACAATGCAGAAGTCAATAAAGAAATATAGGACTTGAACAACACTATCAAGGAACTATACACACACACACACACACACACACACACACACACACACACACACAGAACACTCCACCCCACAACAATATAATACATATCTTCTCAAGTGCACATTAAGATTCTCCAGGATGAGCCATGTTATGCTATTAAACAAGCCTCAATAAATTTAAAAATATTAAAACCATACAAAGAGTCTTCTCCAGTAACAATTAAATGAAACTAGAAATCATAAGAGAAGGAAAAAATCATCATATTCATGTTGCCAGATTGAGGATAGACCCCTCTGAACATCCCTCTCAATTTAGCAAGTGTTAAAGCAGAAAAAGGTAAAAGTTAAAAAAGTAATTTCAAATTTAAGGATAAGAGCTTGACTAGGCTTGAAAATTGACTACAATGTTACAGTTGTTTCAGTGGTGGTAAATGAAAACTTCCATTTCATGTACCACGTAGCCACAGACTCCTACATGAGCAGAGAGACTGGCAGGAGCTCAGGACACCCTCAACTTGTATTTCTTTTCTTTCACCTAATTTGCTAGAAAAAATGTCCATTTTTAGAAGTGTACTAGCTAAAAAAAAAAGTTCACAAGGAAAACACAGAACTTCTTTTCTTGGAAACGTTTTACAGTCATTAGTTATTGAAAACTTGTAACATAAGGCAGAGTAATCATACCATCTCCATTTTATTTTGTAGATAAACATAGATGTGACTTACATAAAGTGACATACCTCATTAGAGATGGTTAGAGCAGGATGGCAAACTATAGCCCACTGGACAAATCTGGCCTGCTGCTTGTTTTTGAAAATAATATTTAATTGGAACATATAGGAATGCTCACTCATTTGCATATTGTTTTATGGCTGCTTTCACACTACAACAGCAGAGTTGAGTAGCTGCCACAGAGAATCTGGCCCAAAAAGCCTAAAGTATTTGCTATCCAGCCCTTTAAGAAAAAGCTTGCCAATCCTTGCTAGAGAATTAAAACTCAGTGGACTATTTATAATACCACTTATTCTAATGCTTCTTGTCTCAGGAATAGGAAATGTGACTGAAGGAACATGATGTAGTCAAGAGAATACAGTGTTTTAAGAGACAAAAATGAAAACAAAACAAAATTAAAGATTATTTTTCTGGTTGTGCCATTTACTGTGTGACACTGGGACAGTCACTTCACTTCTCTCTCTCTGTTTCTATACCTGTAAAATAAGAGATTTGGGCTATGTAGCAATATCTCTCCAATCAAACTATTATAGTCTACACAACTCAGGTTACAAATTAAGAAGCTAGTTAATATCTCTCCAATCAAACTATTATAGTCTACACAACTCAGGTTACAAATTAAGAAGCAGTAGTGAAGGCATAAAAATTCTTAAATTCTGGTATTTTATATTTTATTTCTCCAGGTGGACAAAAAAAGCACTAAGGTGTTCTAAATCACAACCATTTTAAAAATAAGTAATTTTTCCCAATTTTATAGGTGAGGAAACTGAGGCTCCAGAAAGGACAGTGTCTTACAAAAGGTTACCCATGACAAAGAAAAATTCTGAAATGTCCTAAATTAAGTGACATAAGGGCCAGAGAATGATGGGAGAGAACAAGAGAAGGTCATCAGTCAACAGCTGCAAGCTGTAGCTAAGCTGAAATTTCACATTCCTAAATGAAGTAATTTCAACAATCTTCTAATAGGTCCCCCCAGGACCACCTCGTCCCCCATGCGCATGACCAGTGTCTGACCATCATCAACAACCAATCTACAAGCCTTCTCTATGGACTAACCACCTATCCCTAGACTTCCCCTCCTTCACATTAGCCTGCCTTCCTTATCTATAGCCAAAGTGAATTTAAAGTAGTTTTTTTTTCCTGTCATTAATACTGTACTGCATATCTGAAAGTTGCAAAAGAGTAAATCTTAAAAGTTCTCATCACAAGAAAAAAAATGTTTGACGATGGGTGTTAACTAAACTTACTGTGGTGATCATTTCACAGTATATACAAATATCAAATCATTATGTTGTACACCTGAAACTAAAATAAATGTGAGGGAAAAGAACTTTTTCTTTGAGACCCCTCATAAATGTGCCCTGTTTCTTGAATCTGGTGGATAAGTTGTTTCTGTAACTAGCCTTGCTGCTGGTGAGGCAGAAACTTCCCATCCCAAGACTCAGTCCTCATTCTGGCTAGCATCTGTAAAAGTTCAATAAACCATTTTATTTCAGAAATCTCTTGGTCTCTAGAGTTTTGGATATATCATCAGCATATGCTTAATGTTTCATTGTCTAGTGTGTTACCAACATAGCATGTACAAAATCTAGTGTCATGAATATAAAGTGTACAGATCAAGGCAGATAATGCAAATGCTGGGTGGTTCTGTGGTGAACTAAAGACTGAACGTCCTATTTAAAGGGAGCACCCACCACTCAGCTAGGGCCAACTGCTGAAATACAGGAATGTGGGTCCAATATTGCCAGATCTTTAGATTTTATAAGAGAGGATGGTATCTCCAATTTTATATATTTCAATTTTTAAATGCTGGCAACTGATTCAAATGTTTAAAAAACAAAGTGGGCTGGATTTAGCCCACAAAACTTTGCAAATCTGTACTAAATAAACTTTTTTAAATTGACAGATTAGTGACTTAAGAATGCAGACATTCCCCAACTGATGATGGCTTGACCTACGATTTTTCAACTTTACAATGCTGTGAAAGCAATATGCATTCAGTAGAAACTGTACTTTGAATTTTGAATTTTTATCTTTTCCCAAAGTAGAGATATGTAGGTACCATTTCTCTAGTGATGCTGGGCAATGACAGTCAGCTCCCTGTTCACGAGGGTAAACAACTGATACAAACAACCATTCTGTTTTTCACTTTTAGTACAGTAGTCAGTAAATTACATGAGATATGCAATACTTCATTACAAAATAGGTTTTATATTAGATGATTCTGCCCAACTGTAGGCTGCTGTAAGTGTTCTAAGCACATCTGAGGTAGGCTAAGCTAAGCTATGCTGTTCGGCAGGTTAGGTGTATTAAATGCATTTTTGACTTATGTTATCTTCAACATAAAACAGGTTTATGTGGATGTAACCCATCGTAAGTTGCGAAAGATCTATACACTGATACCTCAACTTCTGTATAAATTCTTAATTAAGCAAAGTAATAGGGGCTAGGGAGAAATCTTAACATCAGCATTAATTTTCCATTGAATATTCTATCAGAAGTGCTCATAGTAAAATCACACGATTAAAAAAGTTGCTTCTATTTCAGGACCTGTGGTGAAGGTACTAATAAATAAGTAAACAGGACATCAGAAAAAATTATAGATCCTGGATAATATTAGAACCAAAAAAATCTGTTGAGTAATTAAAATTGGCTATATTTGTAAAATGGAAAATCCAAATCATAGTTAATTTACATTGGCTTTAAAAATAATGGAGATGGATAGGAGTTACTGATTTGTAACTTTTAAAATATATTACAATTAAGGAAGAAATTTATGTTGTTGATTTAAGTTATAGAAAGCCATATGAGAATACTGTACATGCTTTGACAAACAATAAACTAAGTTCTAAATAAAGTAAAGCTCTGACCTACTGGTAGTTACCAAAGGAATCAATAAAATGTTTAACTTTTCCACTCAAAAAGCCATAGGAGTGGCAATATTTTATTATTTGTTTTTTTGAAGTAGACATAAAGGAGGGCAGGAGGAAAATGGAGAGGAATATAAATGAGTATTTCTTGGGAATATTTTTGGCCTTCACAGAACTATTAATTATACCTCTACAATGTGCTGTGATTTTGAATACAGTTCAGTAGACTAATTATTATGTAAAAGTTTAAATGAAATCATCAATGTGGTACAGGGAAAAGAACTTTAGGTAAAATGAAATAACTTTCCTCACTGGCTTCAATTCAAAAGTTTGAAGATATCTTCCCACTGAAGGAAAAAAAACATTCCAAAGGCTAAAATAAAACTTTAAAGAAGATGAGATTAGGATAGTCTTAAATCCATGACGTAACTCATGTTAGAAAGTTTCAATGTGTTCAAAACTAAGCAGGATTTCCCTCCCAGCTTGGCATGGTGCTCTCACTTCTGCCTTTCTTCAGGTGAGAATAAACTGTCCCATCTACATTATAGTTTGAAAATACTTTAAATCACAGCTTCAGGTTTGAAAAAGAGTAAGTAGCCCAGTTACATTTATATTTACTTAAGTACTCCATTACATTGCACATATTTAAAATGATGGGGACCCCTATTAAGTGCTAAAACGTTGATAAAAGCTGGACAAAAGACTTAACCTCTTTGTCCCCGAGTTTCTTTTTATCTAGAATGATAGCATTGTTATGAGAATTAAATAAATAATGCAAAGTACTTGGTACACAGCAAGTGTTCAATAAATGTTAACTATTATTATGCAATAAAATGGTTACTCACTCTTTTGTTGAGACAAATAACAGGCCACAGGCTGCAACCTAGTGTGCAACAGCAGCAGAGACAACCACACAGCAGCCATTTCACATTGACTGGGAGAGCCTTTTTCAAACATGCATTCACACGGCCAATGCTGGTCTTAAATTCTTCCGGGGCCACCTACAACAAAGGCATAGTCTTTAACAATTTGTGGGAAGCTTTCTATTATTTATCTCTCAACCAAAAGAAAATGTTTGTCTTATTATAAATATTTCAAATAATTACATGTCTAAATATACTTCCTCCCTATATATATATATATATATATATATATACACACACACACACACACTCTTGGGTGATACTAGAAAGCAAAAGGATATAATTTCATGTTTACAGAATTTATTATGTTTAAAAACAATCTTCTAAAATTACCAATAATAAAATGGGTGGTAAAGGACAGCCGTCAAGCAGTATTCCTACCAAATATTCTCACTATTAAGATAATATTATTTATGGTCTCCAGTTTAAAAGTTGGCTAAGACTAGAATCATCATCTAACAGTAAAACCCTAAATAATACCACAGGAAATGGAATTAAAATTAGACCTTGGAAATATTCCCAGATTACTTTAAAAAAGGCAACTCTCAAACCTTTTCTCCCTGTCAAATTTGCAACATAGCAAAATCTTAACACTTGCCACTGTAGGGAAAAGCTACACTAACAAAAGACAGTGAGGAGAAATTACTCAAAAAATGGTCTTAATATTCATCAAAAAATGGACTCATAACTGCTGTAAATTTTGAAAGTTCAAAGTCCTTAAGTATACAAATTTAATATTTTTAATTACTACCTCCATTCCTGGAAGTGGCTGCTTGTGCCTCTCTGTAAACAATGACAAAAGTCAGTTCAAAGGCAAGAGCATGACAGGTATAATTAAGTTTATACTGAAAATTCTCCTTGAAGGTTATACAATTCAAAGGTATACTAAAAAATAGTTTACTTTCAATGAAATCACATTTCTGGATCACAAAAATTATCCCTTTCATTTATAAAGCTGTCAGAGTGTAAAATCTATGGGAAAAAATTTTAGTGTCGGTCATGCAAAAATTACGAAATTGTTAGGAATAATAAACTGCTGTAAAATAAAAACCCTGTTAGCATATTTGGTATAAAAAATATGGAGCTTTACAACTCTTCCAAGTAAAAATTGTACTAGATGAATCAATTTATTACATTTTTGTGTTTTAGTAGACACACCTTCAACACTACAAAACACATATCTATTAGTAGACGTTAGACACATGATCACAGAATTCAGCACCATCAGGACTAAAACATTAAGTAATTATATTAGCTTTATTAGAATTGTTCATGGCACCTAGTAAGGTTAATTGCATAGCCCATAAATTTGTCTTTCTCATATGTTAGAGAAAAACAGTTGTGAAACTGGAAGGCTCTAAACAGTACTCAACATGGTAAAAGTAAACTAATTTCATTCTCCATCTAAATAAAATCAGTCAATGATTGCTGTGGGCAATATGACCTAAAAACAATCATTGAGTAAAAAGAATTCCAATTGAATTACTACATTTGTGGGGTGAATATGAAAATAAACTCAGAGAACCACGCCCTATAACTGAAAACAGAAAACGTTAAAAGGCTAATAACCACAGTTCAAAATAAATCAAGATTTGGATTCTAGTTATTTTAGTATTTAGTATTTTAATAATAACTGAAAAATCCTAGGCAAATTCATGTAATTTTTTCTGAGTTTCAGTTTCCCATCTATAAAATGAGGATAACCTTTGTTTTATATACCTCACAGGTAATGGAAATTATGCTTCAGAAAGAACCTCCTGACTGGAATGCCTTGAAAAAGTCAGTCAGTGAATCATCTCTCCGACTAGATTTGGAGAGAAGATAAACAAAGCTCTCTTTTGCAAGGCCTCTCACCTGAAGGCAAGAGGTCTGATCAGGTAACAATAAGCCACAACTTTGCTACACATTGTATTATGAACAAAAGGACAATCTGTTACATTTTGAATGCAAATTCAAAATGCTCCTCAGTTAATTCTTCTGAGACAAAAAGATGTTCTTTTTAAAAACAAAGTACCAAGCTGCTATCTTAAGATTTACCTCCCATTATTCAACTTTTTTCCTAGCGAATCACTGAACAAACAAGTCAAAATAAGGAAAACATATATTTAGCTTTACGTTACTATCAGTTTTCTTTAAATTGTGTATCCAGACAATAACACATTTTAAAAATATGGAAAATTTTGAAATAAACTCCTGTAAATCATAAAATTACTAAATCTGTTCATTTACAAGTTTAAGTGCTTGTAATTAGAATTTAAATTTTTATTTAGGAAGTATATAGTTTTTAAAATTTGTATTTAAATGACTTAAAAAGATAGAAGAGTGAAGCTAAAGCCAGAAACCAATCAGTCCAAAAAGCAGAACATATAACTTTTGTTTAAAACACTGCGAATGAAGTAAATTATATGCCAAGGAATAGAAAATCTGTTATAGAATGTCTTTCATTACATGCTTTTGGAAATGAATTAACAAAAACATTTCTAAAATATGGCAATTCTCCTCCTTCTTTACCAAAAGTCTCACCACTTTTAAACACTAGTCTGAATCTGTACTCTCCTACCATGGGCAAAAAATATTCAAGTTACTAAAAATGAGAATTCAGATTTCTGAAGTCATAATAAATACATCAAAAAGAAACCTTTTACTAGAGTTTCCAACAATAAAGTAAAATCTGCATTTTGACTTTTAAAAGGAGGCCAAGATTGTCTTTGAAAAAAAATCTGTATTTGAATAACAGTAAAGTCATAAAACAGAAAAAAAGACATAGGAAATGAGAACTGGTTAACTCCCGATTTTAAACAATGTGAAAGAAACATTTAGTTAACTGTGTGGAATCAGAGTTAATAACATTTTACTCATTTACTTCCACATAATTGAGTATCTCTAGTAATGAAGGTTAGATGGAAGGCCTTTACTTTCTAGCTGAACAGTTAGAAAGGCTTTCTAGCCGGCAGGTTGTAAAGAAACAGTCAATTCCTTTTGACTTTCTTGGAAAGAAAAAAGAAAACCACATCATAGAGGTGGGGTAATAGGTCATAATATTTTATAACAGGATGCAAGAGACTCTGAAAACTGAAGAAAATCTAAGCAAAACTCAGCAGGATTGATTGGCCTCCTGCAATCATGGGGAACACAACCCTATTAATCATTTGTCATATTGGATCACAGTAGTAAAGGTCGATTTTATGGCTTACGGTTCCTAACACTGAACACTCATCTCCCCATAACAACATTTAACTGTTTCAAGCTGAATGCTGGAAGCTTTTATTTCTTTACTAAAGTTCTGTGGTTCTTTCATTTTCTGGTCACCAGAATCTGTGTGTATACACTTGCTTGCTATGTCCTATCATGCCAGGAGGAGTTACCTTTAGTGAAATGGGGGAAACAACATTTTCTGTACTTTATAAAATTATCTTTTTGTTTTCAAAGCATTAACACGTAATACGTACAAAATTATTATTGAGCCACAGAACTTATCAAAATGGATTTTTCGGTTTTCAGAATTCACTCTGTGCAATTTTAGGCATAAAAGCTATTCAGAATACCATTAATGCAGGAAGACTAATTTTATAAAAGGTAGATTTATTTTTCCATTTTAGCATTTATTCATTTTTTAAATATTTTTACACAAAGGCTGGAATTTGGACTGTTTTTTCCTTTTATTTCTTTTTTTCTGGCATGTAAATTCTTTTTGCCTCTTCCCGCAGTTATCAGAGAAGCATTCTGATAATCCAAAGTAACCTATACAAATGAAAAAGTGCCTACTGCAGAAAAATGAGGGTAATGTTACCACCATGTGACTTAAAAACCAGACTTCCAGAATTCCTTTAAGTATTTTTTCATCACCAAACACTAAGCTAAGAAACATCACAGTATCACTTATGCCTTATCTAACTAATATATGCGAAATTTTGTTCTCTTTAAATAATACACACTAGAATAAATATCCAGCCATTATATGTGTTACAAAACAAAGGATCACTGGAAAAGAATGGATGTCTTTAAGAACAGCTCATATCCTGATCATTTAGGTTGTGTGAATACATACCGAAAGTAACTTAACATTCGCACTCATGCAGTTAAAAAAAACTGTACTATCTTTCGGGCAGAATTTTTAATTTCAGAAGGGTTGGAAAGAAATAAAGAGGTGTGAAGAAGTATCCCGAAGATTCCTTGGGCACATAAAATTGGCATATTTCAGAGACAGATAATTCTTGTGCCTGGGGACTCTATTCTCTGACATAGTTTTTGTCAATTTATTTTCTAGAATTTCTTGGACTTGTAATTCAGATATTTTTAAAAACTAAACCAGTAAAAAGCTGGATGTAACTGTCCAGACAATACATGCAGCAGCATCAAGGGAAACATGAATAAATTTTCTACTGTATAGATGTTTTAACTGACATTCTTTTTAATTTTAATATTGAATTTGCTATCTTTCCACAAACAGATTATTATTCAAGAGACTTTTCCATAGCTTTTTTTTTTCATTTGGAGAAAACATTTATGATTAATTCATATAAAATAAATCTAACTCTGAACTGCTGCTTCAATTGGTGAATTATTCTCAATGATCAGGATAGGAAGGTAGAACATACTAGACAGTGAGGCCAGAATCTCACTTCAAAGAGATCTTTGTATCCTAGGAAGTTAAACAGTCACTTATTTTCTAATGTTAACTTAGCCAGAGACTATCTCCACTTGCTTATTATTACCTCAGGACAGACAAAAAAGATCAGTAACCAAGAGCACAAATTATTGTTGGGAACACAGAATACACCATTACTCAGATGAAGAATGTAAAAGTAGCAAAAGCAATTAAAAATTGAAAGCTGTTGAGTACAGAAAATTGAAAAAACAATCAAGGTGAAACTGGATAGACTGATGAAGAATGGTCAACAGCAACCACAAGCATACACTGGAAAGCTATTAAGAACCTGACAATATACAAGGAGTTTTATTTATGCTCTCATTTTAATCCTTACAACAAGAAATGAGGTACTATCATCATCATCATCTCTATTTTTCATGTAAGAACTGAAGCTCACAGAACTGGCTTGCCCAAGGTCACAAGGCCAGTAAATGACTTATCTTGTATTCCAACACAGATCTGACCTCAAAGCTTGACTACTCTATACACCATCTCCAGCTAGCTCCCATTCTTCAGGGGGAAAATGAAGCAAATAAAGCATAAAATACCTTTCAGGGTTAAACAGTATAGGATTTCTTATGCTCTCACAGATAACCCTAGAAGAAAGAAATAGGTCTGCTGTCTTTTTTCTTTCCCCTGTCAGCTAATGAGGGCGGGGAAAAGATTGGGATTAGGTCAAAAGTGAAGAGAGTAGGCAGCTAGAAAATGTATCATGACAAAAAATTTTGGAGCCAATATTAGTACAAGTATTTTATCCATTCTCAAGTTTAAAACGAGAGGACAAATTAAAAGGAAATTAAAGCTTGAATAGGTAATATAGTCACATGATTCAAAAATCAAAACAACACTAAAAGATATTCAGAAAATGCTCTCATCCTTACCCTGGCCTCCATCCATCCCATTCCCCTTATCCCATCAAGGTAATCACTTCTATTAGTTTCATAGGTATCCTTCTAGAATTTTTTATACAATTATTAATGTGCTGATTTCTCCCCTTTATTACACATACACACTGATTTGCACCTTGCTTTTTCACTAAATGAAAGAAATTAATACTAAAATAGCATAAAAGTCCTTTAAAGAATGGAATGATTTTAAAATATGACCAAAATCTATACTGACAAATAGCCTTATTCTAGTACTAAAATTAAACATAATTATATTAAACTATAGGCTTGAAAGTATAAAAACTTCTTTTAATCCCAAATCATCATTTCAGCTATTGACCATTTGGAAACTTCTGAGTATTTTGTACTATAATGGCTTTTCTCTTTCTTCTTCTATATTTCCTCAAGTAACAAACATGTGTAAATGACTTTGTGACTTAGAGCCTTTTCCTTTGGGCCTAGAAGTTAACATTACTGTTGTAAGAGGATTTTCCAATAGTTTCAAATTCTAGGAAGTCTTTGAATATTGAGCCTCAATGCTAGAAGATACTAATGAATAGAATAACCAGAGAACAAGAAGGTAGTAATAATTTATTCCAATTTTAGAAACTCAAACGATCTAAAAAGCAGAAAATATCTAACCCAAAATTTGATTCTTTTGATGTACAAATCATACCACCAGGACACTTTAAAAATAATTGACACAAAGATACAATGATAACTTTGTTAACTCTAAACATTGCAATTACTGAACTAAATGAAAATAATTATAGATACCAGTGCTGAGAAAAAAGACAAAACTGGAAAAACTGAACAGGTAAGTAAATACAGCCTGGCATTAACGGACAGAGAATGAACAAAATAACTGTTTACAGGCTAGTCATGGAGATAGCTTTCAGTCACTTAACTTTCAGTAAAGCCTTCAAGTACTCCGGCCTCTTGTTAATAGACTTCACTACCAGTGAGTCAGAGTGCCTGTTATAAATAAACCATAGAACAATGCTTTTAAAACTGAAAAGTTCAAAGCAAATTCTCACTTACCTTCCCTGTTAGAACTGAGGGAAATTCAGTATCAAACTTGTTGCTCAAGCCAAACCTTAAAAAAAAAAACAGGACAAAATATGTTCTACCCAGAATATTTAACTCTTCCCCTTTTAAAAAATTACAAACCCATTCATTTTTCTTTTGACACATGGTTTAAAAATTTGTCCTAAAATAATTTTATGGTATTTATAGAAAATAAATATTTGACTATTAACCCAAATTATTAGTAAAAGAAATTTGAGAGAACATTAAACTAGGATTCTAACTAGATCCACAACATGGGATTTTAAAATAAAAAATTACAGCAACACTGATACAGAGCTGGAAATATTACAATTTTTGACTGAAATGTTTCTTTTAAAAACTATTTTAGTTGGTAACTTGGAACTGCTTGATGGGTATAAGTACGTAGGAGTAGATATAATATTTTTCTTTCTACTTTTTTGTGTATGTGAAAAGTTATTTTTTTGTTATTGAAGTACTGTTGATATATAATCTTATATTGGTTTCAAATGTACAACACAGCGGTTCAACAGTTACCCATATTACTAAATCCTCACCCCCTCTAGTGCAGTCACTATCAGTCAACATAGGAAGATGTTACAGAATCACTGACTACATTCTCCATGCTGCACTTCCATCCCCATGACCAACTTATATTATGATTGCAAATTATTGTGCCCTTTTATGCCCTCACCCTCCCCACCCACTCATACCAACCCTTCCCCCATGGTAACCACTAGTCACTTCTCAGTCTCAGCCACTACTTAACAGTCTACTGCTGTTTTGTTCCTTCTGTTTTGCTTTGTTTCCATATTCCACAAGAAAGTGAAATCATATGGTACTTGTCTTTCTCCACCTGGTTTATTTCAGTGAGCATGACATCCTCCAGATCCATCCATGTTACTGCAAATGGCAGGATTTGTTCTTTTTAATGACTGAATAATAGTCCTTGGGTCTATGTGCCACTTCTTTATCCATTCATTTATTGATAGACACTTAGGTTGCTTCCCTATCTCAGCTATTGCAAATAATGCAGCAATAAACATAGTAATGCATAGATCTTTTTGAATCTTGGGTTTTGTTTTCTTCAGGTAAATTCCTAGAAGCAAAATTTTGAATGGTATATCTATTTTTAGCTTTTTGAGGAACTTCCATACTGCTTTCCACAGTGGTTGTACCAATTTACATTCCCACCAACAGTGTAGGAGGGTTTCCCATCTCTCCACATCTTGCCAACACTTGTTATTTCTGGTCTTTTGGATAGTGGCCATTCTGATTGGTGTGAGGTGGTATCTCGTGCTTTTGATTTGCATTTCCTTGATGATTAGCAATGTGGAGCATCTTTTCATGTGCCTACTGGCCATCTGTATTTCTTTTCTGGAGAAATGTCTGTTCAGGTCATCTGCCCATTTTTTAATTGGGTTTTTTTTTTGGTGTTGAGGTATATGAGTTCTTTATATATTTTGGATGTTAACCCCTCATCAGATGAGTCACTTACAAATATATTCTCCCATATTGTAGGATGCCTTTTTGTTCTGCTGATGATGTCGTTTGCTGTACAGAAGCTTTTTAGTTTGATATAGTCCCACTTGCTCATTTTTTATATTGTTTCCCTTGCTTGAGGAGATGTGTCCAGGAAAAAATTGCTCATACTTATGTTCAAGAGATTTTTGCTTATGTTTTCTTCTAAGAGTGAAAATCTCCCTAATAAAAACTAATACAATGTTTTGAACTATAGAGTTTAACAACTTATGATCAGTTACTATCAGAGACTTAAAGGTGGTCCTTATGAATGGTTTTTATGTATGTGCCCAACCAACTTTGAGAAAACAGATCCCAGCCTTGAAAGCTCTAACTCTCTTCAAGTATGCTTATTGAAATCTGTAGTAGGAAGTCAAGGTGATTTTTGTAAGTCTTCATTCCCCTACTTGTTAATTTCAGGAGGGATAACAATGATCACTTCCTGCATATTACATGATATAGTGACTACAATTTTATGTTAGTAGATGGTGGATTCCAAGCAAAAGGGAAAAGGCACTTTTATTAAGCTTGTGAGGTAGGAAATAACAGTTAAGATACCAGTAAGTACTTACCATGGGCTAGAGCCTAGATGCTGTGCTAGATAAATACATTACTTGTAAACTTTGAATGCTGCAAGAGTAGTATTGTAATCCCTGTTTTACAGACAAGGAAGCTGACACTCAGAAAAACATTTTTTCCAAAAAGTAATTAATTAAGTGACTTGCCCAAAGAAATATATCTAGTAAGGGGAGCAAGGGGACCAAAATTCAAATGCTGATCCTGAAGTTCTTTCTATCTTATATCAAGTTCCTCAAGAACAGAAACTATGGCTTATTCATTTTGCTATCTTCCATTATGCTTATATAGTAGATGTTTAATAAAAGTTTGTTGAATAATAAGCTATCGTACTGTGTGATTCAACTGATCTTGGCATTTTAGACTTAGGTAACTTTAAAGACATGTTGAGAATCCAATGTCCTATTAAAACCTTAGGTGGGAATATCATATATTTTCCTTGTATATCATTTATGCTAATAGCTCCTCTGGGACACAAGCCAGTCTTAAACACAAAGATCTCTATACTTAGCATCTAGCAGCACAGTACTTATCTGTGCATACATATACTATACTTTGTATGTTTAATATGTATTTTAAAACAATAAATTATATATTCTAAAATAGTTGATAAAATTAATTAGCAATTATAAAAAGACCTTAACTTCATTTAAAAAATACTTCACTACTTTTCCAAGTGTCAGTACCACATGTAATGAGAACATAATATATTCTCATAATAACACAGCCTTTAAATCTATACATTGACACAGGAGTATAGCTAAACTTAAAAACAAGATGGCATACCCAGTACATGAATTTTTATGGCAACTTTCATTGTACTGTTTGAGAAAGTGACACTTTATTATTAAAATTATTTGTAATTGCGTACTAACTCAGCAATGAATAACATGACAAATATTTAATAGAGCAAGAAACATTTCATTTAAATCATATTTAGCTAAATAGCGACTATCACTAGTCAAAAAAGATATAATTTAATTCATTATTCCACAAAGAGTCAGTTCTTATTGTGTAACACAGAAGGAGATACAGGTTTTATTTTTAGGAAACAGACTTGATACATTTTAAAGTAGAGCTCTATTTCCTTATCTTGTCTACAATGTCTTTATATAAAATGTTAATAACATGCTCCTACCTCCATAGAAATTGCTGCCATTACAGCTTTTCCTAGCTGCTACTCTTACTTTATAGAAAATATGTAGAAGACATAGACAGATCTATTCCTCAAAATGTATGGAATATTTCCATTATTTAAAAAACCCTTAGCTTTGATATTCTTTATGAATCTATCACCAAATGAACTTTCCTTTCTACTGCTTCTGTGTCCTTAATATCCCCTCCTTTATTAACCTTTTGAAACTTGACTTTAGATAGTTACTTTACTGAAAATAATCTTATTCAGTAAACTTATTCAGAAAGACAAGTTCATGTTATCTTATTGCCAAATTCAGTGTTCTCTTCTCAGAACTTTTCCCCTTGAATTTGCATGTGATGCTGATCACTTTGTTCCTAACAATCTCCCATTCTTTCACTCTCCCTTAAATCCTCCCCTAAAAATCTTTCCCATAATTTAGCTTTAGTCATTTGCTTCTCTTAGAGAACTTTAACATTGCATCTATATTTAACAGCTTTGACAATCACTTCTATGCTGATGACCATTAAATCTATATTTCTAGCTCTATATTTTCCAACATGCTCTAGTCTCTCATCCCTACTTGCATACTGAAAACTTCCACTTGGACATCTTGCTACAAAATAGTAACACCTCAAGTGAAACATGTCTAAAATTAAATGTTATCTTTTTATTGGAAATTGGCTCTCCATTTCAAATTCCTTTTCTCTATCAGTGGAACACTAACTCTCTTTAACCTAGGCCTTAGTATTGTTTTTGCACCTTCCCTCTCCTATTTTTTGCAACTTGGTCAAAACTCCTGTCACCTGTTCCTTTGAAATCATTCTCAAAATGATTCCTTGCTTTCCATTCCTACTGCCATGCTGGCTCTTGTCTTTGAGTGGTTCCTCTTGCTTCCTCTCTTTAGTTTAAATCCTATGCAAGCTCCAGTTAAGTTCCAATACCTGCTTGTAATGCCTCCAATGCTCAAACCTTCACAGGTTCTCCCTTTCTCTGAACACTCCTGACTACTTCTAATTTGTACAATACAATTCAAGAGTTGATAAAATATTTTCTTTTATTCTTTGCTGCTCCATGTCAACGATTTAAAGGCAACTTTCCTGTTAGTTTTGTAAAGCAAAGTCTGTACTTTTTTCTGTATTCTTACAGCACATAGCCTAGTGATCGAGTTCTCAAGAACTACTTGCTGTATTCACATTACTAATTTTCTTCTGTAATATAAAAAGAGATTATCTCTTCTTAAATATAAAACATATATTAGAAATGGTAAGGAAAGTGTCATCTTACCTCTTAAAATGCTCCTTTTGGGCCTATATATATCTATGTAAAGATAATGAATTAATAAAGATAAACAAATTAGGCCTATTATGCACTCATAATTCTGGCTAAAAGGCAGTGGATATTGTATTTTATTTGTCAAATGTCTTCGAAGCCCCAAATTTTAATTTCTTGGACAATTTTTTGGAGTAAAGTAAATTGAGGCAAAGAAGGCGGTGGGTCCTCTTAGCTGCCCTCACCTCTTCTCTCCCTCCCTACACTCCTCACTGTTTTTAATCCTTTTGAAATGGTTATACCTCAGTCTTTGAAAACCTTGCACAAATTAATGCTCATGTGTTCAGGCTGTTTAAGAAAACAGATCAAGAGTGTAGTAAAATTCTGCCAACAAGGAATGTGATTTCACTAGAAAATCATGCACTTATAGCAACGCCAATTCTGAAGCATGTGCACTGAACTTTACTTAACACCAAGGAAAGGACTATTTATACCATAGAATTCAAAGAGACTTTCAAAAACATTATATAAACCTTTCATCTTTCATATGGAATAATCATGTATTGCTACACAGTAAAATGGCAAGTTACCAAAGCTTCATTATTCTCAAAACCTAAAATCTTATATTTACCTCTATACAAACACAAATTTAACAATGCATCACTGTAATTCCTCAAAGACAGTTATATACAGAAAAGGCATTCCATTCACTGAGTTGAGAAGTATCAATATTTGTAGTGCTAAGTTTTTTTAGAAATGCACTATTTGGCAAAACTGACCATCTTTTTCAATTCTATATGTAATAACTTCAACTCTTTTAATTTTAATGAGGCAATTTTATAATCCCTGAGAATTGTAATCTCTCATCGCTACTAACTACAGGTGTACTATCAAGGGTAAATATCTACACATTTTAAGTAATACAGAGAGTGTGGTAATGCCTATAAATATGAAAAAAATCTCATGAGATATAATTTTCCTTGTATTTCAATATACTGGATCCAAATATTTATCCTAAAAATATCAAGAAGAAAAGTGATAGATACTAAGTTATATCACTCGGATGTATAGTATTTCTGAAACACTTAATACTTCCAAGAGACATTTCATTATTTCTGTTTCTGTAACCTTAAATATGTGGGAGTTAATTTAGCCACTTTTTAAAATCAAATTTGGAACAAGAGCCCCAAATATCCACTTATGATCATCATCTTAGAATTGGAATTACAATTAGTGTGGTTAGGTCATTCTGCTTCATCAGAAATTATAACTAATTTTATGTTAAAATATTAATACCTTGTTAAAATAACTAGAAGCCAACATGCTAAGACAATACAAGTAGACAGGGATATTCTGACACATACAGGCTTGCTAAACAAGCTTTCAGGGGTAAGGCCATGCCATTCCCCCAATACTGGGTGGGACTGGTGGTATTACTGTATCCATATATACCCATGGTCAGAAACACAACTACTCTCCACAGCATGACTCAACTAGTATTTGATGAGGGCCTATAATAGAGCATGCACTACAGTAGGCATACTGAGTGTTACTGAAGTGAACCAATATTCACTCAACTCACCTTCAGTGACTGGCTACATTAGGGCAGGTACTGTGCTGGGCATTGAGGATTCAGAGGGAACCAGAAATTATTCCTGCCACTGCAGCTTACTATTTAGTGGGGACAGAGAAGACTTGCAAAAGGTGGTGACACATGAAGAGCTAAGCTGAGGGCGGTGGGTAATGGAATTATAGATGTAGGCCCCAGTTTGAGTAGTCAAACAGATGAGAAACAACATACTATGAACAGGAAAATACAAGCAGTGCGGAGAAATGTCAAGAGATTAGGCTGAGCCATGAGAGTCAAGATGAAACCACCTAGGGAGAGTAGAGGATGAGAAAAGCAGTCTGAGAACAAAAACCCTGGAGATCACTGGTATTCAAGGGGCAAAAGAGGAAGAGAAGCCCATGAATGAGACAGTTAAGGACCAGCCAGGAAAATATAAGGAGAACCAGGAGAGTGAAGTGGCCAAGGAATTCCTAGGTTTACTTGGCTGGAAAAACTTTTTTTATGATCAGAATTTGAATACCTTTACGCAAAACATATACCACCTTCCACTTTAACCTGATGCACCATTTTCTGTGACCTGTCTTGCCTCTGAATTCAGCCTGGTATGTTTGTGACCCCTGGAGTAGAAGCCTCCAATAGGGAGTCAAGCTAAGTGTCATGCAGCGGAGAGGACCAGAAAGATAAGGAATGAAAGTTCCCCACTAATTTAGCAACAAGAGGGTCATGGTGATCTTAATAGGGCCTGTTCATCTACAGTCTCGGTAGCAGAATCAAGATTATAAAGGGGTGAAGAAAAAAAAGAAATGGTGAATATAGGTGGACAGGGAAAGAAGAAAGACTAGACAGTAACTAAAGTGGAACACAGGTCTAGGAAGGCTTTGTTTTCCTTTTAAAGAATTAAGAGTATCTCTGACTATATTTACAGGCTGAGCCACTACAGAGGCAGAGAGAGGCAATATGAGAGACAGGAACTGCCTGGAGGAGGTTGGAAGAAAAGGGTATGGAAGGCACAAAACGAGGGGTGAGCTCTGGACAAGTGGAGGGACTCCTCATTGATCTATGAGGTTGGAAGAAGAGAACCCAAGAATTCAGACCTAAGTAAGATGCAATGCAGGTTTTCAGCAGGAAAGTGACATGATTAAACTGTTTTAAGAAAATCAGTTTGGCACAATCATGCAGGATATTGGAGTGGGGAGAGGTGGCAGACTGTGGCAATCATTCAAGCAGAAATGGAGAAAATGAAAAATAGACATTTCAAAAGGCATGATGACATAATTCTGGGACAGACTGGCATAGAACAATTCAAGGAGAAGGAGCAATTAAAATGACTCAAGGATTTCAAATATCAGAATGGTGTTATTAGGGTCAGAAGTGGGGCAACTGGAATGCATAGTCAATGTGGTGAGGAAAAATATCAGGTTTAAGATATATTGAATTTGAGGTGATAGTTCTCAAATTTTAAAACTTTGGAAAGAAACTAAGTCCTCTATAAGAATGGAAAGAAAAAATAAGGGGTGGGAGAGAATAAGAACTATTTCATTTAGATAGGGCAACTGTAACACCCCTATGCCAGAAATAAATGACACAGAAACTAGTATTTTAGATGTCTCAGAATCAGATTAACTATTTCCTAAGGATCTTACTTTACCTGCTATAAAGAAACTCTTATTATTATAGAAAGACCAGTTTCCCAGATCCAGTAAAACTTTCTTCTAAACATTTAATCTTTTTTCAAATCTCAGACATTTATTAACATCAAATATGCTTTCTTGGTGAAAGAATGTGTACAACCAAATAACTTTCCAAACTGTATACATTGATTGGTAATTCAAGCACTGGTTTGCTGCTTTTCAGGTTTGGCTTCAATTAATACCAACAATTACTACCAGCACCCCTACTTCACACTCCTAATTCTAGGATTTTTAAGCCAGGGACATTACACCTATCAATTGAAAATAGGTTAGTAAATACTTCACCATGGTTATGAGAAGAGTAGAATGGAACCACAAATGAGTTTCAGGGTAAATTGCTTCCTTGCTCTTCTGTTTTCTGAAGTTTAGAAAATAATGAGGGAGAGGAGTGTTGGAATATAAAATTATGGACTGGAATAAAAAACCTTCTCCTGTTCAATCATGTGAAATAATCTGCATTGAAGTAAACTTTGTGCCAGAATCATAATTAGTTTGAATAAGAAACTGTCTCCCTTGTGATAAAAGGAATGGAAGTAAAACAGCACAGTAAGCTGGCGTCCGAACATTGTAGGCTATCTGCAAAATTCTTGGACCAAGAAAAACTGGTGAAATTGCTTAACCTGAGAGCAGGTCTAAAAATCTCTCCCAGCTCTTCCATAATTTCAAAATCTTTCGTATAGGTTCCATGGAAAGATCACAAAGTATATTACAATCAAAATACTCAATATTTGCTAAAATCAAAAGCTAACATGGTGAGGGGAGGTGGTTCGTATAATATGTGACTTCGAGATAAAAGGAGCTCAATTGAAAGTCAAAGTGGCTAGGTGGGCCATTATCAAAATTAGAGGTAGCACGACTTGATAGGAAAAAAAGTTCTATTTTGAAAATGCAATGAAAGATAGCATAAGTCATGGGGATGAAAGTACAGCACAGAGAACACAGTAGTTCTGTACCATCTTCCTATGCTGACATAATAACTACATTAGTTGGGGTTAAGGACTTAATAATTTATATAACTGTTGAATCATTATGTTGTATACATTCTTGAAACCAATATAATACTGTGTGTGAACTATACTTCAATTAAAAAAAAAGCATAGTTAAGAGGATGAACACAATACTCAAACTTCCAAGTATTTACAGTCCATGCGCACGAAAACGAGAAAGCATTTTGCAAAGCCCAAAAAACCATTAAAATTTTCTTTTGCTGTGCAACTATATGCTATGAGATCCCTCCCCCTTCTGTTTTCTCACATACAATGAGAGATTTCAATTTTTTAAAAAGTCAATCTGCAAAAATTTTCAAGAAATTATCCTCAGATCCTGGGGGAGTAATTTACATATGTATTTAATGTTTGGGCATACAAAATCTCCTGGAGGCATCTTAAATTATCTCAGGGCTGAAAGGCTTTAGAAATCATGTATCCCAAACCCTCCATTTTTACAGATGGAGAAGTCAAGGCCGAGAAATAGGAAATAACCTGACCAAGGTCACAGGGCCAGTAAGAAGCAAAGCTGTGGCTAAATTACAAAAGCCCTCACTCTTACTCCACTGCTTTTTCTACTTTTCATAGTTGCCTCTCAAGGTGAAACTCTAATTGTGTGATATTTAAGGAATGTCAGAGTGAGGAGTGATCAAGACATGGAAAGGATTATTGTATTCATTCACATAGGATTAGACAGGAAAAAGGGATAGATGAATATGTGGGTGGGTGCACAGTCTACATTATTTTTCACAAAATACATCGTGTTTCTGTTTAGAAAAATCCAAACCTAGGTCTTGTCACATGTTACAACAGTCACTGTGTTCTATTAGACAACAATCTTAGCAGCAAAGAATCTCTGGTACATCCTGCAGTTTAAGGACTATTCACTTTCCAGAAAACACAGAAGCAGAGAGACTCACCCGTACTCCAATCCCCCTGGCTCCCAAAGCCCTAACTTCTCTGCCCTAAACTGCCTGTTTACCTGCCGTTGGTGCATCATAAATTGCATTTTCACTTCCTTTATACCTATTTCCCTCCGTTTCTCCACACCAGGTGTCCTTTCCTAACAGTATGCCTCAGGCAGCCCTCCCCCACTCCACAGGCCCTCTCGATCACCTTCTAAGTCCTTTGTCGCCAAATCTTAGCTTTTTCAAACCCCACGATCCCCTCTCGCTTACACAGTGATGTGGCCGGCGCCGCGCACCAATACAGGGTCGGGGGCATATCTCCGTAGATGCTCCTCGCTCACTACTCGAGGCGGGGGCGGTGTCCCCTCCTCCTCTCCTTCTTCTACCTCCTCTTCCTCCTCTTCTTCCTCCTCCTCCTCCTCCTCCTCCTCATCTTCCTCGTCATCGTCAGGCCCCGATGCAGACGAGGACGACGACGGCGACGACGACGACGTTGCTGCTTCTTCTTCCTCCTCCTCCTCCTCCAATTCCGAGATGGTGTCGAACTCCGCCATGTTGGGTAGCAGGATGCTCATCACGTGATCTCTCGCTCGCCGCCACCCTCTCGGAGGAGAGTTTGGACCTGCCGAGGGGCTGGAAAAGGAGGGGGAACAAAATGTAGAGAAAAAAGTGGGGAGGGGGGCGGTAGGAACACGATTTGAGGAGATGCGCCTGCGTGCTGGGGCACACGAGGAGGGGGGGCTGGAGGCGGGGGCACGAGGGAGACAGGATCAAACCGGTGTACGCTTGCGCGGCTCTCGGAGCAGAGGGGCGTTAGAGGTGAACTCCCGCGAGTTGCGGAGGTTCGCTCTGCAGGGGCTGAGCTCCGTACTGCTTTTCGGCCTTCTGCTGCTTTCATCCGGCGGACGGATCTTCTGGTTTTATTTTGCTATTGATTAACAATGGGTATTATTACCCCTCACCCTCACCTCCCTTCCGCCCCCGTCAGTTCAGGGAAAGTATATTCTGTAAAAGTTAGAACTTTGCCCCAAATATCTCAAGGTATATACCAATCTCCAAGGTATATACCAGACAAAAGGTTTGTTCAGCATTACAGTTTAAAAGACTTTTGCATCGGCAGAACTTTGCCACACCCTAGAACGCATTTTTATTAATATTTTACCGAAGAGGAAACTTTTTATTACTACTACTTCTACTCCTAAGAGGAATTACTGTCTGAGACTGTGCTGTGTTCTATGTGCATATCTCATTTAATTCTTCACAACCTTATATGTACCATGATGATCTCATTTTACAGACCGGAAACCTAGGTACAGAGAAGATAAGTAATTTGCCCAAGGTCATAGAGTTACTAAATGGCAGACCTGGTTTTAAATTTGGGGGTCTTTTGCTTCTAAAAGACCAGTACTCTTTAACGGAAGTGCTATATGGCCTGAAGCTATTAGTAAATGCTTTGTTAGAATGGTGCCTTTGAGGTTGTTTTTTGAAAGGTGTTTGCATTTTGTAGGTTTTTATTTGGGGTGAGGCGGAGAACAGAGGGAGTGGAGGGAACATTCCAACCTAAGGAAACATTAATTAACATCATCCATTTTCCAGACATTGGACTAGACTTTTTCACATACAATATCTCAGTTAACCCTTAAACAATCCTGTGAAGTAAGCATTATCATATCTTTTATTGACTTAGTTTTTATAAAACTGAATATCAGGAAGTTTAATTTATTAAGGTCTATGGTAGTGTTTTGTCCAAAATTTTCCATTTCACATATTCTGTTTTCTCCATACCCACTAAAATGTTGCAGAGACCACATATTTTGAGTTTCCCATTCAAGTTTTAAACTATTTCATACTTAGCAACAGCACAAAAATCCATGTCATAATTCAGGGCTCATTAAGACAGTAAAGTCACACAGCTGCTTGGTAATAAAACAAATTCTGCAATCGAGGTATTCTAATATGAGGTTCACTGCTCCTGCTACACTACAGCTGCATCCTAATTAGTTGGTGAGATTGGGAAAACAGACATAGCCATATTTTAGGATGAGCATTACATTAGCAGTACAGCAGTATAAACAAAGCATTAGGATGTGTGAGGGAAAAGATATTAGTTCTACTAGAAGTATTGATCAAACCATCATCATTCAAGGACTTTGGGTTATTAAAAAAATTTTTTTGTTGTACTCAAAAGCTTGATTATTTTTCAGAAATAGGTTGCAACACTATGAATAAGCAACAAAATCTAATTTTTATACCATAGAGAACGTTACTAGCCAAAATGATAAAGATGGAATCTTAAAATATTTTATAATAGCCTCTGGCAAGACACATGTGTCTTCTTTTCTTGGGTGTTAATAAATAATGCCATACATAATTTATGGGAGTAAAATACCTTAGATTTAAAGTCAAATCAGTATTCTGCACCAGTTCATCTCTTTCAAAAAATAAAAAAGCCATAGGTGATACTAAAAAATTTTCAAACGTATTATCTGTAATGTCCACTAGGTCAATGTGTAGAAAGGGAAATATTTTGCTCATCACTGCTTAAATGGTAGTTTTCTCCTTTTCACCAGTCAGTGTTAGGCTAGGATGGGATATTTGAAGGAGAAAAAGGGAAAGGAGTATAAGGAGTGAGAAGTGCAAATGAGGTACTGTGAAGAAATGATGGCTGTGGAGGATAGGAAGGGAGGAGAGAGAGAGGGAAATTCTGCTGTCAAAATGGAAAGAGGTCCCTGACATTTAGTCAGAAGTCAAAAAGATAAAGCAGTTCAGGGAAGTGCTTGGTTGTTGAAACTCACAAGTGTAGTCAAATCTGCGTATCTGTTTTCTTGCATATACAGAGTGTCCTGAAAAGGTGCATATAATTCCAAAGTTAATTTGTTTTGCTGAAATATAGGAGAATTTGGAATTGGACAAACCAAGAAAAACACATTTTGGCAGTAAACACAAGAAACAGCGTGATTTTTAAATGATACTTAACCAACCATCAAGAATAGTAAAGCTAGGAGTGGATGGAGAAGAAAGCAGGCCATGTAACTTTCTGTCTGTAGTGCTAAGCAGGGCATAGGGGTAATTATTCCATCTGATGGTTGGGGACCTGAAAAGAAGAGTAATGTTTAAAGGACACCTTCCTGTATTTATTCATCTATTTAAGCATATGATTCAGTGATTTTAGTAAATTCATCACAAACTTATTTTAGAACATTCTGTCACCCCTAAAAGAAATCACTGTCCCATTTTCAGTCATTCCCTATTCTCACCTCTAGACCCAGGCAATAATTCCTATACTTTCTGTCTCTATAGATTTCTTCTCTGGACATTTAAATAAATTGTATCATATAATATATGGTCTTTCATGTCTATCTTCTTAGTATAATGTTTTTGAAATTTGTCTATGTTGTGTCTTATGTGAGTACTTCGGTCCTTTTAATTAATAGCATGCCATTATAAGGATGTATTTTGTTTAATCCAGTCACCATTGATGACATTTGGACTGCCTTTACCTTTTGAATATTATGAAATATATTTGTGTGAACACATGTTTTAATTTCTTTCAGGTGGATACCAATGACTGGAATTCCTGGGTCATATGGTAAGACTATGTTGAATTTAAGAAAACTGCCAAACTTTTCCAAAGTGGCTTACTCAGTTTACATTCACACCAGCAAAATACATAAGGGTTCCATTTTTCTCCATATCCTCTCCAACATTTGTCACTTTCTATCTGATTATAGCTATTTTGTGGGTATGCAGTACTATCACATTGTAGGTTTACTTTGCATTTTCCTAATGACTAATGTTGAGCATTTTTTCATGTGCTTTTTGTCCATTTGTATACCTTCTTTGATGAAATGTCTATTCAAATATTTTGCCCCAATTATTAAATTAAGCTCTTTTTCAAAATCACTGAGATTTATAATAGTTGTAGAAAATAATGCACATCTTGTCTACCCTTTACTTAGTATCCCCCAATGGTTACATTTTGCAAAACTGTAGTACACTATGGCAAGCATGAAATTGACATTGATACAATCCACCTATCTTTGTCAGATTTCCAGAGTTGTACATGTACTCATTTGTGTGTGTGTGTGTACGTGTGAATTTAGTTACATGCAATTTCATCACAGCTATAGGTTCTTATGACCACCACCATAGTCAAGATATAGAAGAGTTACATCACCACAAGGAACCCTTGTTACCCTTTTTTAACCATCCACCCAGCAACCATTAAACTGTTTACCATCTATAATTGTTGTAATATAGAATATTATGTAAATTGTATCATACAGCATATAACCTTTGGCCTTTTTGACCCAGCATACTTCTGAGAATCATCTAAATTACTGGGTGTATCAATGGTTCATTCCTTTTTATTGCTGTGTAGTATTCCACAGTAAAGATGTACCACTCTTTGTTTAGCTATTCACCCACAGAAAGACATCTGTTTTTATTTATTTCCAGATTTTGGCTATAGTGAATAAAATCACTATGAACATTTGCGTACAGATTTTTTGCCCTTTAAAGATTGGGTTGTCTACTTATTATTGAGTTATAAAATCCTCTTTATGTATTCTAGCAAGAAGTCCTTTATCAGATATATGGTGTACAAATATTGTCTCCTAGTCTATGGTTTGTCTTTCCAAGTTGTTAATGGTGTTTTTTGAACTGAAAAAAAATTCAATTTTTTTAAATGGAAGTATTGTTGATATACAATCTTATATTGGTTTCATATATACAGCACAGTGAACCAACAGTTACCCATATTATTAAATCATACCCCAACTAGTGCAGTTACTATCTGTTAACATAGGAAGATGTTACAGAATCATTGACTATATTCTCCATGCTGTACTACTATCTCTGTGACCAACTTGTATTATGATTGAGAATTGTTGTGCCCCTTTATCCCCCTCGCCCTCCCCACCCACCCACCTAACACAACATGATAGCCACCACTCACTTCTCACTGTCTATGAGCCTACTGCTATTTTGTTTTACTTTGTTTTTATATTCCAAAATAAGTGAAATCTTATGGTATTTGTCTTTTGCTGCCTGGCTTTTTTTTTGCTAACTATAATACCCTGTAGGTCCATCCATGTTGTTGCAAATGGCAAGATTGCTTTTCTTATTATAGCTGAATAATAGCCCATTGTGTATATGTACAACATCCTCTTTGTTAATCTATGAATAGACAGTTAGGTTGCTTCCATATCTTGGCTATTGCATATAATGCGGCAATAAACATAGGAGTGCATATATCTTTCAAATCAGGGATTTTGTTTCCTTGATTAAATTCCTAGAAGTGCACTTACTGGGTCAAATGGAATTTCTTTTTTTTTTTAATTAAGGTATCATTTATATATAATCTTATGAAGGTTTCAAATGAGCAACATTGTGATTACTACAATCACTCATATTATCAAGTCCCCCACCACACCCCATTGCAGTCACTGCCCATCAGTGTAGTAAGATGCTACAGAGTCACTACCTGTCTTCTCCATGCTATACCGCTTTCCCCATGACCCCCCTATATTATGTGTGTTAATCATAATGCCTTTTAATCCCCTTCTCCCTCCCTCCCCACTGACCCTTGCCATCTCCTTCCCTTTGATAACTGATAGTCTCTTCTTGGAGTCTGGAATTTCTATTTTTAGTTTTTTGAGGAACCTCCATGCTGCTCTCCATAGTGGATGAACCAATTTACATTCCCACCAACATTTCTCCACACCCATGCCAACATGTGTTATTTCTTGTCTTTTGGATAATGGCCATTCTAACTGGTGTGAAGTTATATCTTTTTTTTATTATGGTATCATTAATATACAATCACATGAGCAACATTGTGGTTACTAGATTCCCCTCATTATCAAGTACCCACCACATACCCCATTACAGTCACTGTCCATCAGCATAGTAAGATGCTATAGAATCACTACTTGTCTTTTCTGTACTATACTGCCTTCCCCGTGCCCCTCCCCAACATTATGTGTGCTTATCGTAATGCCCCTTCTCCCCTTATCCATCCCTTCACCCCACCCTCCCCAGTCCCTTTCCCTTTGGTAACTGTTAGTCTATTCTTGGGTTCTGTGAGTCTGATGTTGTTTTGATCCTTCAGTTTTTGCTTTGTTGTTATACTCCACAGATGAGTGAAATTATTTGGTACTTGTCTTTCTCCTCCTGGCTTATTTCACTGATCATAATACCCTCTAGCTCCATCCATGTTGTTGTAAATGGTAGGATTTTTTTCTTCTTATGGCTGAATAATATTCCATTGTGTATACATATCACATCTTCTTTATCCATTCATCTACTGATGGACACTTAGGTTGCTTCCATGTCCTGGCTATTATAAATAGTGCTGCGATAAACATAGGGGTGCATATGTCTTTTTCAAACTGGGCTGCTGCATTCTAGGGTAAATTCCTAGGAGTGGAATTCCTGGGTCAAATGGTATTTCTATTTTTAGGTTTTTGAGGAACTTCCATACTGCTTTCCACAGTGGTTATACCAATTTACATTGCCACCAGTAGAGTAGGAGGGTTCCCCTTTCTCCACATCCTTGCCAGGACTTGCTGTTGTTTGTCTTTTGGATGTTGGCCATCCTCACTGGTGTGAGGTGATATCTTATTGTGGTTTTGATTTGCATTTCTCTGATGATTAGCTATGTGGAGCATCTTTTCATGTGCCCATTGGCCACCTGTATTTCATCTTTGGAGAAATGTCTGCTCAGATCCTCTGCCAATTTTTTAATCAGGTTATTTTTTATTTGGTGTTGAGGTATATGCGTTCTTTATATATTTTGGATGTTAACTCCTTATGGGATAAATAATTTATAAATATATTCTCCCTTATTGTAGTAGGTTGCCATTTTGTTCTGCTGATGGTGTCTTTGATCCATTTCAAGTTTACTTTTGTGTATGGAGTTAGACAATAATCCAGTTTCATTGACTTGACGTGGCTGTCCAGTTTTCCCAACACCATTTATTGAAGAGGCTGTCTTTTCCCCATTTTATATTCATGGCTCCTTTATTGTATATTGATTGACCATATATGCCTGGGTTTATATCTGGGCTGTCCATTTTGTTCCACTGAACTATGGGTCTGTTCTTCTGCCAGTACCATACTCTTGTGGTTACTGTAGCTTTGTAGTACAGGGAGCATAGTACCCCCAGCTTTGTGCTCCTTCCTCAGGATTGCTTTGGCCATTTGGGGTCTTTTGTGGTTCCATAAGAATTTTAGAACTATTGTAGTTCATTGAAAATTGCTGTTGGTATTTTGAGAGGGAAGCCTTGAATCTGTAAATTTCTTTGGGCAGGACAGCCATTTTGACAATATTAATTCTTCCCATCCATGAGCATGGGACAGATTTCCATATATTGGTGTCTTCTTTAATTTCTTTCATGTATTTCTTTTACTTTTCAGAGTAGAGGTCTTTCACCTCCTTGATTAGGTTTATTCCTAGGTATTTTATTCCTTTTGATCCAATTGTAAATGGAGTTGTTTTGCTGACTTCTCTTTCTTCTAGTTGGTTGTTAGTATATAGGAATGTGGCAGATTACTCTGTATTAATTTTGAATCCTGCAACTTTGCTGAATTCAGATACTAGTTCTAATAGATTTTTGGTTGGAGTCTTTAGGGTTTTCTACATATAATATCATGTCATCTGCAAATAGTGACAGTTTTCCTTCTTCCTTATCAGTTTGGATGCCTTTTATCTCTTCATTTTGTCTAATTGCTGTAGCTAGGATCTCCAGAATTCTGTTGAATAAAAGTGGTGAGAGTGGACATCTTTATCTTGTTCCTGATCTTAGAGGAAAAGCTTTCAACTTTTTGACATTGACTATTATATTAGCTGTGCATTTGTCACATATGGCCTTTATTGTGTTGAGGTAAGTACCCTCTATAACCCATCTTGGTGAGAGATTTTTTATCATGAATGTTGAATTTTGTCAAGTGCTTTTTCAGCATCTATTGAGATGATCATGTGGTTTCTATCCTTTGTTTTGTTAATGTGGTGTATCACATTGAATTATTTATGAATATTATACCATACCTGCATCCCTGGAATAAATGACACTTGGTCATGATGGATGATCCTTTTGATGTATTTTTTAATTCAGTTTGCTAATATTTTGTTGAGGATTTTTGCATCTATGTTCATCAAGGATATTGATCTAAAATTTACTTTCTTTGTGGTGTTTTTGTCTGATTTTGGTATTAGAGTGATGCTGGCCTCATAAAATGTGTTTAGAAGTATTCCTTCCTCTTCTACTTTGTGGAGTACTTTGAACAGGATGGGTATTAGCTCTTCTTTAAATGTTTGGTAGAATTCAGCTATGAAGCCATCTGGTCCTGGATTTTGTTTGTTGGGAAGTTTTTGATTACCAGTTCAATTTCATTGCTGGTATTTGGTCTGTTCAGATTTTCTGTTTCCTCCTGGGTCAGTCTGGGAAAGTTGTGTTTTTCAAGTAATTTGTCCATTCCTTCTAGGTTGTCCAGTTTATTGGCATATAATTAATTTTTCATATAATTTTCTAATAATTCTTTGTATTCCTTTGGTACCCATTGTGACTTTTCCTTTTTTGTCTCTGATTTTGTTTATTTGTGTCCTCTCTCTTTTTTTCTTAATAAGTCTGGCTAAAGGTTTGTCTGTTTTGTTTATTTTCTCAAAGAACCAGCTCTTGGTTTTATTTATTTTTTCTATTCTTTCATTGTTTTCCATTTTATTTCTGCTCTGATCTTTATTATATCCTTCCTTCTACTAACTTTGGGTTTCATTTGTTCTTTTTCTAATTTTCTTAATTGAGAGTTTAGACTGTTTATTTGTGATTGTTTTTGTTTCTTGAGGTAAGCCTGTATTGCTATGTACTTCCCTTTTAGAACTCCCTTTGCAGCATCTCACATACTTTGGGCTGTTGAATTTTTGTTTTCATTTGTCTCCATGTATTGCTTGATTTGTGTTTTAATTTGTTCATTGATCCTTTGATTATTTAGAAACATGTTGTTTAACCTCCATGAATTTGTAGGCTTTGTTTTCTTTGTGTAATTTATTTCTAGTTTCATGCCATTGTTGTCTGAGACATTGCTTGATACAGTTTTAATCTTTTTGAATGTATTGAGGCTTTTTTGTGGCCTACTGTGTGATCTATTTTGGAGAAGGTTCCATGTACACTTGAGAAAAATGTGTATGCTGCTGCTTTTGGATGGAATGTTCTGTAGATATCTGTTAAATCTATCTGTTCTAATATATTTGTTCAGTGCCTCTGTTTCTTCAATTATTTTCTGTCCAGTTGATCTGTGTATGATGTGAGTGGTGTGTTAATGTCTCCTAAAATGAATGAGTTGAAATCTGTTTGACCATTTAAATCTGTTAGTATTTGTTTTACATATTTAGGTGTATCTTTGTTGGGTGCATAGATATTTATAATTGGTTATATCCTCTTGTTGGAGTGACCCCTTTATCATTATGTAATGTCCTTCTTTGTCTCTTGTTACTTTCTTTGTTTTGAAATCTTTTTTTTCTGATACAAGTACTGCAACTCCTGCTTTTTTCTCCCTATTAGTTGCATGAAATATCTTTTTCCATCCCTTCGCTTTTAGTCTGTGTATGACATTAACTGTAGTTTTGTTCTTGTTTGTTTGTTTCTTTTGTAAATGACCTTAATTAGGCTGTGGAAGTTTCCTTCTATTCCTAGTTTGTTGATTTATTTTTTTTTAATCAGGATTGGGCCTTGGGTTTTCTCAAATGCATTTTCCATGTCAGTTGAAATGATCAGGGAAATTTGTCCTTTATTCTCTTATATGTTTTATTATATAAATTGATTTTCAGTTTTTAAACCAAACTTTTATTCCTGAGATAAATCCACTTGTTCTTAGTTTATAATCATTTTGTGTGTAGGTGGATTTGGTTTCTTAATATTTAATATTTTTGCATCTATATTCATGTATGATTTTTTTCCTTGTGATATTGGTCTGGTTTTGGTATGAGTGTAATGCTGGCCTCTTAGAATAAGTTTGTGATTTTTCTCTTTTTCCTTTAATTTCAGGGGGAATTTGTGAAAATTTGTTACTTTTCTTCTTTAAATGAAGGAATTCACTTGGTCTGGGCTTTTTTTATGGGTAGATTTTTAAATTACTGATTCAATCTTTTTGTTACAGGTCTATTCAGATTTTCTATTTCTGCATATATCAGTTTCAGTACTTTTTGTCTTTCTAGGAATTTATCTACTTTATATAAGTGTCTAATTTGCTCACCTAAATCTGTCCATAGTGTTGTTTCTTAAAGTCATTTTTATTTTTATAAAGCTGGTAGTGATATCCTCTCACTCATTATAACTTTAGTGATTTATGTGTTATTTTTCTTGTTCAGTCTAGCTACAGGTTTTTCAATTTCATTTATCTTTTCATAGAACCGACTGATGGTTTCATTAATTTTAACTATTTTTTGTTATCCATTCCATTGATTTGTGCAGTAATTTTTATTATTTTCTTCCTTCTAATGCTTTGGGTTTCATTTGTTCTTCTTTTTCTAGTTTTTTAAGATAGAAAGATGGGCTATTGATTTAAGATCCTTCATCTACAGTTCAGATACTTAAGAAGTCTATAAATATCCTTCTAAGGACTACCTTATCTGTATCTGACAAATTTTACTATATGTTGTGTTTTTGTTTACATCCAGCTCAAAATATTTTCTAATTTCACTGTCAATTTTTCTTTGACCCATTGATTATCATGAAGTATGTCTGTAATTTCCAGATATTTGAAGATTTCCAAAATTTTCTTCTGTTGTTGATAGCTAACTTAATTCCATACAGTTTGAGAACATAAGTTGTATGACATCAGTTCTTTTAGGTTTCCTGAGACTTGTTTTATGGCCTATCATATCATTTATTTTGAGAATGTTCCATGTACGTTTGAGAAAAATGTGTGTTTGCTGTTGTCTGGATTGCTTAAAAAATGTCAGTAGGGTCTACCTTATAGTGCTCTTCATGTCTTCTATATCCTTGTTGATTTTCTGTCTAATTTTGTTATCCATTACTTAGCGGGAGTCACTGAAGTCTCCAACTATTGTTGAATTTTCTATTTCTTATTAATTTTTGTTATTTTTTGCTCCATGTAGTATAGATTTCCTTTGTTAGGTGCAGGCATGCTTATATTATATTTTCCTGTTGAACTCATCCTTAATCATTATAAAATATAATTTTTTACCTCAAGTAATATATTGGTTTATATTTTCATATTCATATATACACTCTCTCTTATTGTTAGTTTGCATCATATTTTTTCCATTTTTACTTTATTTAATTTTTTGTTGAGATATAAATGACATATAACATTGTATAAATTTAAGGTGTACAACATATTGACTTGATAAATTTATATTGCAATGAGATTGCCATTGTAGCATTAGGTAACATCACTGTCATGCCACATAATTATCATTTCTTGTAGTGATGAGAACAATTAAGATGTAGTCTCTTAGTAAGTTTGATGTTTATAATAAAGTTTCGTGATCTATAAATTAACATTGTACTATTATTAAATCTCCAGGATTATTTATCTACTACTTGCTAGTATGTACCATTAAACAACATCTCTCCCATTCCTGTACTCCCAGCCCCTGGTAGATACCATACCACTCTCTATTTTTTTAGTTAAGTTTTTTTTAGCTCCATATATGAGAGATATAATAAGTGTTTGTCTTTCTCTGTCTTATTGCACTTAACATAATACCTTCAAGGTCCACCTGTGTTGTAGCAAATAGCAGAATTTCCTTTTTCCTCATGATTGAATAGTATTCTATTTTATACCTATACTACGTCTTCTTTATCCACTCATTCATCGATGGACATGGTTTGTTTCCATATCTTGGCTATTTTGAATAATGCTACAATAAACACGGGACTCCACGTATGTCTTCAATAATGGGTTTTCATTTCCTTTGGATATATATCTAGAAGTGGGATTGCTGGATTGTGTGGTATTTCTAGTTCTAATTTTTTGAGGAAACTGATGCTGTTCTCCATAGTGCTGATCCAGTTTAGAATCCCACCAACAGTGTACAAGGGTTCTTCCCTTCTTTCCATATCCTCAACAACAATTTTTTTTATTAAGTTATCATTGATATACACTCGTAAGAAGGTTTCTCATGAAAAACATTGTGGTTACTATATTCACCCATATTATCAAGTCCCCCCCAACACCCCACTGCAGTCATTGTCCATCAGCAGAGTAAGATGTTACAGAGTCACTACTTGTCTTCTCTGTACTACACTATCTTCCTCATCCTCACCAACACTTTTTATTTCTTGTCTTTTTGGTACTAGTAATTCTGACTGGTGTGAGATGATATATCATTGTGGTTTTGATTTGCATTTTCCTGATGACTAATGATGTTGAGATATTTTCATGTGTCTATTGGTCATCTACATATGTTCTTTAGAAAAATGTCTATTCAGTTCCTCTGCCCATTTTTAAACTCAATTATTTGCTATTTTGGTGTTGAGTTGTATGAGTTCTTTATATGTTTTGGATATTAAATCCTTATTGGATGTATCTTTGTGAATATATTCTCCCATTCAGTAGGTTGCCTTTGGTTTTCTTGGTAAATTCTGTGCATGCAGGAGCTTTATACTTTGATGTAGTACCCCTTTATTTTTGCTTTCATTTCCATTGCCTGGGAAAACATATCCAGAAAAAAAATTGCTAAAGTCAATGTCCAAGAGTTCACTGCCCATGTTTTCATTTAGGAGTTTTGTGGTTTCAAGTCTTATATGGTCTTCAGTCCGTTTTCAGTTTATTTTTGTGTATGGTATAAGGGGTCCAGGTTCATTCTTTTGCTATCAAGTTTTCCCAGCACCATTTATTGAAGGCACTGTCTTGTCCCCACTGTATTTTCATGCCTCCTTTGTCATAGGTTAGTTGGACATATAACTGTAGGTTTATTTCTGGGCTCTCTATTCTGTTCCACTGATCTATGTGTCTATTTTTATCCCAGTACCATACTTTTATGATTATTATAGCTTAGTAATATAATTTGAAATTAGGGCATGTAATACCTCCAGTTTTGTTCTGATTTCTCAAGAATGCTTTGGACATTTAGGGTCTATTGTGATTCCCTATGAATTTTAGGATTATTTGTTCTAGTTCTGTGGAAAATGCCATTGATATTTTGAAAGGGATTTCACTGAATCTGTAGATTTCTTTGGATAGTATGGACATAATAACAATAATAATTGTTCTAATTTATGAGCATGATATATTTGTCACTTACGTCATCTTCAGTTACTTTCATCAATGGATTATAGTTTTCAGAATACAGGTCTTTTACCTCCTTGGTTAAATATATTCCTAGGTTTTTTATTATTTTTAATGCAATTGTAAATGGGATTGTTTCCTTAATTTCTGTTTTGTTAGTTTATTTTTTGTATACAGAAATACAACGGATTTCTGTATATTAATTT
Organism: Phataginus tricuspis; assembly: GCA_029783875.1. Taxonomy (NCBI): domain Eukaryota; kingdom Metazoa; phylum Chordata; class Mammalia; order Pholidota; family Manidae; genus Phataginus; species Phataginus tricuspis. The sequence goes on along the minus strand of JAQQAC010016209.1, from coordinate 56,713,228 downwards.
TGTGTCTGGCAACTTCACTGAATTCATTCATTCTAATAGGTTTTTTTTTCCAGTTTTTAGGGCTTTCTGTTTAAAATTTTAATTTACTTTTTATTGCAGTGTAGTTGGTATACAATATATATATTGGATTCAGGTGTACAACATAGTGATTTGAAAATTATATACACGGCTAAATGCTCACAATAAGTGGAGTTGCCATGTCATCATACAAAGATAACATAATTAACTATATTCCCTATTCTGTACTTTTATCACCAAGATTAATTTATTTTGTATTGACAGTTTATACCTCTTTATCCCCTTCACCTATCCCCTTACCCATTTCCCCATGGCAAACACCAGTCGATTCTCTGTGTCTATGAGTCTATTTCTATTTGGTAGTTCTTTTGTTTTGTTTTGTTTTTGTTTTTGTTTTTGTTTTTGTTTTATAATTTATTTTGGTATCATTAATCTATAGTTACATGTGCAATATTATGGTTATTAAACTACCCCCTTCGTTAGGTCCCCCCCACCAACCCCATTACAGTCACTGTCCATCAGCGTAGTGAGATGCTATAGAATCACTACATGTCTTCTCTGAGTTGTACAGCCCTCCCTGCGCCCCCCCAACATTACCTCTACTAATCCTAATGCCCCATATTCCCCGTTGACCCTCCCTTCCCACCCATCCTCCTCAGTTCCTTTCCCTATGGTAACTATTAGTCCTTTCGAGGGTTCTTGGAGTCTGCTACTGTTTTGTTCCTTCAGTTTTTTTCTTTGTTCTTATACTCCACATATGAGTGAAATCATTTGATACTTGTCTTTTTCCGCTTGGCTTATTTCACTGAGCATAATACCCTCTAGCTCCATCCATGTTGTTGCAAATGGTAGGATTTGTTTTCTTCTTATGGCTGAATAATATTCCATTATGTATATGTACCACATATTCTTTATCCATTCATCTACTGATGGACACTTAGGTTGCTTCCATTTCTTGGCTATTGTAAATAGTGCTGCGATAAACATAGGGGTGCATCTGTATTTTTGAAACTGGGCTTCTGCATTCTTAGGGTAAATTCCTAGGAGTGGGATTCCTGGGTTAAATGGTATTTCTATTGTGAGTTTTTTGAGGAACCTCCATACTGCTTTCCATAATGGTTGAACTAATTTACATTCCCACCAGCAATGTAGGAGGGTTCCCCTTTCTCCACATTTTCACCAACATTTGTTGTTGCTGTCTTTTGGATGGCGGCCATCCTCACTGGTGTGAGGTGATATCTCATTGTGGTTTTAATTTGCATTTCTCTGATGATTAGCGATGTGGAGCATCTTTTCATGTGCGTATTGGCCATCTGAATTTCTTCTTTAGAGAAGTGTGTATTCATGTCCTCTGCCCATTTCTTAATTGGATTATCTGCTTTTTGTTTGTTAAGATGTGTGAGTTCTTTATATATTTTGGATGTCAACCCCTTATCGGATATGTCATTTATGAATATATTCTCCCACACTGTAGGATGCCTTTTTGTTCTACTGAGGGTGTCCTTTGCTGTACAGAAGCTTTTCAGCTTGATATAGTCACACTTGTTCATTTTTGCTTTTCTTTCCCTTGCCTGGGGAGATATGTTTACGAAGAATTCGCTCATGTTTATGTCCAAGAGATTTTTGCCTACGTTTTTTCCTAAGAGTTTTATGGTTTCCTGACTTACATTCAGGTCTTTAATCCATTTTGAGTTCACTTTTCTGTATTGGGTAAGACAGTAGTCCAGTTTCATTCTCTTACATGTAGCTGTCCAGTTTTTCCAACACCAGCTGCTGAAGAGGCTGTCATCTCCCCATTTTATATCCAAGGCTCCTTTATCATATATTAATGGACTGTATATGTTTGGGTTAATGTTTGGATATTCTATTTTGTTCCACTGACCTGTGGGTCTGTTCTGTGCCAATACCAAATTGTCTTGATTACTGTGGCTTTGTAGTAGAGCTTGAAGTCAGGGAGCGTAATTCCCCCTGTTTGATTCCTCCTTCTCAGGATTGCTTTGGCTATTCGCAGTCTTTTGTGGTTCCATATGAATTTTAGAACTATTTGTTCCAGTTCATTGAAGAAAGCTGTTGGTATTTTGATACAGTTTGCATTGAATCTGTAGATTGCTTTAGGTAGTATAGCCATTTTGACAATATTTATTCTTCCTAGCCAAGAGCATGGGATGCATTTCCATTTGTTAGTGTCTTCCTTAATTTCTCCTAGGAGTGTCTTGTAGTTTTCAGAGTACAGGTCTTTCACTTCCTTCGTTAGGTTTATTCCTAGGTATTTTATTCTTTTAGGTGCAATTGTGAATGGAATTGTTTTTCTGATTTCTCTTTCTGTTAGCTCATCATTAGTGTATAGGAAAGCAACAGATTTCTGTGTGTCAATTTTGCATCCTGCAACTTTGCTGAACTCAGATATTAGTTCTAGTAGTTTTGGAGTGGAGTCTTTAGGGTTCCCCATGTACAGCATCATATCATCTGCAAATAGTGACAATTTGACTTCTTCTTTACCAATCTGGATGCCTTGTATGTCTTTGTTTTGTCTGATTGCCGTGGCTAGGACCTCCAGTACTATGTTGAATAACAGTGGAGAGAGTGGGCACCCCTGTCTTGTTCCCGATCTTAGATGAAAAGCTTTCAGCTTCTCGCTATTAAGTATGAAGTTAGCTGTGGGTTTGTCATATATAGCCTTTATGATGTTGAGGTACTTGCCATCTATACCCATTCTGTTGAGAGTTTTAATCAAAAATGGATGCTGAACTTTGTCAAATGCCTTTTCAGCATCTATGGAGATGATCATGTGGTTTTTGTTCTTCTTTTTATTGATGTGATGGATGATGTTGATGGATTTTCGAATGTTGTACCATCCTTGCATCCCTGGGATGAATCCCACTTGATCATGGTGTATGATCCTCTTGATATATTTTTGAATTCGGTTTGCTAATATTTTGTTGAGTATTTTTGCATCAACATTCATCAGGGATATTGGTCTGTAATTTTCTTTTTTAGTGGGGTCTTTGCCCGGTTTTGGTATTAGAGTGATGCTGGCTTCATAGAAAGAGTCTGGAAGTATTCCCTCCTCTTCCACCCTTTGGAAAACTCTAAGGAGAATGGGCGCTACTTCTTCTCTATATGTCTGGTAGAATTCAGAGGCGAATCCATCAGGTCCAGGGCTTTTGTTCTTGGGTAGTTTTTTGATTGCCGATTCAATTTCGTTGCTGGTGATTGGTCTGTTTAGTTTTTCTGTTTCCTGCTTGGTGAGTCTTGGAAGGCTGTACTTTTCTAAGAAGTTGTCCATTTCTTCTAGGTTTTGCAGCTTGCTGGCATATAGATGCTCGTAATATTCTCTTATAATTCTTTGTATTTCTGCGGGGTCCGTCGTTACTTTTCCTTTCTCATTTGTGATTCTGTTCATGTGTGTAGATTCTCTTTTTCTCTTAATGAGTCTGGCTAGGGGTCTATCTATTTTGTTTATTTTTTCAAAGAACCAGCCCTTGGTTTCATTGATTTTTTCTATTGTTTTATTCTTCTCAATTTTATTTATTTCTTCTCTGATCTTTATTATGTCTCTCCTTCTGGTAACTTTGGGCCTCATTTGTTCTTCTTTTTCCAATTTCAATAATTGTGTCCTCAGACTGTTCATTTGGGAATGTTCTTCCTTCCTTAAACGGGCCTGGATTGCAATGTACTTTCCTCCTAAGATTGCCTTCACTGCGTCCCACAGAAGTTGTGGCTTTATGTTGTTGTTGTCATTAGTCTCCATATATTCTTTGATTTCTGTTTTGATTTGGTCGTTAACCCATTGATTCATTAGGAGAATGCTGTTAAGTCTCCATGCATTTGTGAGCCTTTTTGATTTCTTTCTGAAATTTATTTCTAATTTTATACCTTTGTGATCTGAGAAGTTGGTTGGTAAGATTTCAATACCTTTGAATTTACTGAGGTTATTCTTGTGGCCTAGAATGTGGTCTATTCTGGAAAATGTTCCATGTGCACTTGAGAAGAATGTGTATCCTGCTGCCCTTGGGTGCAGAGTTCTGTAGATATCTGTTAGGTCCATCTGTTCTCGTGTGTTGTTCAGTGCCTCTGTGTATTTCCCTATCCTCTGCCTGGTTGATCTGTCCTTTGGAGTGAGTGGCGTGTTAAAGTCTCCTAGAATTATTGCATTGCTGTCTATTTCCTCCTTCACTTCTGTTAGTATTTGTTTCACATATGCTGATGCCCCTGTGCTGGGTGCATATATGTTTATAATGGTTATATCTTCTTGTTGGACTGATCCCTTTATCATTATGTAATGTCCATCTTTATCTCTTGCTACTTTCTTCATTTTGAAGTCTATTTTATCTGATACAAGTACTGCAACACCTGCTTTTTTCCCTCTGTTGTTTGCCTGAAATATTTTTTTCCATCCCTTCACTTTTAGTCTGTGTACATCTTTGGGTTTAAGGTGAGTCTCTTGTAAGCAGCATATAGATGGGTCTTGCTTTTTTATCCACTCTGTTACTCTGTGTCTTTTGATTGGTGCATTCAGTCCACTTACATTTAGGGTGACTACTGATAGATATGCACTTACTGCCATTGCAGGCCCCAGATTCGTGGTCACCAAAGGTTCAAGGGTTGCCTCCTTACTATCTAAGGATCTAACTTAACTTTCTTGTTAAGTTATTGTGTGCGCCGTCTGATGTTTCTCTATCTCTCCCTTCCTATTCTTCCTCCTCCTTTCCCTATATATTAGGTGTTCTATTCTTTGCCCCTAGTTAGTATTTGGGTGGTCTGCCCTCCTTGCTATGCTTTTATTCTCTCTGGTGACATCTTTTTAGTCTTAGGGGTGTTCCCCTCTAGATCAGTCCGTTTAAGATATCCTGTAGTGGTGGTTTATGGGTGGCAAACTCTCTCAACTTTCTTTTGTCTTGAAATTGTTTAATCCCTCCGTCATATTTAAATGATAATCGTGCTGGATACAATATTCTTGGTTCGAGGCCCTTCTGTTTCATTATGTTAAATATATCATGCCATTCTCTTCTGGCCTGTAAGGTTTCTGTTGAGAAGTCTGATGACAGTCTGATAGGTTTTCCTTTGTAGGTGATCTTTTTCCTCTCTCTAGCTGCCTTTAATACTCTGTCCTTGTCTTTGATCTTTGCCATCTTGATTATTATGTGTCTTGGTGTTGTCTTCCCTGGGTCCCCTGTGTTGGGAGATCTGTGGGCTTCCGTGGGCTGTGAGACTATTTCCTTCCCCAGCGTGGGGAAGTTTTCGGCAATTATTTCTTCAAAGACACTTTCCATCCCCTTTTCTCTCTCTTCCTCCTCTGGCACTCCTACAATGCGAATATTGCTACACTTCGATTGGTCACAGAGCTCTCCCAATATTCCTTCATTCTTAGAGACCCTTTTATCTCTCTCTGCCTCAGCTTCTTTGTATTCCTGGTCCCTGTCTTGTAATTCCTTGATCGTGTCTTGAACCTGATTCAATCTGCTGTTGAGCCCTTCGATGGCTTGTTTCATTTCTGCATTGTCTTTCCTCACTTCCCTCACTTCCTCCCTCAGCTCTTGCACATTTTTCTGTAGATCCGTCAGCATGGCCATGACTTTCATTCTGAATTCTTTTTCTGGAAGACTGTGAATGTCCATTTCTCCAGATTCTTTCTCTGGGGTGGTGTTTGTCTGAAGCTTTGTCTGTATCACATTCCTCTGTCTTCTCATGACTGTAGAATTGGTTGTTGGTAGCAAGGAGAGATAAGAAAGGAGAGACAAAAAAAAAAAGAGATTTCTACTAATAATATAAAAGTATAAGGAGAGAGAGAGAAGGGAAAAGAAAAGAAAGAAAAAGAAAAGGCAGCAACACCTAAAAGAAAACAGCAAGAACAACAACAAAACAAAACAAAACAAAAAAACACCAAAAAGCCCACCGGGGGTGGTTTCTGTGCGAATGCTGTAGGTGGCGCTATTGCTCCGCTATTCCAGAGCCGCGGCCACGTCGCTCCACACGGCCCTTTAAATCTGTGGCCGGGTGAGAATGGATGGGAGGCTGTTGAAAGAGAGGGAAAGAAAAAAAGGAAAAGAGAGGGGAGAAAAAACAAAAAAAACAAAACAAACAAACAAACAAACAAAAAAGCCACCGGGCGTGGGTTCTGCACGAGTGCTGTAGGTGGCGCTGTTGCTCCACTATTCCAGCGCCACTATAGTTCTGGCTGGGTTGGAAACAATGGGAAGCTGTTGATCTCCGTGAGGGTCTCAATGGCGGGCACTCTTTCCCAGTCGCCAGCTACGGGGTCCAAAGCTCCCCAGGACTCCCAGCGTGCTGGGCTCACTTCGTGGGGCTATCCGGCCCCTCTACTGAGCTCCTGTCTCTTTAAGACCGCTGAGGTAGAGCGCGCGCTTTTCTTCCCCTTTTTCTCCTTTCTTTTTCCTTCCTGGAGCCTGCCGCGGGCAACTTGCACGTTCCCGGCTGGGACCCTGTGCCCTCTGTCCCTCCAATCTCCGCTACACCGCAGACCTCCACTCCCTCCTGGCTCTGAATGCTCTCCTCCCGCCGGAGCGCTGGGGGAGAGGGGCGCTCGGTCCGCTCGCGGCTCCGTACCTTACCCGCCTTGCCGGAACTCCCGCCGGAGTGCTGGGGTGGAGGGGCGCTCCGGGCGCAGACTTCCCCTGCCTCCCAGCTCTGAATCCTCTCCTCCCGCCGGAGCACTGGGGGAGAGGAGCGCTCGGTCTGCTCGCGGCTCCGTACCTTACCCGCCTTGCCGAGACTCCCGCCGGAGTGCTGGGGTGCAGGGGCGCTCTCGTCTCGCTGGATCGTGTTTCCGTCCCGCCTCGCCGGGTGCCGAGTCCTCTGTCCGGCGTGTCTGGCCGCTGGAGCTCTGGGGGGGGGAGCGCTCGGTCCCACCGGATCGCCGCCCGTCCGCCTCACCGGCTGCCAAGTTCTCACAGGTGCAGCTGCACACCGTGCAGTTTCCTGTGTATTCTGGTCTCTCTTCTAGGGATAGTTGTATTTGCTGTATTTTCGTGAATAAATATAATGTTGGGAGGAATTTTTCTGCTAGTCCGTTCAAGACGCCATATTCCCGGAAGTCTCTCTCTTGATATATTTTTGAATTCGGTTTGCTAATATTTTGTTGAGTATTTTTGCATCTACGTTCATCAGGGATATTGGTCTGTAATTTTCTTTTTTAGTGATGTCTTTGCCCGGTTTTGGTATTAGAGTGATGCTGGCTTCATAGAAAGAGTTTGGAAGTATTCCCTCCTCTTCTATTTTTTGGAAAACTTTAAGGAGAATGGGTGTTATTTCTTCTCTATATGTCTGGTAGAATTCAGAGGTGAATCCATCAGGTCCAGGGCTTTTGTTCTTGGGTAGTTTTTTGATTACCGATTCAATTTCGTTGCTGGTGATTGGTCTGTTTAGTTTTTCTGTTTCCTGCTTGGTGAGTCTTGGAAGGCTGTATTTTTCTAAGAAGTTGTCCATTTCTTCTAGGTTTTGCAGCTTGCTGGCATATAGATGCTCGTAATATTCTCTTATAATTCTTTGTATTTCTGTGGGGTCCGTCGTTATTTTTCCTTTCTCATTTGTGATTCTGTTTATGTGTGTAGATTCTCTTTTTCTCTTAATGAGTCTGGCTAGGGGTTTATCTATTTTGTTTATTTTTTCAAAGAACCAGCTTTTGGTTTCATTGATTTTTTCTATTGTTTTATTCTTCTCAATTTTATTTATTTCTTCTCTGATCTTTATTATGTCTCTCCTTCTGGTAACTTTGGGCCTCATTTGTTCTTCTTTTTCCAATTTCAATAATTGTGTCCTTAGACTGTTCATTTGGGAATGTTCTTCCTTCTTTAAATGGGCCTGGATTGCAATGTACTTTCCTCTTAAGACTGCCTTCGCTGCGTCCCACAGAAGTTGTGGCTTTATGTTGTTGTTGTCATTAGTCTCCATATATTCTTTGATTTCTGTTTTGATTTGGTCGTTAACCCATTGATTCATTAGGAGAATGTTGTTAAGTCTCCATGTATTTGTGAGCCTTTTTGATTTCTTTCTGAAATTTATTTCTAATTTTATACCTTTGTGATCTGAGAAGTTGGTTGGTAAGATTTCAATATTTTTGAATTTACTGAGGTTATTTTTGTGGCCTAGAATGTGGTCTATTCTGGAAAATGTTCCATGTGCACTTGAGAAGAATGTGTATCCTGCTGCTTTTGGGTGCAGAGTTCTGTAGATATCTGTTAGGTCCATCTGTTCTAGTGTGTTGTTCAGTGCCTCTGTGTCTTTACTTATCCTCTGCCTGGTTGATCTATCCTTTGGAGTGAGTGGCGTGTTAAAGTCTCCTAGAATTATTGCATTGCTGTCTATTTCCTCCTTCACTTCTGTTAGTATTTGTTTCACATATGCTGATGCTCCTGTGTTGGGTGCATATATGTTTATAATGGTTATATCTTCTTGTTGGACTGACCCCTTTATCATTATGTAATGTCCATCTTTATCTCTTGCTACTTTCTTCATTTTGAAGTCTATTTTATCTGA
>JAQQAC010016209.1:56692950-56704614 GCA_029783875.1 Phataginus tricuspis | reverse complement strand
CCTTCACTTTTAGTCTGTGTATATCTTTGGGTTTAAGGTGAGTCTCTTGTAAGCAGCATATAGATGGGTCTTGCTTTTTTATCCACTCTGTTACTCTGTGTCTTTTGATTGGTGCATTCAGTCCATTTACATTTAGGGTGATTATTGATAGATATGTACTTATTGCCATTGCAGGCTTTAGATTCGTGGTTACCAAAGGTTCAAGGGTTGCTTCTTTACTATCTAAGAATCTAACTTAACTTTCTTGTTAAGTTATTGTGTGCGCCGTCTGATGTTTCTTTATCTCTCCCTTCCTATTCTTCCTCCTCTTTTCTTTATATATTAGGTGTTTTATTCTTTGCCTTTAGTTAGTATTTGGGTGGTCTGCTTTCTTTGCTATGCTTTTATTTTCTCTGGTGACCTCTTTTTAGTCTTAGGGATGTTCCCCTCTAGATCAGTCCGTTTAAGATATTCTGTAGTGGTGGTTTATGGGTGGCAAATTCTCTCAACTTTCTTTTATCTTGAAATTGTTTAATCCCTCCGTCATATTTAAATGATAATCGTGCTGGATACAATATTCTTGGTTCGAGGCCCTTCTGTTTCATTACGTTAAATATATCATGCCATTCTCTTCTGGCCTGTAAGGTTTCTGTTGAGAAGTCTGATGACAGTCTGATGGGTTTTCCTTTGTAGGTGATCTTTTTTCTCTCTCTAGCTGCCTTTAATACTCTGTCCTTGTCTTTGATCTTTGCCATCTTGATTATTATGTGTCTTGGTGTTGTCTTCTTTGGGTCCCTTGTGTTGGGAGATATGTGGGCTTCCGTGGAATGTGAGACTATTTCCTTCCACAGCGTGGGGAAGTTTTCAGCAATTATTTCTTCACGGACACTTTCTATCCCTTTTTCTCTCTCTTCTTCCTCTGGTACTCCTATAATGCGAATATTGCTCCGTTTCGATTGGTCACACAGTTCTCTTAATATTCTTTCATTCTTAGAGATCCTTTTATCTCTCTCTGCCTCAGCTTCTTTGTATTCCTGTTCCCTGTCTTGTAATTCCTTGATCGTGTCTTGAACCTGATTCAATCTGCTGTTGAGCCCGTCGATGTCTTGTCTCATTACTGCATTGTCTTTCCTCACTTCCCTCACTTCCTCCCTCAGCTCTTGCACATTTTTCTGTAGATCCGTCAGCATGGCTATGACTTTTATTCTGAATTCTTTTTCTGGAAGACTCTGTATGTCCATTCCTTCAGCTTCTTTTTCTGGGGTAGTGTTTGTCTGAGGCTTTGTCTGTATCATATTCTTCTGTCTTCTCATGACTATAGAATTGGCTGTTGGTAGCAAGGAGAGATAAGAAAGGAGAGAAAAGAAAAAAAAAGAAATTTCTACTAATAATAAAAAAGTAAAAGGAGAGAGAAAGGAAAAGAAAAGAAAGAAAAAGAGAAGGCAGCAACACGTAAAAGAAAACAGCAACAACAACTACAAAAATAAAAAAACCACAAAAAGCCCACCGGGGGTGGTTTCTGTGTGAATGCTGTAGGTGGCGCTATTGCTCCACTATTCCAGAGCTTTGGCCACGTCGCTCCACACGGCCCTTTAAAGTTGTTCCCGGGTGAGAATGAATGGGAGGCTGTTGAAAGAGAGGGAAAGAAAAAAAGGCAAAGAAAGGGGAGAAAAAACAATAACAACAACAACAAAAAAAAGCTACTGAGAATGGGTTCTGCGCGAGTACTGTAGGTGGCGCTGTTGCTCCACTATTCCAGCGCCACTCTATACTTCTGGCAGGGTTGGAAACAATGGGAAGCTGTTGATGTCCGTGGGTGTCTCAATGGCGGGCACCCTTTCCCAGACGCCAGCCAAGGGGTCCAAAGCTCCCCAGGACTCCCAGCGTGCTGGGCTCAGTTTGCGGGGCTAATCGGCCCCTCCACTGAGCTCCTGTCTCTTTAAACCGCTGAGGTAGAGCGCGCACTTTTCTTCCCTTTTTTCTCCTTTCTTTTTCCTTCCCGGAGCCTGCCGCGGGCAACTTGCACGTTCCCGGCTGGGACCCTGTGCCCTCTGTCTCTCCTATCTCTGCTACACCGCAGGCTGTGTGTCGGCGCTCCCGGCGCAGACTTCCACTCCCTCCTGGCTCTGAATCCTCTCTTCCCGCTGAAGCACTGGGGGAGAGGAGCGCTCGGTCCGCTCGCGACTCCATACCTTTCCCGCCTTACCGGGACTCCCGCGGGAGTGCTGGGCTGGAGGGGCGCTCTGGTCTCGCTGGATCGCATTTCTGTCCCGCCTCGCTGGGTGCCGAGTCCTCTGTCTGGAGTGTCTGGCCGCCTGAGCTCTGGGGCGGGGGAGCGCTCGGTCCCACCGAGTCGCCGCTCCCGCTCCATATCCCGTCCGCCTCACCGGCTGCCAAGTTCTCACAGGTTTAGCTGTACGCTGTGGACTTTCCTGTGTATTCTGGTCTCTCTTTTAGGGATAGTTGTATTTGCTGTATTTTCGTGAATAAATATAATGTTGGGAGGAATTTTTCTGCTGGTCCGTTCACGACGCCATATTCCCGGAACTATAAGATTGATTTTTAAATATAGAAGGTTCAGGTCCTTCAATGCACAAATTGGAAGGGAGAGGATAACTTCGGTAAAAATAATAACAATCATACCAAGGGATAGGCCATTGACAGCTTGTATCTGGAGAGTGGTTCCATTTACCCCAACAGCGGTGGCGAGGGCCAATCTGGCAACGGGGTTGGGAAATGTTTGTACTTTTCCTGGATAGGTATAAAAGGTTTGAGATGCCAAGCACTCGCCCTTCTGTATGGTCACTAATATTTGTATAGGCAAAAAGACCAAGGCTTGCGTTCCTAAGCATAACACATGGGCTGTCTGAGGTATTAGTATTGTTAACAATTTTGAAACATAATGCTCCACTCAGTGGAAAGGTAAGGTTTATCTTTTGTCTCTCATCATTATAAGGTATAGATGGGAGCCCCGAAGAAGTATTGGTAGAGAAATATGTGGGAAAAACAGGGGCAGTGGTTCCTACCGCTTGTAGAACAGGTGGGTTACGTAAAAGGGCCCACCTTGCTCCTCCGTGGACGGGGGTTATTTGTAGGATGTTGGCAGTCAGCAGCAGTAAGAACCGCAAAGGAGACATGGTTACCTAAAGAGGGGGAAGGAATTTTATGCTAACAAGGTTTATTGTACATACTATAACAGACTATCAGTCTAATCTATATCAGTGGCATCTATTTGTTTTGCTAATCTTTCAGGAAGCCACCGAGCACTATCTGATTTTGAATCATATATACATACTGAGCCTCGTCCCCAAATAAGTACTGGAGAAGATTCTTGCCACTGATTAGTTAAAGGATCTCTCCATATCACCTTTGCATAATCTTGTTGACTCTGGGGATGCCAAAAGCGATCTGCTGCAGAACACCCTCTGACATCTAAAATCAAAAAATTCAAAATAAAAAGAGCATGATTCAGGAGGTTTTTAGGTGAGCCTTTTATGGGGTAATACTCCCCCTTTTTTTATTCTTTGTAAATAAAGTTTTAAAGTAAGGTGGGCTCGTTCTACTATTCCTTGTCCCTGTGGATTATAAGGGATTCCAGTTGTATGGATGATGTAAAACTGTTCACAAAATTTTTTGAAGGCAGAACTACTATATCCCAGGCCATTGTCAGTCTTAATTTTAGAGGGGTGGCCTAAAACAGAAAAGGCATGTAGTAAATGTGCAATAACATGTTTAGTGGCTTCACCTGATTGTAGGGAGGCACATACTAGGCCACTGCAGGTATCTATGCATACATGAATATATTTTAAATGACTGAATTCAGGGAAATGAGTAACATCCATTTGCCATAGGGCATTGGGCACAAGCCCCCTGGGATTAACTCCATGATGAGGAATAGGGAGAGAAGGTAAGCAGGAGGGACATTGTTTTACTATTGTCTGGCTTGTTCTCTGGAAATTTTATAATGTAGATGCAGCGATTGTGCGTTTAGATGATGAAGGGCATGGGCAGCTTGAGCTGCTGTGACATTGGATGAGAGTTGAAGGCATACCACCCATGTTGCTAGGTCGGCGGTGGTGTTACCATGGGCTAGAGGTCCTGGAAGGTTAGAGTATGCTCTAATATGTGTTATATAGAATTTGCAAGATCTCTGTCTGATAAGAGCTTGAATTTGTAAAAATAATTGCTGTGCGGATGAAGAGGGTTTAAGGAAAGCTGCAGTCTCTAGCAGGGGCACACTATTAGCTATAAGCGCTATCTGTAAAAATATTCAAGGAGGTGGATGGGTATCTGGCAAAAACTGCTAAGACAGCACATAGCTCTACAAGCTGAGCAGAACGGTGAGGGGTCATGAAAGAATGGGTAGTATTGTCAGAACAAAAGGCTGCGATCCCAGATGAGCCATCTGTGAACACAGTTAAAGCAACTGAAATGGGATACAAAGAAGTAACCTTAGGAAAGACAAATGCATGAATACGTAAAAAGTGAAGGAGCTTATCCTGTGGAAAGTGATTATCAATAGTCCCTGAGAATGCTGCGAAAGCTATAGGCCAATCTTCAGTGGATTGAAACAGCCAATCCACTTGAGCAGCAGTATAAGGCACAATGCACATATCAGGGTCTTTCCCAAAATGTAGTCTGCTTTGTTTCCTGCCTAACTGGACAAGCTGAGAAACAGCAGAATAATATGGCTGAATGATCTTCACAGGAGAAGAGGGAAGATGCACCCACAAGATGGGGGCTGTCTGCCAGAAGATGGCAGTAGGTGTATGTTTGGTAGGGAGGATAAGATACATCAGGGGTAATTTACAATCTATATGAGTAACAAACTGTTCTGCAATAGCAGATTCTACTAAGGCAAGGGCCTCACGCCCAGAAGGAGTTAGTTGCCTAGGGGAGCTAGGATTGGCATCTCCTTGTAGGATATCAAAAAGGGGTTTAAGTTGTCCAGTAGTAAGCCTTAAATATGGACGTAGCCAATTAATATCCCCAAGCAACTTTTGAAAATCATTCAAGGTTTTTAACTGATCTGTTCGCATATGAGCTTTTTGTGGTTTTATGTGATCTCCCGTTATTTGATAACCAAGATAAGTATACGGGTCAGTCAATTGAACCTTCTCTGGAGCAACTTGTAAGCCGGACGCCATCAAATCTGCTTTTAAGGAATCAAAAAGGAGAAGCAGCTGCGCGGGATCTGGCAGCACTAACAAGATATCATCCATGTAATGTATGATGCAGGCTCGTGGCCACTTGGCACGAGAATGTGAAATGGCTACAGCTACAAATTTTTGACACAAGGTGGGGCTGTTAGCCATTCCTTGCGGTAGAACCTTCCACCGATCTTTCTATAGGGCCTTATAGCTGCCTGACAGGCAGAATTGGCATTCTCAAAGGATAGTTGCCGCACGAATTCAGTACCCGAATCGGGGTTGCCAAATATTCGGCCTGAGGCAGTTAAAAGTCGGTGAACAAAATCTGCAAAGGGCTCATCAGGTCCTTGTCTTATGTTAGACAAGCTGGAGCTTAAATCTCCTTTAGAGGGTAGCCTTCTCCAAGCTTTCATGGCTGCATTAGTAACTTGCGCATAGACAAATGGATTAAACTGAGCCTGATTAGCAGTTCCTTCATAAGGATCCTCTCCAAGAAGCATCTCTATAGTAGCCCCATTACCAGCCCTCATATTGAGACGGGAGATTTCCTTGCAAACTTCAACATATTCAGACTTCCATAACAAATGATCTCCCCCTGATAAAGTGGCACGGGCTATAGTTTGCCACTCGGCTGGAGTTATCCAGGCATCAGAGATAGCCTCTAAGATAGCTTGAGTATAGGGGGCAGTGGCTCCATACTGTGCCACTGCTTGCTTAAGTTCTTTTACAATTTTAAAATCTAGATTATAAATTTCTCTCGCTCTATTGTCTTGCGGACCTGTCTCCAAAACTGGGAACTGATCTAACAGACGGCCACTCACGGGGAAAGATACATCAAGAGGTATGGTCCTTTTAATAGCGGAACGCCAATGCGAACCATCAGTCAGCATCAGGGCCTTTGAAAAGGGAGTGGTAACTTCCTATTTAGGCTTCCGGTCTTTAGATCTTGAAGCCGTTGTATCAGTGCCTGATGTTCTTCCTCTAGCTTAATCTGCTCCTTTAAGAATTCAATTTTTCCTTTCACTTCTGCCCGAGTGTCTAAAGCTGGAAGAGCGCAGGGAGCGGGGGATATGGGCGGAGCAGAGGGGTGTAACTCCCTTACTTCCTTAAGTGATGTGTCCAGCCCTCTCGCTTCTACTGCGCGCGCCTCTCGGAGAAGGGTGTTGTAAGAGGGCGGAGGCAAATGAGGAAGTTTCGAAGGGCGTTTCTTATTAAGTTTCACTTCCTTCTTTTGAGGGCGGGGACTTTTCGGGACTATGCCCTGTGGCGCAGTTTCAGCCTCCTCTGAGCCAGAGCTCTCACTGGACAAAGAAATGAGGTCCCCACTCGGTTCAGGAGCTCGGGCCTCGGACTGCTTGTCCTGTTCTTGATCCGATTTTACTTCTAGCAAGACAGATTCGCCCTGCTGTACCACAGCAGCAACATATTTACATTCTGTCTTACGTTCTAACAAATCATTAATAAGATTCCAGTAGGAGAAGGCTGTTACAGGCACTTGCTGAGGACCGAAAGTCCGGTAAAAATCTTTCATTGCATCTCCAACCCATCTCCAAACGTTTACATCAATTGTGCCCTCCTGAGGTAGCCAGGGGCAAAACTTTTCTAAAAAGGAAAGAAAGGTCTCTAGGTTTTTCCGTTTTACTGTCACTCCTCGCGCCTGAAGGGCTTGTTTCAATCCTGTTATAAATTCGTCTTTCTGACTAGAATGTGTGTGTCCCATTGCCTTAAAAGTTGTCGGTCACTTACCTTACCAGTCCTTGGAGCGCTCAGCCTCTCGCTCAGGATCTGGTTGCCGAGAAAAACTTGTCTTATTACGGGAATTCCTTACTCAGAGTCCATCGGTTTTCTCTCTCAGAATCCCCTTGTTCTTTGAGCCCCACGTTGGGCGCCACTTGTCCCGACCTGCAGGAAAGACAACTAGGGCCAGAAGAGAGGGGGAGGAGAATAGAGACACAAGATGCAAGGGATGGAGACAAGACAGTTTCCTGATCAAGTCTCTCTTTATTAGGGAAGTACACACAGCTTATATAGCATATCTCAAGCAGGAAGGAGATGTGGCTAATCCTGACTGGCAGTTCAGCATGAAAATGAAACCTCCTACCAAAGTCCTATGCAAGAGTGAGTTGTGAGCATGTGCTCAAAGAGCAGTCCAAGCAGCAGGCAACAAGATGGTGTCCAAACACAAAATGGAGTCCGAGCGATTCCTCTTTCCTTTCTGCCACGTATGCAGTGATCTCAATTCTCTTTGTAGCCATTGTCTCTTATATGGATGAGGGTCCCGACAAACTGGTATGAGCTTTTTCTCATTGTGGTTTTGAATTACATTTCCCTGATGATTAGAGATCTAGAGGATCTTTTTATGCATCTATTGGGTATATGTATATCTTTGGAAAACTATTCATGTCCTCTGCCCATTTTTCCTAGTAATTTCAAGAAAGAAACCACTAATGCCAATGTCTAAGACTTTATTGCCTATGTTTACATCTAGGAGTTTTCTGGTTTCAGGTATTGTTTTTAGATATTATGCCATTTGATTTTTTGTGTGTCTGTAAGACTGGCTCAGTTTCATTCTTTTGCATATAGCTTTTATTCCTAGGTTTTATTCTTTTTGATGCAATTATAAGTGGGATTGTTTTCTTAATTTCCCTTTCTATTAATTTGTTATTTGCATATAGAAATGTAACAAATTTCTGTATATTGATTTTGTGTCCTGTAACTTCACTGAATTCATTCATTAAATCTCGTAGATTTTTTGTGGAGTCTAGGACTTCCTATATACAACATTATGTCATCTATAAGTCATCACAATTTAAATTCCTCCTTATCAATTTGGATGCCTGTTCTTGTACTTGTCTGATTACTGTGGTTAGGACTTCCAGTATAATGTCAAATAAAAGTGGTCAGCGTGAGCATCTTAGAGGAAAAACTCATCCCTTCTTTAAATATTTGGAAGAATTCCCCATGAAGCTAAGTGGTCCTGAATTTCTGTTTGTTGGGAGATTTTTTCTTTTTGGTATCATTAATCTACAATTACATGAGCAACATTATGTCTACTAGATTACCCCCATCATCAAGTCCCCACCACACACCCCACTACAGTCACTATCCATCAGCGCAGCAAGATGCTACAAAATCACTACTTGTCCTCACTGTGTTGTACAGCCCTCCCCGAACCCCACCCACATTATGTCCGCTAATCATAATGCCCCCATTTTTCCACTTATCATTCCCTTCGCACCTGTCCTCCCCAGTCCATTTCCCTTTGGTAACAGTTAGTCCATTCTTGGGTTCTGTGAGTCTGCTGCTATTTAGTTCCTTCAGTATTTTTCTTTCTTCTTATACTCCATATATGAGTGAAATCATTTGATACTTGTATTTTTCTGCCTGGCTTATTTCACTGAGCATAATACCCTTTAGCTCCATCCACGTTGTTGCAAAAGGTAGGATTTGTTTTCTTCTTATGGTTGAATAATATTCCATTATGTATATGTACCATATCTTCTTTATCCATTCATCTACTGATGAACACTTAGGTTGCTTCCATTTCTTGGCTATTGTAAATAGTGCTGCAATAAACATAGGGGTGCATATGTCTTTTCGAAACTGGGCTTCTGCATTCTTAGGGTAAATTCCTAGGAGGGGAATTCCTGGGTCAAATGGCATTTCTATTTTGAGTTTTTTGAGGAACATCCATACTGCTTTCCACAATGGTGGAACTAATTTACATTCCTATCAGCAGTGTAGGAGGGTTCCCCTTCCTCCACATCCTCACCAACATTTGTTGTTTGTGTTTTGGATGTTGGCCATCCTAACTGGTGTGAGTTGATATCTCATTGTGGTTTTAATTTGCATTTCTCTGATGATTAGCTATGTGGAGCATCTTTACATGTCCCTGTTGGCCATCTGAAATTCTTCTTTGGAGAAGTGTCTGTTCAGATCCACTGCCCATTTTTTAATTGGATTATTTGTTTTTTGTTTGTTGAGGGAGTGAGCTCTTTATTTATTTTGGATGTCAACCCTTTATCGGATATGTTATTTATAAATATATTCTCCCATACTGTAGGATGCAGTTTTGTTCTGCTGATGGTGTTCTTTGCTGGACAGAAGCTTTTCAGCTTGATATAGTCCCACTTGTTCATTTTTGCTTTTGTTTCCATTGCCAGGGAGATATGTTCGTGAAGAAGTTGTTCATGTTTATATTCCATAGATTTTGTCTATGTTTTTTTCTAAGAGTTTTATGGTTTCATGACCTACATTCAGGGCTTTGATCCACCTTGAGTTTACCTTTGTGTATGGGGTAAGACAGTAGTCCAGTTTCATTCTCTTACATGTAGCTGTCCAGTTTTTCCAACACCAGCTGCTGAAGAGGCTGTCATCTCCCCATTGTATATCCAAGGCTCCTTTATCAAATATTAATTGGCTGTAAATGTTTGGGTTAATGTTTGGATTTTCTATTCTGTTCCACTGGTCTGTGGGTCTGTTTTTGTGTCAGTACCAAATTGTCTTGATTACTGTGGCTTTGTAGTAGAGCTTGAAGTCAGGGAGCGTAATTCCCCCTGTTTGATTCCTCCTTCTCAGGATTGTTTTGGCTATTCGGGGTCATTTGTGGTTCCATATGAATTTTAGAGTTATTTGTTCCAGTTCAATGAAGAAAGCTGTTGGTAGTTTGATAGGGACTGCATTGAATCTGTATGTTGCTTTAGGTAGTATAGCCATTTTTACAATATTTATTCTTCCTAGCCAAGAGCATGGGATGCATTTCCATTTGTTACTGTCCTCTTTAATTTCTCCTAGGAGTGTCTTGTAGTTTTCAGAGTACAGGTCTTTCACTTCCTTGGTTAGGTTTATTCTACGTATTTTATTCTTTTTGATGCAATTGTGAATGGAATTGTTTTTCTGATTTCTCTTTCTGTTAGTTCATCATTAGTGTATAGGAAAGCAACAGATTTCTGTGTGTTAATTTTGTATTCTGCAACTTTGCTGAATTCAGATATTAGTTCTAGTAGTTTTGGAGTGGAGTCTTTAGGGTTTTTTATGTACAGTATCATATCATCTGCAAATAGTGACAATTTGACTTCTTCTTTACCAACCTGGATGCCTTGTATAACTTTGTTTTGTCTGATTGCCGTGGCTAGGACCTCCAGTACTATGTTGAATAACAGTGGAGAGAGTGGGCATCCCTGTCGTGTTCCCGATCTTAGATGAAAAGCTTTCAGCTTCTCGTTGTTAAGTATGATGTTAGCTGCGGTTTTGTCATATAAAGCCTTAATGATGTTGAGGTACTTGCCATCTGTACCCATTTTGTTGAGAGTTTTAATCATGAATGGATGCTGAATTTTGTCAAATTCTTTTTCAGCATCTATGGAGATGATCATGTGACTTCTGTTCTTCTTTTTGTTGATGTGGTGGATGATGTTGATGGTTTTTCGAATGTGGTACCATCCTTGCATCCCTGGGATGAATCCCGCTTGATCATGGTGTATGATCCTCTTGATGTATTTTTGAATTCAGTTTGCTAGTATGTTGTTGAGTATTTTTGTATCTACGTTTATCAGGGATATTGGTCTGTAATTTTCTTTTTTGGTGAGGTCTTTGCCCTGTTTTGGTATTAGAGTGATGCTGGCTTCATAGAAACAGTTTAGAAGTATTCCCACCTCTTCTATTTTTTGGAAAACTTTAAGGAGAATGGGTGTTATTTCTTCTCTATATGTCTGGGAGAATTCAGAGCTGAATCCATCAGGTCCGGAGGTTTTCTTCTTGGGTAGTTTTTTGATTACCGATTCAATTTTGTTGCTGGTGATTGGTCTGTTTATTTTTTCTGTTTCTTGCTTGGTCAGTCTTGGAAGGTTGTATTTTTCTAAGAAGTTGTCCACTTCTTCTATGTTTTCCAGCTTGTTAGGATATAGATTCTCATAATATTCTCTTATAATTCTTTGTATTTCTGTGGGGTTCGTCATTATTTTTCTTTTCTCATTTCTGATTCTATTTATGTGTGTAGATTCTCTTTTTCTCTTTATGAGTGTGGCTAGGGGTTTATCTATTTTGTTTATTTTTTCAAGGAACGAGCCCTTGGTTTCATTGATTTTTTCTTCTCAATTTCATTTATTTCTTCTCTGATCTTTATTGTGTCTCTCCTTCTGGTGACTTTGGGCCTCCTTTGTTCTTCTTTTTCCAATTTCAATAATTGTGTCTTTAGACTGTTCATTTGGGAATGCTCTTCCTTCTTTAAATAGGCCTATATTGCAATATACTTTCCTCTTAGAACTGCCTTTGTTGTGTCCCACAGAAGTTGTGGCTTTGTGTTGTTGTTGTCATTAGTCTCCATATATTCTTTGATTTCTGTTTTGATTTGGTCATTAACCCGTTGATTAATTAGGAAAATGCTGTTAAGTCTCCATGTATTTGTGAGCCTTTTTGTTTTCTTTCTAAAATTTATTTCTAGTTTTATACCTTTGTGATCTGAGAAGTTGGTTGGTAGGATTTCAATATTTTTAAATTACTGAGGTTCTTTTTGTGGCCTAGTATGTGGTCTATT
>JAQQAC010016209.1:56580388-56692450 GCA_029783875.1 Phataginus tricuspis | reverse complement strand
AATAGACCACATACTAGGCCACAAAAAGAACCTCAGTAATTTAAAAAACATTGAAATCCTACCAACCAACTTCTCAGATCACAAAGGTATAAAACTAGAAATAAATTTTAGAAAGAAAACAAAAAGGCTCACAAATACATGGAGACTTAACAACATTCTCCTAATTAATCAATGGGTTAATTGACCAAATCAAAACAGAAATCAAAGAATATATGGAGACTAATGACAACAACACAAAGCCACAACTTCTGTGGGACGCAGCAAAGGCAGTTCTAAGAGGAAAGTATATTGCAATCCAGGCCTATTTAAAGAAGGAAGAGCATTCCCAAATGAACAGTCTAAAGACACAATTATTGAAATTGGAAAAAGAAGAACAAAGGAGGCCCAAAGTCACCAGAAGGAGGGACATAATAAAGATCAGAGAAGAAATGAATAAAATTGAGAAGAATAAAACAATAGAAAAAATCAATGAAACCAAGAGCTGGTTATTTGAAAAAATAAACGAAATACATAAACCCCTAGCCAGACTCATTAAGAGAAAAAGAGAATCTACACACATAAACAGAATCAGAAATGAGAAAGGAATAATAATGACGGACCCCACAGAAATACAAAGAATTATAGGAGACTATTAGAATCTATATGCTAACAAGCTGGAAAACATAGAAGAAATGGACAACTTCTTAGAAAAATACAACCTTCCAAGACTGACCAAGCAAGAAACAGAAAAAATAAACAGACAAATCACCAGCAACGAAATTGAATTGGTAATCAAAAAACTACCCAAGAACAAAACCCTCGGACCTGATGGATTCAGCTCTGAATTCTCCCAGACATATAGAGAAGGAATAACACACATTCTCCTTATAGTTTTCCAAAAAATAGAAGAGGAGGGAATACTTCCAAACTCTTTCTATGAAGCTAGCATCACTCTAATACCAAAACAGGGCAAAGACCTCACCAAAAAAGAAAATTACAGACCTATATCCCTGATGAACGTAGATGCAAAAATACTCAACAAAATATTAGCAAACCGAATTCAAAAATACATCAAGAGGATCATACACCATGATCAAGTGGGATTCATCCCAGGGATGCAAGGATGGTACCACATTCGAAAATCTATCAACATCATCCACCACATCAACAAAAAGAAGAGCAAAAACCACATGATCATCTCCATAGACGCTGAAAAAGCATTTGACAAAATTCAGCATCCATTCATGATTAAAACTCTCAACAAAATGGGTATAGATGGCAAGTACCTCAACATCATAAAGGCTATATATGACAAACCCACAGTTAACATCATACTTAACAACGAGAAGCTGAAAGCTTTTCATCTAAGATCGGGAACAAGACAGGGATGCCCACTCTCTCCACTGTTATTCAACATAGTACTGGAGGTCCTAGCCACGGCAATCAGACAAAACAAAGATATACAAGGCATCCAGATTGGTAAAGAAGAAGTCAAATTGTCACTATTTGCAGATAACATGATATTGTACATAAAAAACCCTAAAGACTCCACTCCAAAACTAGTAGAACTAATATCTGAATTCACCAAAGTTGCAGGATACAAAATTAACACACAGAAATCTGTTGCTTTCCTATACACTAATGATGAACTAACAGAAAGAGAAATCAGAAAAACAATTCCATTCACAACTGCATCAAAAAGAATAAAACACCTAGGAATAAACCTAACGAAGCAAGTGAAAGACCTGTACTCTGAAAACTACAAGACACTCCTAGGAGAAATTAAAGAGGACAGTAACAAATGGAAATGCATCCCATGCTCTTGGCTAGGAAGAATAAATATTGTCAAAATGGTATTACTACCTAAAGCAATCTACAGATTCAACGTAATCCCTATCAAACTACCAATAGCTTTCTTCAATGAACTGGAACAAATAACTCTAACATTCGTATGGAACCAGAAAAGACCCCGAATAGCCAAAGGAATTCTGAGAAGGAGGAATCAAACAGGGGTAATTATGCTCCCTGACTTCAAACTCTACTACAAAGCCACAGTAATCAAGACAATTTGGTATGGGCACAAAAACAGACCCACAGACCAGTGGAACATAGTAGAAAATCCAAACATTAACCTAAACATCTACAGTCAATTAATATTTGATAAAGGGGCCTTGGATATACAATGGGGAGATGACAGCCTCTTCAGCAGCTGTTGTTGGCAAAACTTGACAGCTACATGTAAGAGAATGAAACAGGACTACTGTCTAGCCCCATACACAAAGGTAAACTCAAGGTGGATCAAAGACCTGAATGTAAGTCATGAAACCATAAAACTCTTAGAAAAGAACATAGGCAAAAATCTCTTGGACATAAACATGAGCGACTTCTTCATGAACATATTCCCCCGGGCAAGGGAAACAAAAGCAAAAGTGAACAATGGGACTATATTAAGCTGAAAAGCTTCTGTACAGCAAAGGACACCATCAGTAGAACAAAAAGACATCCTTCAGTATGGGAAAATATATTCATAAATGATGCATCAGATAAGCGGTTGACATCCAAAATATATAAAAACTCACGCACCTTAACAAACAAAAAGCAAATAATCCAATTAAGAAATAGGCAGAGGAAATGAATAGACACTTCTCTAAAGAAGAAATTCAGATGGCCAACAGGCACATGAAAAAATGCTCCACATCGCTAATCATCAGAGAAATGCAGATTAAAACCACAATGAGATATCACCTCACACCAGTGAGGATGGCCAACATCCAAAAAACAAACAACAACAAATGTTGGCAAGGTTGTGGAGAAAAGGGAACCCTCCTACCCTGCTGGTGGGAATGCAAATTAGTTCAACCATTGTGGAAAGCATTATGGAGGTTCCTCAAAATACTCAAAATAGCAATACCATTCGACCTAGGAATCCCACTCCTAGGAATTTACCCTGAGAATGCAGCAGCCCAGTTTCAAAAAGACATATGCACCCCTATGTTTATTGCAGCACTATTTACAATAGCCAAGAAATGGAAGCAACCTAAGTGTCCATCAGTAGATGAATGGATTAAGAAGATGTGGTACATATACACAATGTAATATCATTCAGCCATAAGAAGAAAACAAATCCTACCATTTGCAACAACATGGATGGAGTTAGAGGGTAGTATGCTCAGTGAAATAAGCCAAGCCGAAAAAGACAAGTATCAAATGATTTCACTCATATGTGGAGCATAAGAACAAAGAAAAAAACTGAAGGAACAAGACAGCAGTAGACTCAGAGAACCCAAGAATGGACTAACAGTTACCAAAGGGAAAAGGACTGGGGAAGATGGGTGGGAAGGGAGGGATAAGAAGGTAAAAGGGGCATTACGATTAGCAGACATAAGGTAGCGGGGGCACGGGAGGCTTGTAGAACTCGGAAGACAAGTAGTGTCTCTATAGCATCTCACTACACTGATGGACAGTGACTGTAATAGGGTTGGTGGGGGGGACCTGATGAAGGGGGTAGTTTAATCACCATAATATTGCACATATAACTGTAGGTTAATGATACCAAAATAAATTGTAAATTAAAAAGAAAGAAAGAAAGAAAGAGATTGTATATCAATGGTACTTTAATAAAAAAATTATTTCTAAAAAAAATTGCATTTCTCTGATGATGAGTGATGTGGAGCACATTTTCAAGTGCCTGTTGGTGATTTGTATTTCTTCTTTGTAGAAGTGTCTGTTCAGGTCCTCTGCCCATTTTTTAATTGAGTTATTTGTGTTTTGGGTGTTGAGGCATGTGAATTCTTTATGGTATTTTCAGTGTCTTTATATATTTTGGATATTAACCCCTTATCAGATAAATCATTGGTGAATATATTCTCATACTGTAGAATGTCTTTTTGTTCTGTTGATGATTATATCTTTATTTTTAATCTTTTCCATTTTAATTATTTATGTTGGTGTTGACCTCAATGGGTTCATTTTGTTTGGGGATTTCTGTGCTTCCTGGGTCTCGATGTTGGTTTCTTTCTCCAGGTTAGATAAGCTGTTATCTATCATTTCTTCAAGTAAGTTTTCTACCCTTTTTTTCTCTCTTCTTCTGGAACCTCTATTATATGAATATTATAATGCTTGAAGTGTTTATTATGATCCTTAAACTTATCTTCATTTCTTCCTATCCTTTTTTTCTCTTTGCTGTGCAGCTTGGTTGCTTTCCATTACTCTATATTCCAGATTGCTCATCCATTCTTCTGTATCTTCTAATCTGCTGTTGATTCCCTCGAGGGTATTTTTCATTTTGGTTATTGTATTCTTCAGCTCTGATTTTTTTTTATTTTATATCTCCATTTCAAAGTTCTCACTGAGTCGAACCACTTGCCTCCTCAGTCTGTTGAGTATCTTTATGACCATCACTTGAACTCCTGATTAGGTAGATTGCTTATCTCCCTTTCATTTAGCTCATTTTCTGGTATTTTAGTCTTGTTCTTTTATATAGAACATATTCCTCTGCCTCCTCATTTTGTCTGGCTGTCTCTGTTTCTATGTATTAGGAGGTCATCTATGTCTCCTGGTCTTGAACATAGAGGCCTTATGTGGCACCCAGTAGCACAATACACCCTGGCACCAGAATCAGGTGCTCCAAGGTTGTCCCCTGTGTGAGCTGCATGCACCCTTCTGCTGTAGTGGGGCTGTGACTGCTGCAAGCATGAAGGTGGGCAAAGCAGGCCCTCTTTCTGGCTCTTTGCAATGACCATCAATGAGTACTGTGGGTATACTGGTTTGCAAGTCTTACTCCCAGTGCAGCTGGCCGAAAGGCTCAGCTGCAGCCCCTGTGGGAGTACTGGTTGGGGGAGGCAGTCAGCCTGGCAACTAATGTGCTCATGGCTTATTTGGGCACACTTGTGGTAGGGGTTTATTCACAGCTTGGCTGCCTCAGAGGCCTGGCTGTAGCTACTGAGTGTGTGCTGGTGGGTGGGGTTAGTTCCTCCCCTTCCCAAGGTAGGAGTCACTCTGGGGAGATGCCAGTCTTGACTGAGGCTGTCTGCTGAGTGTGGCTGTGTGGGAGTCACTTTGGAGAGTTGCTTCTGAGTGTGTGGGAAGGTTGGGTGGGGTAAGTCCACAGGGAAACTGAGGTGGGGGAGTTGGGGCAAGTGGTGTTGCCATGGTAGTTGGAGTGTCAAAACTAGCTCCCACAGCATTTGGCCAGGTAGGCTGAAGGGGATAAAGAAAAATGGTGCCTTCTAGCCCCTCCTCCACTAGAGAAAGCTCCTGTAGATACTTGCATCATAGCCCATGTTCCAAAGTCTTCACTTATAACCCAGGCACTTTTCATACTACTTTGATTTCAGACTGATCAACACAGCATGTCAGTCATACAAGAATGGACACTGGTTTCCCACAGCCCTCCTCTAGCTCCTCTGTAGTTATGTTCCCACTGACTTTCAAAGCTCCTATAATTAATTCCCACTGATTTTCAAAGCCAGACATTATTGAGGGGCCTGTATTCTTGGTGCAGGTTCTCAGGGCTAGGGTTGCCAGGTGTGGGGCTTCCCCACACTCATTCCCCCATGTCTCACTCACTCTTGCTTGTGGTCTGGGGTTGAGGGAGAGGGTTTAGATCTTGACTGTGGCTCTGCCACTTTTACCCTTCTCATTATGGCCTTCTCTTTGTCATTAGCTGTGGAATATCTATTCAGGTCATATTTAGAGTTGCATTACATGTAGTTCTCACAATGTTTCGTGGAAGAGATGATCACCAGAACTTCCTGTTCTGCCATCTTCCTAAAATACACTGATGTGTGTTTGTAAAGACTTCTATATGGATTACAGAATGCCTATGACATCCATTCACTGTTATAACATTGTTCTCAATGTAGCAGTCAAGTAACATTCTTAGAAACATCTTTATTACAAAGTATACTTGACTCCCTTATCAAACATAGTTAACAATATAGGAGGAGGTTTACTCTTGGGTTCTCCATTATGTTTCTTGGTCTATGTGGAATTCTTGGATTATACGGTATCTAATTTTTAAATTTTGAGGAACCTCCATACTGTTTTACATATTGTCTACACCAAGTGTATGTTGGTTTCCTTTCCTCTGCATCCTTGCCAACACATGTTATTTTTTGTCTTTTTAACAATAGTCAGTCTGACAGGGGTGAGGTGATACCTTGTAGTTTTGATTTGCATTTCACTGATGATTGGTGATGTTGAGCATCTTTTCATGTGTCTGTTGGCCATCTGTATGTATTCTTTGGAAAAATGTCTATTCAAGTTTTCTGCCCATTATATCATTGGGTTGTTTGATTTTTAATATTAAGTTGTGAAAGTTCCTTATGTATTTTAGATAGTAACCTTTTATTGGATGTATAATTTGCAAATATCTTCTCCCATTCAGTAGGTTGCTTTATTGTTGATGGTTTCTTTCATATGGAAAAGCTTTTTAGTTTCGTGTAATCCAGTTCGTTTATTTTAGCTTTTTTTTTTGCCCTTGCTTGAGGAGTCTGGTCCAAAAATATCGCTAAGACTAATGTCAAAGAGCTTACTGCGTATGTTTTCTCCTAGGAGTGTTATGGTTTCAGATAGTACATTCAAGTCTTTAATTTATTTTTGTATATGGTTTTACAGTGGTCTAGTTTCATTCTTTTGCATGTGGTTGTCCAGTTTTCCTAACACCATTTATTGAGAAAATGTCACTTGCCCATTGTATATTCTTGCCTCTTATGTCATAGTGTAACTGACTATATATGCATGCATTTATTTCTGAACTCTCTATTCTATTTTATTAATCTGTTTTTAATGCCAACTCCATACCGTTTTGATTGCTATAGCTTTGTGGTATAGTTTGAAGTCAGAGAGCATGATACATCAGCTTTGTTCTTTCTTAAGATTGCTTTGGCTATTCAGGGTCTTTGTGGTTCTACCCAATTTTTTTGTTGTTCTAGTTCTGTGAAAAATGCCATTGGCATTTTGATGGAGATTGAATTGAATCTGTAGATTGCTTTGGGTAGTATGGACATTTTATCAATATTAATTCTTCCAATTCAGGAGAATGGAATACCTTCGCATTTTTTTTGTGTTACCTTTAGTTTCTTTAATCAGTGTCTTATAATTTTCAGAGTACAGGCCTTTTACTCGTTTATTCAGTTTATTCCTATATGTTTTATTTTTTGAAGAAATTGCAGTTTTTTAGTTATTCTGTTTTTAGTTCATATAAAAGGAAGTTATTTTTGTATCGTGCACACCTTACACAATTCATTTTTTGGTTCTACCACTTTTGTGTGTTTGTAAATGTAGTCTGTAGGATTATCTACATAAAGTCATATCATCTGAAACAGACAGTTTTACTTCTTCCTATCTGATTTTGATTACTTTTATATTTTTCTCTGGTCTAATTCTATGGGTAGGACTTCCAGCACTATTTTGAATAGCAGTTGTGTGAAGGAGAACCCTTGTCTTGTTCCTGATATTAGAGAAAAAGTATTCAATCTTTAACCATAATGTATAATGTTAGCTGTAGGCTTTCCAAAAGTGGCTCTTTTATGTTCAGCTATGTTCCTTCTATACTCAACTTGCTTAGAGTTCTTATCTTTTTTTTTTTACAATTTATTTTATTTTAGTATCATTAACCTACAATTACATGAGCAATATTGTGATGATTAAACTACCCCCTTCACCAGGTCCCCCCCACCAACCCCACCACAGTCACTGTCCATCAGTGTAGTGAGATGAGAATCACTACTTGTCTTCTCTGAGCTGTACAGTCCCCCCCGTGCCCCCCCACCCTATGTCTGCCAATCGTAATGCCCCTTTTACCCTCTTATCCCTCCCTTCCCACCCATCTCCCTAGTCCCTTTTCCTTTGGTAACTATTAGTCCATTCTTGGGTTCTGTGAGTCTGCTGCTGTTTTGTTCCTTCAGTTTTTTTTTTCTTTGTTTTTATACTCCACATATGAGTGAGATCATTTGGTACTTGTCTTTTTCGGCCTGGCTTATTTCACTGAGCATAATACCCTCCAGCTCCATCCATGTTGTTGCAAATGGTAGGATTTGTTTTTTTCTTATGGCTGCGTAATATTCCATTGTGTATATGTACCACTTCTTCTTTATCCATTCATCTACTGATGGGCACTTAGGTTGCTTCCATTTCTTGGCTATTGTAAATAGTGCTGCAATAAACATAGGGGTGCATCTGTCTTTTTGAAAGTGGGCTGCTGCATTCTTGTGGTAAATTTCTAGGAGTGGGATTCCTGGGTCATATGGTATTTCTATTTTGAGTTTTTTGAGGAACCTCCATACTGCTTTCCACAATGGTTGAACTAATTTGCATTCCCACCAGCAATGTAGGAGGGTTCCCCTCTCTCCACATCCTCGCCAACATTTGTTGTTGTTTGTGTTTTGGATGTTGGCCATCCTCACTGGTGTGAGGTGATATCTCATTGTGGTTTTATTTTTTTATTTTTTTAATTTTTTGTTTGAGGGAAGGGTGTTTATTTATTTATTTGCATTTTCCTTGCAGTAACTTCTAGTAGTTATCAATTTATACAAATGTGCAAGTTAGCGCTTCTTTTTTTTTTGTTTACAATTTATTTAATTTTTTTCATTAACCTGCAATTACATGAGCAATATTGTGATGATTAAACCACCCCCTTCATCAGGTCCCCCCCACCTACCCTATTACAGTCACTGTCCATCAGTGTAGTGAGATGAGAATCACTACTTGTCTTTTCTGAGCTGTACAGTCCCCTCCGTGCCCCCCCACCCTATGTCTGCCAATCGTAATGCCCCTTTTACCCTCTTATCCCTCCCTTCCCGCCCTTCTTCCCCAGTCCCTTTCCCTTTGGTAACTATTAGTCCGTTCTTGGGTTCTGTGAGTCTGCTGCTGTTTTGTTCCTTCAGTTTTTTTTTTCTTTGTTCTTATACTCCACATACGAGTGAGATCATTTGGTACTTGTCTTTTTCGGCCTTGCTTATTTCACTGAGCATAATACCCTCCAGCTCCATCCATGTTGTTGCAAATGGTAGGATTTGTTTTTTTCTTATGGCTGCGTAATATTCCATTGTGTATATGTACCACATCTTCTTTATCCATTCATCTACTGATGGGCACTTAGGTTCTGCCATTTCTTGGCTATTGTAAATAGTGCTGCAATAAACATAGGGGTGCATCTGTCTTTTTGAAAGTGGGCTGCTGCATTCTTGGGGTAAATTCCTAGGAGTGGGATTCCTGGGTCAAATGGTATTTCTATTTTGAGTTTTTTGAGGAACCTCCATACTGCTTTCCACAATGGTTGAACTAATTTGCATTCCCACCAGCAATGTAGGAGGGTTCCCCTCTCTCCACATCCTCGCCAACATTTGTTGTTGTTTGTGCTTTGGATGTTGGCCATCCTCACTGGTGTGAGGTGATATCTCATTGTGGTTTTAATCTGCATTTCTCTGATGATTAGCGATGTGGAGCATTTTTTCATGTGCCTGTTGGTCATCTGAATTTCTTCTTTAGAGAAGTGTCTATTCATGTCCTGTGCCCATTTCTTAATTGGGTTATTTGCTTTTTGTTTGTTAAGGTGCGTGAGTTCTTTGTATATTTTGGATGTCAATCCCTTATCGGGTAGGTTATTTATGAATATATTCTCCCATACTGTAGGATGTCTTTTTGTTCTACTGATGGTGCTCTTTGCTGTACAGAATCTTTTCAGCTTGATATAGTCCCACTTGTTCATTTTTGGTTTGTTTCCCTTGCCCGGGGAGATATGTTCATGAAGAAGTCGCTCTTGTTTATGTCCAAGAGATTTTTGCCTATGTTTTTTCTAAGAGTTTTATGATTTCATGCCTTACCTTCAGGTCTTTGATCCATTTTGAGTTTTTTTTTGAGTGTAAGGGGTTAGACAGCAGTCCAGTTTCATTCTCTTACATGTAGCTGTCCAGTTTTTCCAACACCAGCTGCTGAAGAGGCTGTCATCTCCCCATTGTATATCCAAGGCTCCATTTATCATATATTAATTGACTGTATATATTTGGGTTAATGTTTGGATTTTCTATTTTGTTTCACTGGTGTGTGGGTCTGTTCTGTGCCAATACCAAATTGTCTTGATTACTGTGGCTTTGTAGTAGAGCTTCAAGTCAGGGAGTGTAAATCGCCCTGTTTTATTCCTCCTTCTCAGGATTGCTTTGGCTATTCGGGGTCTTTTCTGGTTCCATATGAATTTTACAATTATTTGTTCCAGTTCAATGAAGAAAGCTGTTGGTATTTTGATAAGGATTGCATTGAATCTGTAGATTGCTTTAGGTAGTATAGCCATTTTGACAATATTTACTCTTCCTAGCCAGGAGCATGGGATGAATTTCCATTTGTTAGTGTCCTCTTTAATTTCTCCTAGGAGTGTCATGTAGTTTTCAGCGTATAGGTCTTTCACTTCCTTCTTTAGGTTTATTCCTAAGTATTTTATTCTTTTTGATGTAATTGTGAATAGAATTGTTTTCCTGATTTCTCTTTCTTTTAGTTCATCGTTAGTGTATAGGAAAGCAACAGATTTCTCTGTGTTAATTTTGTATCCTACAACTTTGCTGAATTCAGATATTAGTCCTAGTAGTTTTGGAGTGGAGTCTTTAGGTTTTTTTATGTACAATATTATGTCATCTGCAAATAGTGACAATTTGACTTCTTCTTTACCAATCTGGATGCCTTGTATGTCTTTGTTTTGTCTGATTGCCATGGCTAGGACCTCCAGTAGTATGTTGAATAACAGGGGAGACAGTGGGCATCCCTGTCTTATTCCCGATCTTAGATGAAAAGCTTTCAGCTTCTCGCCATTAAGTATGATGTTAGCTGTGGGTTTCTCATATATGGCCTTTATGATGTTGCAGTACTTGCCATCTGTACCCATTTTGTTGAGAGTTTTAATCATGAATGTATGCTGAGTTTTGTCAAATGCTTTTTCAGCATCTATGGAGATGATCATGTGGTTTTTGTTCTTCTCTTTGTTGATGTCGTGGATGATGGTGATAGATTTTCGAATGTTGTACCATCCTTGCATCCCTGGGATGAATCCCACTTGATCATGGTGTATGACCCTCTTGATGTATTTTTGAATTCGGTTTGCTAATATTCTGTTGAGTATTTTTGCGTCTATGTTCATCAGGTATATTGGTCTGTAATTTTTTTTTTTTGGTGAGGTCTTTGCCAGGTTTTGGTATTAGAGTGATTCTGGCTTCATAGAATGAGTTTGGAAATATTCCCTCCTCTTCTATTTTTTGGAAAACTTTAAGGAGAATGGGTGTTATTTCTTCTCAATATGTCTGATAGAATTCAGAGGTGAATCCATCTGGCCCGGGGGTTTTGTTCTTGGGTAGTTTTTGATTACCGATTCAATTTCGTTGCTGGTGATTGGTCTGTTTCGTTTTCCTGTTTCTTGCTTGGTCAGTCTTGGAAGGTTGTATTTTTCTAAGAAGTTGTCTGTTTCTTCTCAGTTTTCCAGCTTGTTCGCATATAGATTCTTATAGTATTCTCTTATAATTCTTTGTATTACTGTGGGTTCAGTTGTGATTTCCCCTTTTCATTTCTGATTCTGTTTATGTGTGTAGATTCTCTTTTTCTTTTAATAAGTCTGGCTAGTGGTTTATGTATTTTGTTTATTTTTTCAAAGAACCAACTCTTGGTTTCATTGATTATTTCTATTGTTTTCTTTTTCTCAATTTTATTTATTTCTTCTCTGATCTTTATTATGTCCCTCCTTCTGCTGACTTTGGGTCTCATTTGTTCTTCTTTTTCCAATTTCAGTAATTGTGTGTTTAGACTATTCATTTGGGATTGTTCTTCCTTCTTTAAATAGGCCTGGATTGCAGTGTATTTTCCTCTTAGAAATCCATTTGCTGCATCCCACAGAAGTTTTGGCTTTGTGTTGTTGTTGTCATTAGTCTCCATATATTCTTTGTTCTCTGTTTTAATTTGGTCATTGACTCATTGATTATTTGGGAGAATGTTTTTAAGTCTCCATGTATTTCTGAGCCTTTTTGTTTTCTTTGCACCGTTTATTTGTAGTTTTATACCTTTGTGATCTGAGATGTTGGTTGGTAGAATTTCAATCTTTCTGAATTTACTGAGCTTCTTTTTGTGACCTAGTATGTGGTCTATTCTGGAAAATGTTCCATGTGCACTTGAGAAGAATGTGTATCCTGTTGCTTTTTGGTGTAGAGTTCTGTAGATGTCTGTTAGGTCCATCTGTTCTAGTGTGTTGTTAAGTGCCTCTGTGTCTTTACTTATTTTCTGTCTGGTTGATCTGTCATTTGGAGTGAGTGGAGTGTTGAAGTCTCCTAAATTTACTGCATTGCTTTACATTTCCTCCTTTAATTCTGTTAGTATTTGTTTCACATATATTGGCACTCCTGTGTTGTGCACATATATATTTAAAATGGTTATATCTTCTTGTTGAACTGACCCCTTTATCATTATGTAATGTCCTTTATCTCTTGCTACTTTCTTCGTTTTGAAGTCTATTTTATCTGATACAAGTACGGCAACACCTGCTTTTTTGTTCTTGTTTGCATTGAAATATCTTTTCCATTCCTTCACCTTTAGTCTGTGTATATCTTTGGGTTTGAGGTGAGTCTCTTGTAAGCAGCTTATAGATGGGTCTTGCTTTTTTATCTATTGTATTACTGTGTGTCTTTTGATTGGTGCATTCAGTCCATTTACATGTAGGGTGATTATCGATAGATATGTACTTATTGCCATTGCTGGCTTTAGATTCGTGGTTACCAAAGTTTCATGAATAGCTTCTGTACTATAAAACAGTCTAACTTAACTTTCTTATTAAGTTATTGTAAACACAGTCTGATATTTCTTTATATCTCTTCCTCCTTATTCTTTCTTCTCCATTTTTTATATACTAGGTGTTTTATTCATTGCCTTTAGTTAGTATTTGGATGGTCTGCTCTCTTTGCTATAATTTTATTTTCTCTGGTGACCTTTTTTTAGCCTTAGGAGTGCTTCCATCTAGAGGAGCCCCTTTAAGATATCCTGAAGAGGTGGTTTATGGGAGACAAATTCCCTCAGCTTTCACTTGTCTGGAAATTGTTTAATCCCTCCCTCAAATTTAAATGATAATCGTGTTGGATACAATATTCTTGGTTTGAAGCCCTTCTGTTCATTACGTTAAATATATCATGCCATTCTCTTCTGGCCTGTAAGGTTTCTGTTGAGAAGTCTGATGATAGTCTGATGGGGTTTTTTTTGTAGGTGACATTTTTTCTCTCTCTAGCTGCCTTTAATACTCTGTCCTTATCTTTGATCTTTGCCATTTTAATTATTGTATGTCTTCGTGTTGTCTTCCTTGGGACCATTGTGTTGGGAGATCTGTGGTTTCCATGGTCTGAGAGACTATTTCCTTCCCCAGCTTGGGGATGTTTTCAGCAGTTATTCCTTCAAAGTCACTTTCTATCCCTTTTTCTCTCTGTTCTTCTTCTTTTTCTCGTATAATGGGAGTATTGTTTTATTTGGATTGGTCACAGTTCTCTTAATATTTTTTCATTCCTAGAGATCCTTTTATCTCTCTCTGCCTCAGCCTCTCTGTATTCCTGTATTTCTATTCCATTAACAGTCTCTTGTATCTCATCCAGTCTGGTGCTTAGCCTGTTGATCGCTTGTCTCATTTCTGCCTTGTCTTTCCTCACTTCCTCCCTTAGCTCTTGCATATTTCTCTGTAGATCCATCAGTATCGTTATGACTTTTATTCTGAATTATTTTTCACGAAGATTGTGCATGTCCATCCCCTCTGGCTCCCTCTCTGGGGTTGTCTGGCCAAGCTTCATTTGTACCATACTCCTCTGTCTTTTCTTGGTGATAGAAGTGGTCGCTGGTATGTGCTACGTAAATCAGCTGGGCTCTTTAAGACTTTTAAAAAGAAAACGAAACGAAAAAAAAAACAGCCACTGGGGGTAGATTCTATGAGGATGTTGTAGTTGGTCCTCCTGCTCCACACTTCCACAGCCATAGTGCCAATGCCAGGCCCTTTGTGGCTCTGGCCGGGGGGGAACAAATGGGAGGCTACTGATCTCTGTGGGAAGTCTCAGCGTGGCTGCTTTTTCCAGCTGCTGGCTGCCCAAGGGGTCTGAAATCCCCCAGGACTCCCAGCCTGCTGGGCTTAGTGCGCTGGGACGATTTTGTTCTGCTGTTGGGCCCTTGTCTCTTTAAGCCTCTTAAAAAAGCACGCAGTTTTCCTTTGTCCCAGGGAGCCAGCTGAGAGGAACCGGTTGCGTTGTCTGCCTCATATTCTGCTTTTCTGTTTTTCTAGTCTCCGATACACTGCACGATGTGCTCCCAGCGCAGATTACCAGGGCTGGTTATTTGGTGGGCCTGTGCTTCCACTCCCTCCATGCTCTGAATCTTTTCCTCCTGCCAGCGGGCTGAGGTGGGGGAATGATCGGGTCCCACTGGGTCACAGCTCTATATCTTACCTGCTTCGCGAGGTGCCTATTCCTCTCAGGTGTAGCTGCAGGCTGGGTGTTATCTTGTATCTTCTGGTCTCTCTTTTAGGAATACTTGTATTTGTTGTATTTTCATAAATATATATTGTTTTTTGAGGAGATTTCTACCGGCATGCTCATGCTGCCATCTTCCTGAAAGTGTGTGTCACATTTTTTGATTTGCATATATTGAACCATCCATCCATTCCAGCAATATATCGTATTTGATCATGTTAATGATACTTTTTATTTTTTTATTTTGCCATTATTAATGTACAATTAAATGAGCAATATTATGGTTACTAGACTCCCCCTATTATCAAGTCCCCACCACATACCCCATTACAGTCACTGTCCATCAACGTAGTAAGATGCTATAGAGTCACTACTTGTCTTATCTGTGCTTTACTGCATTCCCCGTATCCCCCACTACATTAAGTGTGCTAACCACAATACCTCATTTTCCCCCTTATCTCTCCCTTCCCACCCATCTTCCCCAGTTCCTTTCCCTTTGGTAACTGTTAGTCCATTCTTGGATTTTGTGAGTCTGCTGCTGTTTTGTTCCCTCAGTTTTGTCTTTGTTCTTATACCCCATAGATAAGTGAAATCATTTTATTTCACTTGGCTTTCTCCGCCTGGGTTATTTCACTGAGCATAATACTCTCTATCTACATCCATGTTCTTGCAAATGTCTGGATTTGTTTTCTTCTTATGGTGAATAATGTTCCATTGCATATATGTACCACATCTTCTTTATCCATTCATCTACTGATGGACACTTAGGTTGCTTCCATTTCTAGGCTATTGTAAATAGTGCTGCGATAAACATAGGGGTGCATATGTCTTCTTCAAACTGGGTTGCTGCATTCTTAGGGTAAATTCCTAGGAGTGGAATTCCTGGGTGAAGTGGTATTTCTATTTTGAGTTTTTTGAGGAACCTCCGTACTGCATTCCACAATGGTTGAACTAATTTACATTCCCACCAGCAGTGTAGGAGGGTATCCCTTTCTCCACATCCTTGCCAACATTTGTTGTTGTTTGTCTATTGGATGGTGGCCTTCCTACCTGGTGTGATGGGATATCTCATTGTGGTTTTAATTTGCATTTGTCTGATGATTAGCGATGTGGAGCATCTTTTCATGTGCCTGTTGGCCACCTGAATTATTTTTTTGGAGAAGTGTCTGTTCAGCCTCTTTGCCCATATTTTAATTGGCTTATTTGATTATTGTTTATTGAGGTGTGTGAGCTCTTTATACAATTTGGATGTCAACTCCTCATCGGGTATGTCATTTATGAATATATTCTCCCATACTGTAGG
Organism: Phataginus tricuspis; assembly: GCA_029783875.1. Classification (NCBI taxonomy): domain Eukaryota; kingdom Metazoa; phylum Chordata; class Mammalia; order Pholidota; family Manidae; genus Phataginus; species Phataginus tricuspis. The sequence goes on along the minus strand of JAQQAC010016209.1, from coordinate 56,676,700 downwards.
ATGTATTTTTGTTCTATTGATGGCGTCCTTTGCTGTGCAGAAGCTTTTTAGTTTGATATAGTCCCACTTGTTCAATTTTGCTTTTGTTTCCCTTTCCAGGGGAGATATGTTCATGAAGAAATTGCTCCTATTTATGTCGAAGAGATTTTTGCCTATGTTTTTTTCTAAGAGCTTTATGGTTTCATGACTTATGTTTAGGTCTTTGATCCATTTTGTTTACTTTGTGGATGGGGTTAGACAATAATCCAGTTTCATTCTCTTACATGTAGCTGTCCAGTTTTGCCAACACCAGATTTTGAAGAGGCTGTCATTTCCCCATTGTATATCCATGGCTCCTGTATCGTATATTAATTGACCATATATGCTTGGGTTTATATCTGGCCTCTCTAGTCTGTTCCATTGACCTGTAGGTCTGTTCTTGTGCCAGTACCAAATTGTTTATATTACTGTGGCTTTGTAGTAGAGCTTAAAGTCAGGGAGCATAATCACCCCCACTTTATTCTTCCTTCTCAGGATTGCTTTGGCTATTCGGGGTCTTTTGTGGTTCCATATGAATTTTAGAACTATTTTCTTTTATTCATTGAAGAATGTTGTTGGTATTTTGATAGAGATTGCATTGAATCTATAGATTGCTTCAGGCAGAATGGTCATTTTGACAATATTAATTCTTCCTATCCATGAGCACGGGATGTGTTTCCATTTATTCGTATCTTCTTTAATTTGTCTCATGTGTGTCTGGTGGTTTTCAGAGTATAAGTCTTTCAAATCCTTGGGTAGGCTTATTCCTAGGTATTTTATTCTTTTGGATGCAACTGTGAGTGGAATTGTTTTCCTGACTTCTCTGCTAGTTCACCGTTAGTGTATAGAAATGAAACAGATTTCTGTGTGTTAATTTTGTATTCTGCAACTTTGCTGAATTCAGATATTAGTTCTAGTAGTTTTGGAGTGGATTCTTTAAAGTTTTTTATTTACAACATCATGTCATCTGCAAACAGGGACAGTTTGACTTCTTTCTTACCAATCTGGATGCTTTTTATTTCTTTGTGTTTTCTGGTTGCCGTGGCTAGGACCTCTAGAACTATGTTGAATAAAAGTGGGGGTAGAGTGGGCATCCTTGTCTTGTTCCCGATCTTAAAGGAAAAGCTTTCAGCTTCTTGCTGTTAAGTATAATGTTGACTGTGGGTTTGTCATATATGGCCTGTATTATGTTGAGGTATACCTATATAGGTATACCCATTTTGTTGAGAGTTTTTATCATGAATGGTTGCTGAATTCTGTCCACTGCTTTTTCAGCATCTATGGAGATGATCGTGTGGTTTTTGTCTTTCTTTTTGTTCATGTAGTGGATGATGTAGATGGATTTTTAAACGAGTACCATCCTTGCATCCCTGGAATGAATCCCACTTGGTCATGATGTATGATATTTTAGATGTATTTTTGAATTCGGTTTGCTAATATTTTGTTGAGTATATTTGTATCTATGTTCATCAAGGATATTGGTCTTTAATTTTCTTTTTTGTGGGGGTCTTTGCCTGGTTTGGATACTAGAGTGTTTTTGGTCTCATAGAATGAGTTTGAAAGTATTCCCTCCTCTTCTACTTTTTGGAAAACTTTAAGGAGAATGGGTATTAGGTCTTCACTAAATGTTTGATAAAATTCAGCAGTGCAGGCATTTTGTCTTAGGTAGTTTTTTGATTACCAATTCAATTTCTTTGCTGGTAATTAGTCTATTCAGACTTTCTGTTTCTTCCAGGGTCAGCCTTGGAAGGTTGTATTTTTCTAGAAAGTTGTCCATTTCTTCTAGGTTATCCAGTTTGTTAACATATAATTTTTCATAGTATTCTCTCATAATTCTGCGGTGTCCATAGTGATTTTTCCTTTCTCATTTGTGATTCTGTTTACGTGTGTAGACTCTTTTTCTTGTTAAGTCTGGCTAGGGCTTTCTGTATTTTGTTTATTTTCTCAAAGAAACAGGTCCTGCTTTCCTTGATTCTTTCTATTGTTTTATTCTTCTCAATTTTATTTATTTCTGCTTTAATCTTTATTATGTCCTTTCTTCTACAAACTTTTGGCCTCATTTGTTCTTCCTTTTCTAGTTTCATTAATTGTGAGTTTAGACTGTTCATTTGGGATTGTTCTTCTTTCCTGAGGTAGTCCTGTATTGCAATATATTTCCCTCTTAGCATGGCTTCTCTGCGTCCCACAGATTTTGTGGTGTTGTATTATTGTTTTCATTTGTCTCCATATATTGCTTGATCTCTGCTTTTATTTGGTCATTGATCCATTTATTATTTATGAGCATGTTATTAAGCTTCCATGTGTTTGTTGGCTTTTTCATTTTCTTTGAGTAATTTATTTCTAGTTTCGTACCTTTGTGTTCTGAGAACCTGGTTGATACAATTTCAATCTTTTTGAATTTACTGAGGCTCTTTTTGTGGCCTAGTATATGATCTATTCTTGAAAATGTTCCATTTGCACTTGAGAAGAATGTGTACCCTGTTGCTTTTGGGTGGAGTGTTCTGTAGATGTCCGTTTGGTCCATGTGTTCTAATACGTTGTTCAGTGCCTCTGTCTCTTTTTTTATTTTCTTTCTGGGTAATCTGTTCTTTGGAGTGAATGGTGTATTGAAGTCTCCTAAAATGAATGCATTACACTCTATTTCCCCCTTTAATTCTGTTAGTATTTGTTTCACATATGTAGGTGATCCTGTGTTGGTTGCATAGATAGTTATAATAGTTATATCCTCTTGTTGGTCTGACCCCTTTATCACTATGTAATGTCTTTCTTTGTCTCTTTTTACTTTCTTTGTTTTGAAGTCTATTTTGTCTCTTACAAGTAAAGCAACTCCTGCTTTCTTCTCCCTACTAGTTGCATGAAATATCTTTTTCCATCCCTTTCCTTTCAGTCTGTGTATGTCTTTGGATTTGAAGTGAGTCTCTTGTATGCAGCATATACATGGGTCTTGTTTTTTCATCCATTCAGTGACTCTACGTCTTTTGATTGGTGCATTCAGACCATGTATGTTTAGGGTGATTATCGATAGGAATGTACTTATTGCTTATGCAGGATTTAGATTTGTGGCTACCAAATGTTCAAAGTTAATTCCCTTACTATCTAAGTCTAATTTAAATCACTTCCTATGCTATTACAAACACAACCTAAATATTCTTTTTTTTCTTTTCCCCCTTTGTCTTCCTCCTCCATTCTTTGTATGGTATGAATCATATTCTGTACTCATTGTCTATCCTTTGGGTGACATCTGTTTAGTCTTATGAATACTACCATCTATAGGAGTCCCTTCAAAATGCAGTGTAGAGGTGGTTTATGGGAGGTAAATTCTCTCAGCTTTTGCTTATCTGGAAATTGTTTAATCCCTCCTTCAAATTTAAATGATAACCTTGCTGGGTAGAGTATTCTTGTTTCAAGGCTCTTCTGGTTCATTGCATTAAATATATCATGCCACTCCCTTCTGGCCTGTTAGGTTTCTGTTGTGAAATATGATGATAGACTGATGGGTTTTCCTTGTATGTGATCTTTTTTCTCTCTCTAGCTGCTTTTAAAAGTCTGTCTTTGTCCTTGATCTTTGTCATTTTAATTATTATATGTTTTGATGTTGTCTTCCTTGGGTCCCTTGTGTTGGGAGATCTGTGCATCTCAATGCCTTGAGAGACTATCTCCTCCCCCAGATTGGGGAAGTTTTCAGCAATTACCTCCTCAATGATACTTTCTATTCCTTTTTCTCTCTCTTCTTCTTCTGGTACCCGTATTATGCTAATATTGTTCAGTTTGGATTGGTCACACAGTTCTCTCAATATTCTTTCATTCTTAGAGATTCTTTTTTTCTCTCTGTGTGTCAGCTTCTTTCTATTCCTCTTCTCTAATTTGTTTCCCATTTACCGTCTCTTCTACTACATCTAATCTGCTTTTAAATCCCTCCATTGCATGTTGTATTTCAGATGGAATTTCTTAATGATTGGATCTCTGTCTTAAATTCATTCCTGAGCTCTTCAATATTTTTCTGTACCTCCCTTAAGGATGTTTATGATTTTTATCTTGAACTCTCTTTCAGGAAGATTGGTGAGTTCAGTTTCACTTGGTCCTTTTTCTGGGGTTTGTTAGATTTTGGTCTGATCCACATTCTTTTGATGTTTCATATTTCTGTGTGGTGCCCTCTGTTGCCCAGAAGCTCCAGCCTCTGGAGCTTCTCAGCCCCTAGAGTGAGGTTGGGAGTCATAGGGGAGCAGAGGTGGTGCCTGGTGTGAGGAAAGATCTGTTTCCTGATTCCCATCTGCCCTGCCTGTCTCCCAAATCAGAGCCAGTGGACTGAGTATACAGGTGTGAGCTCCTGTGCTTTGTCTCTCTATCTGTTGTAGGTGGGGCCTCCCTCTGGCTCTCATGTTGCCAGAGCAGTGACCGCCAGTTTGTGAGCCAGTACTGTCAGGCCAGGAGGAAGGCTTAGCAGGCTGCATATCACAGTGGGGGCCTTGGAGCTGAGTAACCAGCCTGGGGGATGGCGTGCCTGAAGCTCCCCAATGTCCCCAGTCTGCTGGGCAGGGTGTGCCCAGACAATCTTGTCCCCCTATCCCTTCTCCCGCACAGCAAGCTCTGTGCAAACCCCTCTCCTTCAGCAGTGCTCTCTCTGCTAGGAAGGCTGTCAGACTGTGTACCTTTCCCTCATCCCAGAGTGGCCATGTGTGGATCCCATCCTCCACAAATGGCCGGAATCTGTCTCTCAAGCACTCTGCCTTTCCCAGCTTCCCATCCTCCAGAGCACCACAAAATGTAGGTTTCTTCTTGGAAAACAGATCTCCAGGGCTAGGTGTTAAGCAGTCCCAGGGTACCACCCCCTCCCCTGCTCCATTTCTCTTCTTCCCGCTGGCGAGCTGGGTGGGGGAAGGGCTCAGGTTCTGCCAGATCAAGGCTTTCATATGTTACCCTGTTTTGTGAGGTCTGCTCTGTTCGTGAGGTCTGTATGCTGTCTGGTGCAGCCTTATTTCCTGTTGCTGTTTTAGGGTTAGTTGTATCAACGATATTTTCACACTTTCTGTGGTTTTGGTAGGAGTTATTTGTCTCACCTCTCATGCTGCCAGTTTGAATTTCAATCCCATTATATGACACTTTTTATGTGCTGAGTTTGGTTTGCTAATATAGTTGAGAATCTTTGTTTTATATTCATCAGGGATATTGGCCTGTAGTTTTCTTTTTTTTTTTTTTTTTGTAGTGTCCTTATCTGGCATTGGTACCAGGGTAATGCTGGCCTTGTATAATGACTTTGGGAGTATTCCTCATCATCTATTTTTTGGAAGATTTTAGAATGACTAGTGATTTTTTCCCAGCTTCATTGAAACATAATTGACATGTAATATTGTATAAGTTTAAGGTGCGAAAAATGTTATTTGATACACTTATATATTGTTGATGATTAGCACTATGGTAGCATCTCCCCCACATCACATAATTACCATTTCTTTTTTGAGAATATTTAATATCTACTCACTTAGCAGCTTTCAATTATATAATGCAATATTATTAGCTATGATCACCATGTTGTACATTAGACCCTCAGAACCTATTGTTCTTCTTCTTCAAGTTTCTTCCCTTTAATCAACATCTCCCCATTTCTTCTATCTCCCAGCCTGTGGTAACCATGTCTACTCTGTTTAATTCTTTAAATGTTTGTTAGAATCCACCAGCCAAACCATCTTTGTTGGGAAGTTTTGATTACTCATTTTTGTTATTGAACTATTCCTATCTTCTATTTCTTTGTGATTCAGTCCTGCTAGGTTGTATGTTTCTAGGAATTTATCCATTTCTTCCTGGTCAGCGAAGTTTTTGGTGTTTAATTGTTTATAGTAGTCTCTTCTGATCCTTTGAATTTCTGTTATTGGTTGTAATGTCTTTTTTTCATTTTCATTTGGATTTTATTTATTTTAGTCTTATCATTTTTTCTTAACCTCACCAAGGGTTTGTCAATTTGTTTTTTCTTCCAAAGGCCAAATCTTTGTTTTGTTGATCTTTTATGTTGTTTTTCTTGACTCTATTTCATTTATCTGTCCTCTGATCTTCGTTATTTAATTCCTTCTACTAACTTTGTGTTTAGTGTGCTCTTTTTCTGGTTCCTTGAGGTATAATGTTAAGTTGTTCATTCGCAATCTTTTTTCTTAATGTATGTGTTTATCACAATAAACTTTCCTCTGTGAACTGCTTTACACCATCTCATAGTTTTTAGTATGTTGTGTTTCCTTTTTTGTTTGTTTCAGGATATTTTTTATTTCCCTTTTGATTTCTTCTTAGGCTCATGTTTGTTTAGAAATGCGTTAATTTCCACATATTTGTGAATTTTCTAGGTTTGTACTGTCACTGAGTTTTGGTTTCATACCACTGTGGTTTGAAAATTTACTTGGTATACTTTCAGTCTTCATAAATTTGTTAAGTCTTGTTTTGTGAGCTACTATATTATCTATCCTGAAGATTGTTCCCTTTGTGACTAGGAATAATATGTATTTTGCTGCTGTTAGAGTTAATGTTTTGTTAGGTGCATTTGATCTAAAGTCCAGTTTTTCTCACTGATTTTATGTTTCAACTGTCTATCCATTGTTGAAAGTGGAGTATGAAATTGCCCTCCTATTGTATTGTTTTATGTTTTACCTGTCAGATCTGTTAGTATTTGCTTAACCGATTTTGGTGCTTATGTGTTGGGTGCATATATATTGACTGATATTTCTTCTTGATGGATTGATCCCTTTATCATTATATAATTAATTTCTTTGTCTCTTATTACTAATTTTTGCTTAAAGTCTATTGTGTCTGATATAAGTATGGCTACGTTTGGTTTCTACTTGCATGGAATATCTTTCACCATCTCTTCACTTTGAGCCTATGTGTGTGCTTCAAGCTAAATTCCTTTGTATGCAGCATATAGTTGAGTTGTTTTTGCTTTTTAATCCATCCAGCCACTCTATGGCTTTTGATTGAATAATTAAATCCATTTACTTTTAGAGCATTATCAATATGTAAATATTGCTAATGCTACTTATTTTTTTCTGGCTGTTTTGTAGTTCACTTTTCCCTTTTATCCTCTCTTGCTGCCTTCCTCTGTGAATTGATGATTTTCTGTAGCTGTTTGATTTGATTGCCACCTCTATCTTTTGTGACTCTATTGTACATTTTTGCTTGGTGGTTACATTGAAGCATACATAACCACCTTACAGATATTACAGTGTATTTTACACTGATAATAGCTTTACTTCAATGACATACAAAAACTCTACCTTTTTCCTCATTTTATGTTTTTGATGTCATATTTTACTTCTTTTCATGTTGTTTATTCATTAAATTATTTTAGCTGAAGTTGTTTTTAATATCATTCTCCTTTAACGTTTATAATAGTGTTAAATGGTTAACACAGTACCATATTAGAGTACTCTGAATCTGACTATATAGTTACCTTTCCAGTGTGTTGTATATTTTTATGTTATTGATTAGAAACAATTCATTTCAGCTTGAAAAACTCCTTTTGTCATTTCTTATAAGGTGGACATAGTGGTAATGAATTCCCTCAGCTTTTGTTTCTCTGGGAAAGTATTTCTCTTTCATTTCTGAAGGATAATTTTGTCTGGATAGAGTATTCTTGGTTAGCTTTTTCAGCACTTTTTTTATTAAGATATCATTGATACACAATCTATGTTGGTTTCAAATATACAACAAAGTGGTTCAACAGCTACCCATATTATTAAATCCTAACACCCTGTAGTGTGGTTACTATGTATCAACATAGTAAGGTGTTACAGAATCATTGACTATATTCTGCATGCTGTACTACCATCCCCATGACCAACCTGTATTGTGATTGTGAATTATTGTACCCCTTTCCCCTCAACCCACCTCAACCCCTACTCCTTGGTAACCACTAGTTCCTTCTCAATGTCTATAAGTCCAATGCTGTTTTGTACATTCAGTTTTGCTTTGTTTTTGTACCCCACAAATAAGTGAAATCATATGGTATTTGTCTTTCTCTGCCTGGCTTACTTCACTGAGCATAATATCCTCTAGATCTGTCCATGTTGAAAATGGCAGGATTTCTTTTCTTTTTATGGCTGAATAATATTCCATTGCATATATGTAACACCTCTTCTTTATCCATTCATCTATTGATGGACATTTAGGTTACTTCCATATCTTGGTAACTGCAAATAGTGTGGTGATAAACATAGGGGTGCTTATGTCTTTTTGAATCAGGGATTTTATTTTCTTCAGGTAAATTTCTATGAGTGGAATTACTGAATCAAATGGTATTTCTATTTTTAGTTTTCAAGGAACTTTCATATTGCTTTCCACAGCAGTAGCACCAACTTACATTTCCAATAACAGTGTACAAAGATTCCCATTTCTCCACATACTCACCAACATATGTTATTTCTTGTCCTTTGGACAGTTGCCATTCTAACTCGTGTGAGGTGATATGCCATTGTGGTTTTAATTTGCATTTCCCTGATGATTAGTGATGTTGAGCATCTTTTCTTTTGCCTGGTGGACATTTGTATTTCTTTACAGAAGTGTCTGTTCAGGTCCTCTGCCCATTTTTAGTCAGTTTATTTGTTTTTTGGGTCTGAGGTGTATGAGTTCTTTATATATTTTGGGTGTTAACCCCTTATTGGATAAGTCATTTACAAATATATTCTCCCAAATTGTAGGGTGCCTTTTGTTCTGCTGATGGTGTCCTTTGCGGTACAGAAGATTTTTAGTTTCATGTAGCCCCACTTGTTCATTTTTTATTTTGTTTCCCTTGCCCAAGGAAATGTGTCCATGAAAAAAATTTCTCATGCTTATGTTCAAGAGACTTTTGCCTATGTTTTCTTCTAAGAGTTTTATGGCTTAATTACTTGCATTCAGGTCTTTGATCTACTTCGAGTTTGCTTTTGTGTATGGAGTTACACAGTAACCCAGTTTCATTCTCTTACACGTAGCTGTCCAGTTTTTCCAACACCAGCTTTTGAAGAGGTTGCCTTTTCCCCATTGTACATGCATGGCTCCTTTATCATATATTAATTGACCATATATGTGTGGATTTATATCTGGGCTTTGTAGTCTTTTCCATTGATTGATGGGTCTGTTCTTGTGCCAGTACCAAATTCTTTTGATTACTGTAGCTTTTTAGCAAAGCCTGAAGTCAGGGAGCATAATTCATCCAGCTTTGTTCTTCTTTCTCAGGAAATAAAACAAAACTTTCTCAGCTTTGGCTATTTGGGGTCTTTTGTGGTTCCATATGAATTTTAGAACTATTTATTCTAGTTCATTGAAGAATGCTATTTGTATTTTGATAAGGATTGTATTGAATGTGTAAATTTCTTAGGGCAGGATGGCCATTTTGACAATATTAATTCTTCCTATCCATGAGCACAGGATAGATTTCCATTTATTGGTGTCTTTTTAAATTTCTCTCATGACTGTCTTACAGTTTTCATAGTAAAGCTTTCACTTCTTTGGTTAAGTTTATTCCCAGATATTTTATTCTTTTTGATGCAATTGTAAATGGAGTTGTTTTCCTGATTTATCTTTCTGCTAGTTCTTTGTTAGTATATTGGAATGTGACAGATTTCTATGTATTAATTTTGTATCCTACAACATTACTGATTTCAGTTATTAGTTCTAGTAGTTTTGTGGTGGAGTCTTTAGGGTTTTCTATGTATATATCATGTCATATGCAAACAGTGACAGTTTAATTTCTTCCTTACCAATTTTGATGTGTTTTATCTCTTTGTGTTGTCTGATTTCCATGGCTAAGACCTCCAGTACTTTGTTGAATAAAAGTGGTGAGAATGGACATCTATGTCTTGTTCTCAATATTAGGTGAAAAGCTTTCAGGTTTTTGCTATTAAGTATTATGTTGGCTGTGGGTTTGTCATACATGGCCTTTATTATGTTGAGGTAGGTACCCTCTCAAATCATTTTGTTAAGAGTTTTTATCGAATGGATGTTGAATTTTTTCAAATGCTTTTTCAGTGTCTATTGAGATGATCATGTGATTTTTTATTTCTTTTTGTTAATGTGATGTATAATATTGATTGATTTATAAATATACCATTCTTGCATCCCTGGAATAAAATATCACTTGGTAATGATGGATGATCTTTTTTATGTATATTTGAATTCAGTTTGCTAATATTGTTGAGGATTTTACATCTATGTGCATCAGGGATATTGGTCTATATTTTCTTTTTTTGTGGTGTGTTTGTCTAGGTTTGGTAGTTGATGCTGGCCTCATAGAATCAGTTTGAAAGTATCCCCTCCTTTTTTTTACTAGCTGTTATTTAAATATATGGTAGAATTCAGCTTTGAAGTCATTAGGGCCTTGTATTTTGTTTTTTGATTTTTAATTGAATTTAATTGCTGGCAATTGGTCCATTCAGTTTTTTTGTTTCTTCCTGCATCAGTCTTGGATTGTCATTTTTTACTAGGAAGTTATCCATTTTTTCCTAGGTTGTCCAATTTATTGGCTTATTTGTTTGTATTTCTCTGGTGTCCACTGTGATTATTCCTTCTTCACTTCTGATTTTGTTTATGTGTATACTCTCTCTTTTTTTTTCTTGGTAAGTCTGGCTAGGGGTTTATCTATTTTGTTTATTTTCTCAATGAACCAGCTTGTGGTTTCATTGACTTTATCCCATTATTCTTTCAGCACTTTTTACATATCATTCCAGTCTCTCCTGGCCTGTAATTTTTCTGCTGACAATATGCTGAAAGACTAATGGGCATACATTTTAGGTTACAACATTTTCTATTGTTATTTTCAAACTTTCATTTTCTTTGATTTTTGAGTTTTATTAAAATGTGTCCTGAAAAGATTTCTTTAGGTTTAGTAGGTTTAATTTGTTTGATGACGAGCTGCCATCTTTTTTGTCTTATTTCAGTTGAGTTGAGTTTCCTTATTTTTGACATGGAATTTGATTTTTCAGTAAAATTTTTGAGTTTTTCTATTATGAGTCTGGATTTTTTACAACTTTTTTGAAATATAATTTACATGTGATACAACTTAGAAATTTGCAGTGCTCAATTCAATAATTTTTAATATATTTGTGGATTGGTGCAACCATCACCAATGAACTTTGTAACATTTTCATCATCCCCAAAGACAACCCATACCATTAGCTTTCACCTTCTAATCCCACTCCCTAGCCTTAGGCAACCACTACTTTATACAACAGAAAATTAAGGGTCATTCTAGACACTTAATGTAATTGGAATCATAAAATATATCCGGCAAAACTATTTTCTCAAAAATAAAAGCAAAAAGGGATATTTTTGTTTATTTTTTGAAAATCAGATTGAATTGCTTGCCAGCACACAAACCTTATCAAAATAAGTTCTTTAGGATGAAAGAAGGTCATACCTGATAGTAATCTGAATCCACATGAAAAAACCAAGGTCACCGGTAAAAATAAGTATGTAATTATAAAAGATTATATAAATGCATAATTCTCCTCAGAAGTGATTGAAAAAGCAATAGCATAAACATTTTGTATATAATTGTGTTGTTGTATCTATTAAACATAAAAAATATACTTGTCATCTACCAGCACAAAGGTGGGTAGAAGTAAAGCTATATTGTCTAAGAAAATGGATTTTATTTAAATTTCCTCTTTAACTGGCTTTCTCTGACCACAACTCCGGCAGAAGGGAGGACACATAAGCAGAAGCCATATATTTTCTAAGTGGAGTTAGAATTTCAAGTTTACCACTTATTCTCCATTTATACCTGAAAAGGTCAGGCTACTCATTATTGCTGGGTGGATGTGGAGCTTCTGGTTCCCTGCTATGCCTCTACTGATGCCTCCTTTGCTGAGATTAGCAAGAGTGTTACTCTCCTTACATGGTCTCTGCTGATATCACAGGGCATGATAGGGCTCAGCAATTTTCAGTCAATCTCTCCCTAGACATTGACTCCCACCACCTACGTGGGAAAGAAGAGGGACACTTCATTCTTACCTGGTTGAGTTGGAAGTCCAGGCTCCTCTTGTGGTCTAGAGTGATGCAAGAGGTGACTCCTTACCATATGGAGGATATAAAACTGGAGGCTTCGGACTTGGCCTTCTACCATAACCCCCACCAATTCACCTTGTTACAACCTTGAAAAGTTTAAGTCTAGGCTCTTAGTCGTTGCTGACACAGAAGTGGGTGGTGCCACAGTTTTTTGAGTGGTCTTTAGCTGAAGGAGTTGAAATTATTGTCTAAAAGATTTCTATCTGGTTAGCCTGCCAATCCTGATTCCTTGACTAGAAAAGCTTTTTATAAGGGCTTTTAAAATCTGCATTTGTTGGAATTTCTAGGTTGCCAGGCTTTTCAGTTCCAACTTTGGAATATCTGAGGCAGAAAGAACACCCAAGGGAAATCACCATTGTATTGCTACTAGTATGACTTTTTTCACCCCTGTGAGTCTTTGAATATTTGTTTTATGTGTAATGTCCAGGATGTTTAGTTATTAGTGGGAGGAGTAGGGAAAAGTATGTTTACTCTGACTTCACAGAAGTGGATATTCCTCTGGCTTCCTTTTTGAAAGATACTGAGAATTTTAGGTCAGACTTTTTCTTCCTTTTAGTACTCTCATGAAGTTGTTTCACTATCTTCCTTGCAATATTTGAATGATAATCTGTTAATCTGTTTTCATTCTTGTCTTTGTTACACTGTAAAGTCTCTGTTATTTCTGTCTGATTTTAAGATTTTCTTACTGGTTTTGAAGAATTTGATTATGTTTTTTAAGAACTTGTTTGAGTTTTCTTCATTTTTCTTCTGCCTGAGGTTTATCACCTGGAATTTCTGAGTTTATACCTTTTATTACATTTGGAAAAAATTTAGCCATATTTGTTTTCTAGTTTTGAGAAATAATTAAACTACCACAAAATTCACACACATGAGTGTATGATTTAATGGTTGTTAGTATATACCTAGTTTTGTAATAGTCACCACTATTTTCAAAATGTTAAAAAATGTCTTTAATTGAAGTATAGTTAACATGCAATATTATAGTAGATTCAGGTGTACAAGTGATTTACAAATAATATACATTATGAACTGATCCCTACAATATGTTCAGTTATCTGTCATCACACAAGCTTATTATAATATTGACAATGTTTCCCCTATGCTGTCCATTTTTTATTGAAGTACTGTTGATATACACTCATATTGATTTCAAATGTACAACACAGTGGTACAACAGTTACCCATATTATAAATTGTCACACTCTCTGGTGTGGTTACTATCTAAAATGTAGAAAGATGTTACAGAATTATTGACTATGTTCTCCATGCTGTGCTACCATCCCTGTGAAAAATTTATATTGTGACTGTGAATTATTCTGTCCCTTTAACCCCTACACTCTCCCCCAAAGACCCACCCCAATCTCTCCCCCTTGGTAACTACTAGTCACTTCTCATTGTCTATGAGTAAATGCTGTTTTATTCCTTCTTTTTGCTTTGCTTTTATATTCTAAAAGTAAGTGAAATCACATGGTATTTATCTTTCTTACCTTTCTTATTTCACTGAGCATAATATCCTCTCCATCCATCCATTTTATTGCAAACAGCAGGATTTCTTTTCTTTTTATGGCTGAATAATATTCCATTGTGTATATGTAACACCTCTTCTTTATCCATTCATCTATTGATAGGCACTTAAGTTGCTTTCATATATTGGCTATTGCAAGTACTGTGGTGATAAACATGGAGGTGCATATATCTTTTCACATCAGAGATTTTGTTTTCTTCAGGTAAATTCCTTGGAGTGGAATTACTGTGTCAAATATTTATTTCTATTTTTAGTTTTCTGAAGAACCTCCATACTACTTTCCACAAAGGTTGCATCAATTTATATTCCCACCAACAGGATAGGAGAATTCTTATTTTCCCATATCCTCACCACCATTTGTTTTTTTCTTGTCTTTTGGATAGTGGCCATTCTAACTGGTGTGAGGTGATATATCATTGTGTTTTTAAGTTGCATTTCCCTCATGATTATTGATGTGGAGCATCTTTTCATGTGCCTGTTGGACATCTGTATTTGTTTTTTGTTTTTTGAGGCCTATGACTTCTTTATATATTTTGAATGTTAACCCCTTATCAGATAAACCTGGCTAACAGTTTATCTATTTTATTTATTTTATCAAAGAACCAGCTCCTGGTTTCATTGATTTTTTTCTAATGTTTTATTCTTCTCTATTTTATTTATTTCTGCTCTGATTTTTATTATGTCCCTTCTTCTACTGACTTTGGGTTTCATTTGTTCTTCTTTTTCTAGCTTAATTGTGATTTTAGATTCTTTATTTGGGGTTGTTCCGGTTTCTTGAGGTAAGCCTGTATTGCTATGTACTTTCTGCTTAAAAAACTGTCTTTGCTACCTTCCACATATTTTGGGTTGTTGTGTTTTTGTTTTCATTTGTGTCTATGTATTGCTTGATTTCTGTTTTAATTTGTTCATTGAACCATTGATTATTTAGAAGCATGTTGTTTAGCCTCCATGTGTTTGTAGGTATTTTGTTTTCTTTGTGTTATTATTTCTAGTTTCATATCATTGTGGTCTGAGAAACCGCTTGATATAATTTCAAACTTTTTGAGTTTATTGAGGCTCTTTTTGTGGCCTCGTATGTGATGTTCTGGAGAACATTCCATGTACACTTGAGAAAATGTGTATCCTGTTCCTTTGGGTGGAGTGTTCTGTAGATATATGTTACATCCTTTTGATCTAATCTATTGTTAAATGCCTCTGTTTCCTTGTTTATTTTCTGTGTGGTTGATCTGTGTATTGATATGAGTGGTATGTTAAAGTCTCTTAAAGTGAATGTGCTGCTGTCTATTTCCCCACTTTAATTCTGTTATTATTTGTTTTACATATTTATGTGCTCTTATGTTGGGTTTATAGATACTTATAATGGTTATATCTTCTTGTTAGACTGATCCCTTTATCATTATGTAATATTCTTTGTCTCTTATTACGTTGTTTTGAAATCTGTTTTGTCTCATATAAGTACTGGTACTCCTGCTTTTTTCTCCATATTATTTGCATGGAGTACTTTTTTCCATCCATTTACTTTTAGTTCTTGTATGTATTTGGGTCTGAAATGAGTCTCTTGTAGGCAGCATATAGATGTGTCTTATTTCCATATCCATTCTGCCACTCCATGTCTTTTGATTGGTGCACTCAATCCATTTACATTTAAAGTGATTATTGATAGATATGAACTTATTGCCATTTTATTAATTGTTTTCTCACTGTTTTTTATAGCCCCTTTTTTTCCCCTTTCTTCTCTTATACTCTTCTCTTGTTATAGATGGTTTTCTTTGGTGTTGTATTTGGATTTCTCTGTTTTTTTTAAGTTATTCATTTTTTATGTGTGTGCACGTTTATTTACTATATGCTTTAGTTTGTGGTTAGCGAAGGTTCAAGGATAGGTTCCTTACTATATAATAGTCTATCTTAAATTTCTGATTACTTTTTTCAAATACAATCCAAAGGTACTCTTTCCCTTTCTTATTCCTCCTGTGCATTTTTTGTATTATGTCATAATCTGCACTTTTTGTATTATGTCATAATCTGCACTTATTATGTATTCCTTGACTGATTTTGTGTATAGTTAATTTTATTTCTTTCCTTTTAATTTCCTAGCTGCTTAGTAATTAGTTGGTTTACTACCTTTACTGTGGGTTTATTTTCACTGGTGAAAGCTATTTAGCCTTAGGGACATTTCCATCTACAGCATTCCCTTTAACATATCCCATATCCTGTAAGGCTGGCTTAGTGGCCACAAATTCCTTGAGTTTTTGTTTATCTGGAAATTGTTCAATATTTGATTCAAATTTAAATGATAATCTTGCCAGGGAGAGGATTCTTGGTTGGAGGGCCTTCTGTTTCAGTACATTAAATATATCATGCCATTCCCTCCTGGCCTGTAGAGTTTTGGTTTTGAAGTCTGCTGATTACCTGATGGGATTTCCTTTATTAGTAATATTTTTTCTCAGGCTGAATTCAGCACACTCTCCTTATCCTTGATCTTCGCCTTTTTAGTTATTATAAGTCTTGGTGTTGTCTTTCTGAGGTTCGTTTTGTTAGGGGATCTCTGAACTTCAGTGACCTGTCTATTTCCTTCCCCAGACAGGGGAAGTTTTCAACAATTGTTTCCTTAAAGTCATTTTCTATCCCTTTGTCTTTCTCTTCTCCTTCTGGTACCCCTGTTATGCAAATATTGTTCCATGTGGATTTGTCGCACAGCTCTCTTATTATTCTTTTATTCCTAGAGATCCTTTTTTCTCTCTGTGCCCCAGCTCCTTTGTTTTCCTGTTCTCTAATTTGCATTTCATTTACCATCTCCTCTATGTGTTCTAATCTACTTTTAAATCCCTCCATTGTATGTTTCATTTCAGATACTGTTTTCTTCAGCTCTGAGTGGCTGTTTTTCAGGTCTTCTGTCTCTTTGTTGAAATCCTTCCTGAGATCCTGTATACTTTTCTGTAATTCTGTGACCATGTTTATGACTTTTATTTTGAAATCTTTATCATGAAGATCGGTGCTCTCTGTTTCATTTAGCCCTCTTTCTGGGGTTCTTTCTTTTCATTTTGTTTGGATCATATTCCTCCACCTACTCACTTTGTTAGGGTTTCTGTGTTTCTTCCATTGTATTAGATGTCTTTGCTATGCTTTCTGGCCTGCAGAGTAATAGCTTCATGAAGAAGGTGTCCTACGGCACCCAGAAGCTTTAGATTTTTACTTTCTACTGCCTGGTTCTATTTTTGGGGGGCTCCAGCTGTTGGTGTGTTGTGGATGGGATTACCTTTCTGGCTTCTGTAGTGGTCTATGTCTGGGTGGGAAGTTTGCTTTGGCCACTCCTTTGTGATCAGCTCAAGAGTCTCTGTTGAGCTTGCTGTGGGTGGGTCCACCCTCTACCTGGCCTGCAGCAATGGTGGGGCTGGAGGGTTAATGGGGTGACTAGGCTGATGTGCAGCTCTGCTCCAGCCAGAAGTCTAGCACTAGGTTTGGCCACCCACAGGGAGGAAGGAACTTTTGGGGCTGACTTCAGAAGACACCTCTCCATTGGGCTGAAATGGAGCCAAGGAAGCTGGGAGAATCTCCGTTTGCATGCCAGGCAGCAAGGTTTGATGCTGTCACTTGGCCAAGTGCATTGGCTCCTGGCAGTGTTCACAGGGAGGAACCTCAATGTTGTGTTGCTGGCAAGGGGGATGGAGCTTCTGTGTGTCACAGTAATTCCTGTTTTTTGGGGCCAAGGAAGGGCTGGGGAGGTATGGTCCACCTGCCTTTTTTCCTGAGGAGCGAGTTCTGTCCAACCCTCACCTCTCTGATACCACTCCCACTGTTGGCAACTCATTCAAACTGCTGGCTCTGCTTTGGATCTCAGGAATGGCAGAGTGTGTGTGCCGTCAACACTGGCTAGAGTCTCAGCCTTCTGGAGTGTTCCATCTGTCCCTGGTGTCCAGCCCTGCTAATCATCAGAATCCAAGGTAATGTGGGCCCATGTTCCTGGGGCAGATCTCCATGGCCATGTGTGCAATGCTCCTTTGCTCCTAACCCCTCCCCACTCTGTTCCTCTTTCTCCCACCTGCAGGCTTGGGTTCGGGGAGGGCTTATGTCCCACTCAATTTCAGCTTTGCTACTTTACCCTTTTCTGTGTGGTCTTCTTTTCTTCCTCAGGTGTAGGTGATCTGTTCTGCAATCTTCAGGTCATTTTTACATTTAGTTGTATTTGCTCTATTTTCTTTTATTTGTTTTTAGGAAGAGGTTTCTGCTTTGCCTTCCTATTCCACCATCTTTAATCTTATTCCTATCTATGAAACTTTTAACTTGTCCTTCTCTTTTGAATAGCAAACTTTCTGGCTAGAGGATTCTTGGTTGAAGGTCCTTTTGTTTCAATACATGAAATATTTCATGCCACTCCCCTCTAGCCTAGTAAGTTTCTGCTGAGAGGTTTCTAGTAGCCTGATGGGGTTTCCCTCACATGAAATGATTTGCCTTTCTCTAGCTGATTTCAATATCCTCTCTTATCCTTAATCTTTGTCATTTTAAATATTGTATGTCTTGCTGTTGTTCTCTTAGGGTTCCTTTTGTTAGGGGCTCTTTGTGATTCCAGGAACTGAGTGTCTATTTCCTTCCCCAGATTGAGGAAGTTTTCAGCTATCTATTATTTCTTCAAAGAAACCTCCTTTGTCTCTCTTTTCACCTTCTGGTACCCCTATTATGTGAATATTGTTGTGTTTGGAGTCGTTACAGAGCTTTTTTAGCATCCTTTCATTTCTAGAGATTCTTTTTTTCTCTCCATTCCTCAGCTTTGTTGTTTTCCTAGTCTCTAATTTCCATCTCATTGTTTCCTCTAATTGCAGCAATCTATTTTCATTCCCTCCATTGTACTTATCATTTCAGTTATTGTATTCTTCAGCTCTGAGTGGCTCTTTCTCAGCTCTTCTAAATCTTTGTGGTTGAAGTCCTCCCTCATTATCTTCCATATTTTTCTGTAGATCAGTGAGCACATTTATGACTGTTACTCTGAAATATTTATCATGAAGATTGTTGATCTCTGTTTCATTTAGCCCTCTTTCTGGTGTTTTATCCTGTTTGTTTGTTTGTAATATATTTCTCTGCTTCCTGATTTTGTTTGGGTTTCTATGTTTCTTACATTGTATTAGATAGATCAGCTTGGCCTTTCAGTCTAAAAAGTAGTGGCTTTATGAAGAAGGTATCCAGGGTGTTTGGAAACAAAAGACTTTTTGCTCACCTATGCCTGGTTCTTGTTTACGGTCGAGCCACAGTAGCTGTTAGTGGGCTGACTGTGGGGCTGCCTTTATGTCTGTCTGTAGGCAGTAGCTGATGTCAGTTTGCTGCAGGTGGCACCTCACTTCAGCTGTCCCTTTGTAGGCCATACAGCAGCACTTGTGCTGGGATCTTTGTGGGTGGGGCCACCATTTGGCCTGTCTGCTAACAGTGGCTTATCTCAGTCTGCTGTGGGTGGCTATTCTTCTCAGCCAGCCCTTTGTGAGCTGTGCAGTGGCACTTCTGCTGGATGGTTGTGGGCAGGGCTGCCCTCTGCCTGCCTTATAGTGATGGCAACACTGCAGGGTGATGTGGGCAGGGTGGGTGTTCAGGGTAGTGCAACATGGGTCTGGGCTTCCAGCAAGAAGAAAAGGGCATTTGGAGCTAGCTCCCATATGTGCCTACACAGTTGGGCTGAGAGAGTGCAGAGAAAGTTGGGAAAACCTCCCTTTGCCTGCCTGACAGTAAAATCAGACAGCAGCTGGGCCAAGCAGGTTGGGTGGGCAGGATGTCATGCAGAGAAGTGCCTCAGCACTGAGTCACCAGTGAAGTGGATTGAGCATTTGGTACTGGTTCCCATGAGTTTCTGAGCAATGGGCAGAGGGGTGGCTGGGGAATTTTCATCCACCTGTTCTTTACTTCAGAGAGAGCTCTGTGCACCCCTCCCCACTCTGGCACCCCTCCTGCTTGTGGTAAATCTATAAATCCATCATCTCTGTGTTGGGTCTCAGTGGGATTGATGGAGCATGCCCGTTTTCCACAAATGTCAGAAGTCTCAGCCTCTCAGAGTACTCCAACTCTCCCTGGTGTCCAGCTCCGTTAATCCCCAAAGCTGAATGCAATGTGGGCTCATGTTCCTAGAGCATATCTCTAGGGCCAGGTGTGCAGAGTTCCTGAGCACTTATCCCCTCCCTGTTCTGTTCCTTTTTCTCCAAGTCGTAGGCTGGGATGATGGAAGGGCTTGGGTCCCACCTGATTGTAGCTCTGCCACTTTACCCTTCTCTATGTTGTCTTCTCTTCACCAGGTGTGCATGGTCTATTTTGCAGTCTTCAGGTTATTTTCAGGGTTATTTGCATTTGCTATTGTTGCTTCCTTGGTGGTGTGTGGAAGGAGGTTTCTGTTTTGCCTTCCTACTTTGCCATATTTTTTCCTGGGACTCCAGGGATAGATTTTTTAAATCACAAATTTCTTGCTTTCTATGAGTCACGTATCAGTATAAACTTCTCTCTTAAATGTGCTTTTGCTGTCTCCTATAGTTTTCAGAACATTGTGTTTCCATTTTCATTTGTCTTAAGGTATTTTTTAAATTTCTTCTTTGATATCTTCATTGACCCATTGGTTGTTTAGTAGGATGTTGTTCAGCCTCTATGTGTTTGTATTTGTTCCACTTTTTTTCTTGTTATTGATTTTTAGCTTCATTCTATTGTAGTCATAAAGGATGATTGACATGATGCAAATCTTCTTAAATTTATTAAGACTTTTTTATTTTCTATCATGTGATCTATCCTGAAGAATGTTCCATGTGCACTGAAAGAATGTATATTTTACTTTCCTTGGATTCCATGTTCTGTATATATATCTATTAAGGTCATCTGGTCTAATATGTCATTTTCTGTCTGAATGATCTATCCACTGATATATGTGGGAAGTTAAATTTCTGTACTATTATTGTATTACTGCCAAATTTTCCCGTTATATGTATTACATCTCCTTTATATATTTAGGTGGTCCTATATTGTGCATGTAGATATGTACACCTAGTATATCCCTTTGTCGTTATGAAATGCTCTTCTTTGTCTCGTTTCAGTCCTTGTTTTAACATCTCTTTTGTTTGGTTAAGGTATTGCTACCACCACTATCTTTTGGACTCAATTTTCATGGAATATCTTTCGCTATCCCTTCACTTTCATCTGTATGTGTCTTTATGTCTGAACTGAGTCTCCTGTAGGCATATAGGTGGGCCTCGTTTTTTTATCCTTTCAGCAACCCTATGTTTGTAAAAAAAATTAATCATTTTTTCACTGAAGTACACACAATAATATACATGACTCTTAGTGTACAGGTCAGTGAATCTTGAAATGTATATACATTCAGGTAGCCATTACCAGACCAAGATATATAGAACATTCTCACTGACTTTTTCCCACTTCAGCTCAGTGCTTAAAAACCAGAGCTGAGTGAGATCTGCTTGGTATTGAAGAGAGACTGTAAGAACTCTGAGTTAGCCTTCACTTTCTGTTTTCATTGAGCCTAGCGATCACCCAGAAGTGAAAGTTTAGTCTCTGGACAGGTATTTTTTGAACATGTATTTTTACCTGGGTATTTGCATCACTTTCTGAATCCAACAGTCCCATAGTATACATAGGCAATTTTGAATGCCCTAATATCCCAAATAAATTCTCTCCACAATTATCCCTTCTAGGTTTTGGCATTCTATTGTATACTTCAAGTAAAATCTTTTTTATCAGCTAGCTGTGGTTTATTCACCTTGTAATGCTTTTGCGGAGTGTCCATAACTTTTCCACCCTCAGTGAGTTATATGTTAGGCAAAATAGACAAAATTGTCTTCCATTAATCTTTCAGGGAGACTCCAGGCAAGTTAGGACAAACACAATTATTTGGAAATCAAGATTCTTCTGCTCCCTCCAGAACCAGAGACAAGGGTACCACACTGGTAACACAGTAACACAATCTTCCATTTTCAAGACTGCCACAGAACAATAGAATACTAGTAAGAGACCTCAATACCAAACTTTCAATAATAGGATAATTCAGAGAAATAATCAGTAATGAAACAGTGGATTTGAGTAACATTATATACAAAATGTACCCAGTTGATATATACAGAATATTCCACCTAAGGGCACCAGAGTAGGCAGTATTCTCTAACACAAAGAGAACATTCTCCAAAACAGGTCATATCTTTGGCAACAAAAGAAGTCCAACAAATTTAAGAAGAATGAGATCATACTAAATATCTTTTCTGAAAATAAAGAAATGAAACCATAAATCAATAACAGAAGGAAAATTGGAAAATTTACATGTGTGTGAGAGATGAACAACACACTCCTGACCAACTAATGGGTCACAGAAAAAAATGGAAGAAAAGTTAGAAAATATCTTCATAGATATGAAAATTTGAACACAACATCACAACTTTTTTATTTTGGTATCTTAATCTATAATTGCATGTGCAACATTATGGTTATTAAACTCCCCATTTGATCAGGTCCCCCTACCAACCCCATTACAATCACTGTCCATCAGCGTAGTGAGATGCTATAGAATCATTACTTGTCCTCTCTGAGTTGTACAGCCCTCCCCTTAGCCCCCCAACATTATGTCTGCTAATTGTAATGCCTCTATTTCCCCCTTGTCCCTCCCTTCTCACCCATCCTCCCCAGTCACTTTCCCTTTGGTAATTGTTAGTCCATTATTGGGTTCTGTGAGTCTGCTGCTGTTTCGTTTTTTTCAGTTTTTTTTTCTTTGCTCTTATGCTCCACATATGAGTGAAATCATTTGACACTTGTCTTTTTCCGCTTGTCTTATTTCAATGAGCATAATAACCTCTAGCGCCATCCATGTTGTTGCAAATGTCTGGATTTGTTTTCTTCTTATGGCTGAATAATATTCCATTGTGTATATGTACCACATCTTCTTTATCCATTCCTCTACTGATGGACACTTAGGTTGCTTCCATTTCTTGGCTATTGTAAATAGTGCTGCAATAAACATACGGGTGCATATGTCTTTTTGAAACTGGGCTGCTGCATTCTTAGGGTAAATTCTTAGGAGTAGGATTCCTGGGTCAAATGGTATTTCTATTTTGAGTTTCTTGAGGAACCTCCATACTGTTTTCCACAATGGTTGAACTAATTTCCATTCCACCAGCAGTGTAGGAGGGTTCACTTTTCTCCACATCCTTGCCAACATTTGTTGTTGTTTGTGTTTTGGATGTTGGCCATCCTCACTGGTGTGAGGTGATATCTCATTGTGGTTTTAATCTGCATTTCTCTGATGATTAGGGATGTGGAGCATCTTTTCATGTGCCTGTTGGCCATCTGAATTTCTTCTTTGGAGAAGTGTCTATTCATGTCCTCCGCCCATATCTTAATTGGATTATTTGCTTTTTGTTTGTTAAGGTGCCTGAGTTCTTTATATATTTTGGATGTCAACCCCTTATCAGATACGTGATTTATGAATATATTCTCCCATACTGTAGGATGTCTTTTTGTTCTACTGAGGGTGTCCTTTGCTGTACAGAAGCTTTTCAACTTGATATAGTCCCATTCGTTCATTTTTGCTTTTGTTTCCCTTGCCGGAGGAGATATGTTCATGAAGAAGTCACTCATGTTTATGTCCAAGAGATTTTTGCCTGTTTTTTCCTAAGAGTTTTATGGTTTCATGACTTATATTCAGGTCTTTGATCCACCTTGAGTTTACATTTGTGTATGGGGTTAGACAGTAGTCCAGTTTCATTCTCTTACGTGTTGCTGTCCAGTTTTCCCAACACCAGCTGCTGAAGGGGCTGTCATCTCCCCATTGGATATCCAAGGCTCCTTTATCAAATATTAATTGACTGCATATGTTTGAGTTAATGTTTGGATTTTCTATTCTGTTCCACTGGTCTGTGGGTCTGTTTTTGTGCCAGTATCAAATTGTCTTGATTACTGTGGCTTTGTAGTAGAGCTTGAAGTTAGGGAGCATAATTCCCCCTGTTTGATTCCTCCTTCTCAGGATTGCTTTGACTATTTGGGGTCTTTTGTGGTTCCATATAATTTTTTGAATTATTTGTTCCAGTTCATTGAAGAAAGCTGTTGGTATATTGATAGGGATTGTGTTGAATCTGTAGATTGCTTTAGGTAGGACAGTCATTTTGACAATATTTATTCTTCCTAGAAAAGAGCATGCGATGAATTTCCATTTGTTAGTGTCCTCTTTAATTTCTCCTAGGAGTGTCTTTTAGTTTTCAGAGTACAGGTATTTCACTTCCTTCATTAGGTTTATTCCTAGGTATTTTATTCTTTTAGATGCAATTGTGAATGGAATTGTTTTTCTGATTTCTCTTTCTGTTACTTCATCGTTAGTGTATAGGAAAGCAACAGATTTCTGGGTGTTAATTTTGTATCCTGCAACTTTGCTGAATTCAGATATTAGTTCTAGTAGTTTTGGAATGGAGTCTTTAGGATTTTTTATGTACAGTATCATCTCATCTGCAAATAGTGACAATTTGACTTCTTCTTTACCAGTCTGGATGCCTTGTATGTCTTTGTTTTGTCTGATTGCCGTGGCTAGGACCTCCAGTACTATGTTGAATAAGAGTGGAGAGAGTGGGCATCCCTGTCTTGTTCCCGATCTTAGATGAAAAGCTTTCAGCTTCTCATTGTTAAGTACGATGTTAGCTGTGGGTTTGTCATATATGGCCTTTATGATGTTGAGGTATTTGCCAACTATACCCATTTTGTTGAGAGTTTTAATCATGAATGGATGCTGAATTTTGTCAAATGCTTTTTCAGCATCTATGGAGATGATCATGTGGTTTCTGTTCTTCTTTTCTTTGATGTGGTGGATGATTTTCATGGATTTTCGAATGTTGTACCATCCTTGCATCCCTGGGATGAATCCCACTTCATCATCGTGTATGATCCTCTTGATGTAATTATGAATTCGGTTTGCTACTATTTTGTTGAGTATTTGTGTATCTACATTCATCAAGGATATTGGTCTGTAATTTTCTTTTTTGGTGAGGTCTTTGCCCAGTTTTGGTATTAGAGTGATACTGGCTTCATAGAAAGAGTTTGGAAGTATTCCCTCCTCTTCTATTTTTTGGAAAACTTTAAGGAGAATGGGTGTTATTTCTTCTCTATACGTCTGGTAGAATTCAGAGGTGAATCCATCTGGTCCGGGGGATTTGTTCTTTTGTAGTTTTTTGATTACCGATTCAATTTTGTTGCTGGTGATTGGTCTGTTTTTTTCTGTTTCTTGCTTGGTCAGTCTTGGAAGGTTGTATTTTTCTTAGAAGTCCATTTTTTCTAGGTTTTCCAGCTTGTTAGCGTATATATTCTCATAATATTCTCTTGTAATTCTTTGTATTTCTGTGGGGTCTGTCGTTATTTTTCCTGTGTCATTTCTGATTCTGTTTATGTGTGTAGATTCTGTTTTTCTCTTAATGAGTCTGGCTAGGGGTTTATCTATTTTGTTTATTTTTTCAAACAACCAGCTCTTGGTTTCATTGATTTTTTCTATTGTTTTCTTCTTCTCAATTTTATTTATTTTTTCTCTGATCTTTATTATGTCCCTCCTTCTGGTGACTTTGGGCCTAATTTTTCTTCTTTTTCCAATTTCAGTAATTGTGTCTTTAGACTATTCATTTGGGAATGTTCTTCCTTCTTTAAATAGCCCCGGATTACAATATATTTTCCTCTTAGAACTGCCTTTGCTGCGTCCCACAGAAGTTGTGGCTTTGTGTTGTTGTTGTCATTAGTCTCCATATATTCTTTGATTTCTGTTTTGATTTGGTCGTTAACCCGTTGATTAATTAGGAGAATGTTGTTAAGTCTCTATGTACTTGTGAGCCTTATTGATTTCTTTCTAAAATTCATTTCTAGTTTTATATCATTGTGGTCTGAGAAGTTGGTTGGTAGAATTTCAATATTTTTGAATTAACTGAGGTTCTTTTTGTGGCCTAGTATGTGGTCTATTCTGGGACATGTTCATGTGCACTTGGAAAGAATATGTATCCTCTTGATTTTAAGTGTAGAGTTGTGTAAATGTCTGTTAGGGCCATCTGTTCTAGTGTGTTGTTCAGTTCCTCTGTGTCTTTACTTATTTTCTGTCTGGTTTATCTGTCCTTTGGAGTGAGTGGTGTGTTGAAGTCTCCTAAAGTGACTGCATTGCTTTCTATTTCCTCTTTTAATTCTGTTAGTGGTGGTTTCACATATGCTGGCGCTCCTGTGTTGGGTGCATATATATTTATAATCGTTATATCTTCTTGTTGGACTGACCCCTTTATCATTATGTAATGTCCTTCTTTATCTCTTGCTACTTTCTTCGTTTTGAAGTCTATTTTGTCTGATACAAGTACTGCAACACCTGCTTTTTTCTCCTTGCTGTTTGCGTGAAATATCTTTTTACATCCCTTCACTTTTAGTCTGTGTATATCTTTGGGTTTGAGGTGAGTCTCTTGTAAGTAGAATATTCATTGGTCTTGCTTTTTTATCCATTGCATTACTCTGTGTCTTTTGATTGGTGCATTCAGTCCATTTACATTTATGGTAATTATCGATAGATATGTACTTATTGCCATTGCTGGCTTTAGATTCGTGGTTACCAAAAGTTCAATTGTTGCCTCTTTACTATCTAACAATTGAACGTAACTTTCTTGTTAAGTTATTGTAAACACAGTCTGATGTTTCTTTATTTCTCTCCCTTGTTATTCTTCCTCCTCCATTCTTTATATACTAGGTGTTTTATTCTTTGCCTTTAGTTGGGAGTGCTTCCTTCTAGAGCAGTCCCTTTAAGATATCCTGTAGAGGTGGTTTATGAGAAGCAAACTCTCTTAACTTTTGCTTCTCTGGAAATTGTTTATCCCTCTGTCATATTTAAATGACAATTGTGCTGGATACAATATTCTTGGTTCGAGGCCCTTGTGTTTCATTATGTTAAATATATCATGCCATTCTATTCTGGACTGTAAGTTTTCTGTTGAGAAGTCTGATGATAGTATGATGAATTTTTCTTTGTAGGTGATATTTTTTCTCTTTCTAGCTGCCTTTAATACTCTGTCCTTTTCTTTGATCTTTGCCATTTTAATTATTATGTGTCTTGGTGTTGTTTTCCTTGGGTCCCTTATGTTGGGAGATTTGTGGGCTTCCGTGGACTATGAGACTATTTCCTTCCCCAGCTTGGGGAAGTTTTCAGCAATTATTTCTTCAAAGACACTTTCTATCCCTTTTTCTCTCTCTTCTTCCTCTGGTACTCCTATAATGCGAATATTCTTCTGTTTGGATTGCTCACACAGTTCTCTTAATATGTTTTCATTCCTATAGATCCTTTTATCTCTCTCTGCCTCAGCTTTTCTGTATTTGTGTTCTCTGATTTCTATTCCATTGGCAGTCTCTTGCACCTCATCCAGTCTTCTAAGCCCATTGATTGCTTGTGTCGTCTCTGCATTGTCTTTCCTCACTTTCCTCACTTCCTCCCTCAGCTCTTGCATATTTCTGTGTAGATCCATCAGTATGGTTATGACTTTTATTCTGAATTCTTTTTCAGGAAGGTTGTGCATTTCCATCCCATCACGTTCCCTCTCTGGTGTTGTCAGGGTGTGGGTAAGTTTTGTTTGTACCATATTCCTCTGTCTTTTCATGGCTATAGAAGTGGTCGCTGGTAGTTACCACGTATGTCATCTGGGCTCTTTAAGACTTTTAAAAAGAAAAAAATGAAAAGAAATAAAAGAGAGAAAAGAAAGAAAAGAAATGAGAAACAAACAACAACATAAAAAACGCCCACTGGGAGTATATTCTGTGGGGATGCTGTAGGTTGTGCTGTTGCTCCACTATTCCGCAGCAACGGCCGTGCCACTCTGCAGGGCCCTTTGTAACTCTGGCTGGGGCAGGAATGAATGGGAGGCTATTGATCTCTGTGGGAAGTCTCAATGCAGCTACGTCTTCCCAGTCACAAGCCAAGGGGTCTGAAAATCCCCAGGACTCCCAGCCTGCTGGGCTGAGTGTGCTGGGATGATCCCTCTCCTCCATTGGGCTGCAGTCTCTTTAAGACCGTGAAAAAAAAGTGTGCACTTTTCTTTTGTCCCGGGGAGCCAGCTGTGATGACCTGGGTGTGTTCCCTGGCTCCGATCCTGCACCCTCTGTCTCTCCAATCTCCAATATACCACGCGATGTGTGTCAGCGCTCCCGGCCCAGATCACCAGGGCTGGTTATTTTGCAGGCCTGTACTTCCACTCCCTCCCCGCTCTGAATCCTCTCCTCCCACCAGTGTGCTGAAGTGGGGAGTGCTTGAGTCCCGCCGGGTCGCGGCTCCATATCTTATCCACCTCACGGGGTGCCAAGCCCTCTCAGGTGTAAATGCAGGCTGTGTGCTGTCCTGTATCTTCTGGTCTCTCTTCTAGGTATAGTTGTATTTGTTGTATTTTCATAAATATATATGGTTTTGGGAGGAGATTTCTGTCGCCCTGCTCATGCCGCCATCTTCCCGGAAGTCTCTCATTTTCTTTGTTTTAAGTCTTTTTTGTCTGATATAAGTACTAATACTCCTGTTTTTCTCTCCCTATTATTTGCATGAGATATCTTTTTCCCTTACTTCACTTTTAGTCTGTGTATGTCTTTGGTTTTGAAGTGAGTCTTTTGTGATAGCATATAGATGGACCTTGTTTTTTTGTCTATTCTGCTACTCTATGTTTTTTGATTGGTGCATTCAGTTCATTTACATTTAGGGTGATTATCAATAGAAATGTAGTTATTGCCATTGTAGGCTTTAGATTTGTGGTTATCAACATTTCAAGGATAGCTTCTTTACTATCTAACAGTCTGTCTTATATAACTTATAACTCTATTTCAAACACAATCTAAAGCTTCTTTTTTCTCTTCTTCTTCCTCCACTCTTTATGTATTTAGGTGTCATATTCTGCACTCTTTGTGTATCCTTTGACTAACTTTGTGAATAGTTGATTTAATTTCTTATTTGCTTAGTAGTCATTTGATCTACTACATTTACTCTGGGTTTATTTTCTCTGGTGATAGCTATTTAGCATTAGGAGTATTTCCATCTATAGCTGTTCCTTTAAGAGATCCTGTCATAATGTATGGTGTTGGTGAATTCCCTTAACTTTGCTTATCTGGAAATTGTTTAATTCCTGCTTCACATTTTAATTAAAATCTTACCAGGTAGAGTATTCTTGTTTGAAGGCCCTCCTATTTCATTACATTAAATATTTCATGGCACTCCCTTCTTTCCTGTAAGGTTTCTGCTGAGAAGTCTGCTGATAGCCTGATGGGATTTCCTTTAAAAGTGATCTTTTTTCTCTCTCTGGCTGCTTTCAGTACTTTCTCCTTATCCTTGATCTTTGCCATTTTAATTATTATATGTCTTGGTGGTGTCTTCCTATGGTTCCTTTTTTTGGGTGATCCTTGTGTTCCCATGACCTGAGTTTATATTTCTTTCTCCAGATTGGGAAGTTTTTAACAATTATTTCCTCAAAGAGATTTTCTATCCCTTTGTCTCTGTCTTCTTCTTCTGGTACCCCTATAATGCAAATACTGTCCTGCTTGGATTGGTGACACAGCTCTCTTATGCTTTCATTCCTAGAGATAGTTTTTTCTCTCTGTTCTTCAGCTTCTTTGTTTTCATGTTCTCTAATTTCAATTTCATTTACCATCTCCTCTACATCATCTAATGTACTTTTAAATCCCTGCACTCTATGTTTCATTTCAGATACCATATTCTTCAACTCTGAGTGTCTTTTTTTGAGGATTTCTATCTCTTTGATGACATCCTCCTTGTGATCTTGAAAACTTTTCTATAAATCTGTGAACATGTTTGTGAATTTTATTTTGAAATCTTTATCAAGAAGGTGGTGATTTCCGTTTCACTAAGCCCTCTTTCTAGTGTTTTTTTCTTTCTTTCTTTTTGTTTGTTTGTTTGGACAGAATTCCTGTGTCTCTTCATTTTTTTTAGTGTTTCTTGTGGGATAATAGATTTGTGTAGGAGTCGCCCTCTAGTGTCCAGAAGCTCAGTTTTCTGTGTGGGAGCCCCCGCTGTTCACATGCAATGGGTGTGGTACCTTTCTGCCTTGCTCATAGTGATATTTCAGATGGGCTGTGTATGTTGTCAGCTGATTATGGGGAAAGAGGAATGCTCTCTGGAGCTACCATGGGTAGAGCTGCTCTACCTCTGACCTGCCATAATTGTCGGGGCTGCAGGTGAGCGGGATTGGTGCCTGCTGGGAGGCAAGAGCTCCTGGGGCTGGGCTACATGTGCAGGAAGAGTATTGGTGCTGCAGGGGCTGGAACTGTAATGGGTGGAGCTACCCTCCATCTGGCCTGCTGCAATAGGGGGTGCTGTTGGCAAACACAACTGGCACCTGCCTGGAGGAAAGAGCTCCCAGGTCTGGCTCCTGCATGCAGCATCTCAGCTGGCCCCAAATAGGGCTGAGCCGGCTGGGGGTTCTCCCCCTGCCTACCCAGGAGCAAAGTTTGATTTTACAGCCAGCCAGCAGGCTGTGCACCACCACCAGGAGCCTCTGTGTTGTGTTGTGAGCGAGGGGGAGGGAGCATTTGAAGCTCCTGAGGGCTCCCAACTGTTGGGCTGAGAGCAGGCTGGGGAGGTATTGTCTGCCTTACCTTTGTACTAAACAGAAAACACTGTGCAATCCTTGCAACTCTGGCACGCCTCTTATTACAGGAAATTCTTTCACACTGCCCACTCTACTTTTTTTCTCAGGGAGGCTGGTAGAGAATGCCTGTTCTTCACAGGGCTTGAATATCATCATCCCCAAGTGTTCTGTCTGTCTAGACAGCCTCAGTAATCACCAGGGCACCGTGTAATCACCCCACGTGGTCTCATGTTCCTGGATCAGATCTCCAGGGCCATGTGTTCAGTGGTCCTGGGCTTTTACTCCCTTCCTGCTCCATTCTTCTCTCTTCTGCCTGCAGGCTGGGGTCGGGGGTGAGTTTGCATGCTGCCAGACTGCAACTTTGTCGCTTTACCCTTTTCTATAGGGTCTTCTCTTCCCCAGATGTAGGTGGTCAATTCCGCAGTCTTCAGGTTGATTTCAGGCCTAGTTGTATTTGCTGTATTTTCATGTTCTATATAATTTTGGGAAGAGGTTTTTGCCTTGCCTTCCTACACTGCTTTTTTTTCCTGCTGATTGCCAACAGATTTATTAAAGGTGCTCAACATCATTAATTATCAGGAAATTGCAAATTAAGATGTCAATAAAATATATCATCTCACATCAGTTAGGATTGCTATTATAAAAAAAACAAAAGGTAACAAGTGATGGTGAGGATACACAGAAATCAGAACACTTATACACTATTGGTAATGTAAAATGGTACAGATGCTGTGGAAACATGAGGTTCCTTTAAAAAAAATGAAAAATAGAACCACTCTATGATCCAGTGATCCCATGTCTGAATATTTTTCCAAATTTATTGGAAATAGGATTTCAAAGGCATATCTGCACTCCCATGTTCACTGTTGCAGAATTTCCAATCCAATAGTTAAGATGTGGAAACCATCTCAAAGTTAATTGGTGTATGATTGGATAGGGGAAATATGGTATATAATACAATGGAATATTATTCAGCTTTAAAAAGGAAGGAAATCCTGCCATTTGTCATAATGTGAATGAAACCAGAAGACATTTTACCAAGTTCAATGTTCTTAAATTTATTGAGACTTATTTTTTGGTCTAACATGTGCTCTGTCCTGGATAGTTTCATGTGCACTTGAAAAAGAAGGTTTATTCTGCTGTTTTAGGATGAAATGTGCTGTATGTATCTGTTAAGTTTATCTGGTCTAATGTGTCATTCAAAATTATGGTTTCCTTATTGATTTTTTGTCTGGATGACCTATACATTAATGTAAATGGAGGGCATTAAAGTCTCCTATGATTATTGTATTAATTTCAATTTCTTCCTTTGTGTCTGTTAGATTTTGATTTATATATTTAGATGCTCCTATTTTGGGTGCATTGATACATACAATTGCCATATCTTCTTGCTGGATTGAACCCTTTATAACTATGTAATGTCCTTCTTTGTCTCTTGTTAAAGTCTTTGTTGTAAAGTCTATTTTGTCTTTTGTAAATATTACTGTTCAGCTTCCTTTTAATTTCTATTTGCACGGAATATCTTCTTCCATCCCTTTACTTTCAGTCTGTGTGTGTCTTTAGGTCTGATGTGAGTCTCTTATAGGCAGCATATAGATGGTGTGGGTAAAATTGTAATATTTCCAGAATCTCTCACCTGGCCTTGTGCATCTCCATTTTAATAGGTGTTTCCAAGGTTGGAAAGAAGTAGTCCATCTCTATATCAATAGATGATTACAAGGATGGGGGAAAGAAGAGTATAAATGGGCCAGAGAAGTTTTTTGGAGTCCCTTTTTGCAGTGGGTGGTGAGAGACATGGGTGAGCAGAACTGGATGACGATTTATAAGCATTAAGCGGGTTTCTCCCACTTTATTTCTCCCTTTCCCTGCTATTGGTTTGAAAGGTAATTTGTCCCGGCTGGAAGTAAGGTTTTCCCCCATGAGATACACCTGGATGTAGTTAGCAGGACCTCTGAACCTGAAATCTGTCTTCATGGGTTCTACACTTGGGCTGCTGCCACTGTGGATTGTGGGGAGGCCCCAGTGGCTGCAGTGGTGGATGATGCAGCTTTACCTGGTAGCACCATATCTGTGGGGCTTCCTCTTGGGGAACCCATAGGGGGAAATTGGTCTAGGGTAAACCACCTCTTAGAGGGGTGGGGCCTTCCCCAGAATCGGGGAAGGGTGGAGACACCAGAAGCTTTGGAATTAGCCCTCTGTGAGATAGAAGACTTCTTAGAGGCCTCAAGTGACCGAGTAGCAGCCAGGATTGTGGGATGTCTGTTTGTCAAGATAGTAGAAAGGGTTGTTGAGGAGAAAGACACACTTTGGCAGGAGAGAAACCCTTCAGAGTCTACTGGAAGAGCTTGGCAATGACCTATGGGATGCCTTTAAGAAAGGAAGACAGTTATTGAGAAGATGGGTCATGCTCCTGACAGAGTAATTAGCAGCAAGGGAGGAGGCAGGAGGAGAATCTGCATTGCAGGAGGTCATGTGGGAGAGGGAGGAAAGATGGTGCCTTCAGCCCCAGAGATGTTGGAGGAGAAATTGGGGGAGGATGAGGGGATGAAGCTGAGGGCAGAACTGTTGCCAAGACCACTGCCCAAGGTACCAGCCTCTCCTGCATTAAAGGCCTGCCTAGTTGTAATTAAGAAAATAATAATGCAACAACAGTGGGCTCCTCAAAGGGAGGAGCCATCCCATCCCCAAGTTGTGGAGCACTTCATGCTCTGCCCCTATAACCAGAATGAGATGGTGGATATGAGCATCCAGTTTTGGCAGAAGCCATCAGAACCTCTGCCTACATGGCTTTTGTGTCTTTGGGATATGGGGGTGGAAAGCATTGTTATGTTTGGTTCTGAAATGGGTAGACTGGGTTCCCTGATGACTCACCTTTCCCTTCAGCGGCAGTTGCAAAGGGCCTGTCACACCCCAGGGAATCAGGCACCTCTGGATTGGTTGGCAGTAGCCATCAGGGCATTTTGGCCTAATCAGAGTGATTTACCATACGTGCCCACTAGCTGGAAAACATATGCAGAGCTCCAGCAGGTGTTATGAGAGTTGGGCATGAAAAATGTCATCTATAATATGGTCCCCAGGACCCTGAGGAGTTGTTCACCATAGGAATGATAAATCTCATGCACCATATAGCTCCCCCATCTCTCTTTAGGTCCCTAGTGACTATGTTTGCCCCCCCACATAGGGCAACACACAAGTGAGGCTACTTGTACTTTAGCAGATCTGGGGGAGGTTGAAACAATAAGAGCACTGAAGGAAGTATGGGCCACAACTGAAAGGAGAGGTGCAAAGGGCCCTGTGAAGGTCTTGAGGACCCATATGTGGGCTGATTTGATAAGGCAGGGGTAGTAAAAGAAAAAATTGATGGTCAGCTGTGGGTGAAATTGCAATTTTCAGAATCTCTCACCTGGCCTTAGTGCTTCTTCACATCAATAGGTGATTACAATGGTGGGGGAGTGAGGGTATAACTGGACCAGAGAAGTTTAGTGGGGTCCCTTTTTTTCAGCCATGTGGTGAGAAACATGGGCAAGCAGAAGTGGGTAACTGCTTGTAGGCAATAAACGGGTTTCTCCCACTTAATTTCTCCCTTTGACTGATTTTGGTTTCAAAGGTAACTTGGCCCAGGCTGGGAGAAAGATTACCACCCCCCTCACCAGAGGTACAGCAGCCCAATAGGATCTTGTGAGAATGGTGGCACCAATTAAAGCCAGACCAGAAGTTCCAGCTGTTGAGGTCCAGGATATGGAAGCTGGAGGCAAAGCCCCATGTCCAGCCTGTGTCCCTGCAAAACTTCCTGGGGTCACTACTCAGTCTCCAATGGGGCCCTCACCGCCACAGGAGGATGATTGGGATTTGTGGTTTGACTAAAGGGGGTCAAGGCCCCCACCTTTGGGGACATGGTGGAGACTGGAGGCCACGTGAAGAATTAGCAGTTCATTGGTCCCCTGTGAATGTACAACATGTCCTGGCATTGGTGGACATAGAAGCTTAATGTTCTCTGATTTATGGCAACACTGAGCATTTTCCTGGGACCCCTGCTGTGATATATGGCTTTGGTGGTAAGGCAATTAGAGTGAATAAAGCCAAAATACCATTTGAGATAGAGCATTTACCCCCATGGGAATACACTGTGTACATTTCTCCAATCCCTGAATATATTTTGGGGGTGTATATCCTACAGGGTCTGTGGTTACAGACCACTGGAGGTGAGTTCAGACTGAGGGTATGTGTGGTAAAGGCAGTTCTGAGGAGACACGCTAAACACCGACCTGTAGCTCTTCCTGTACCTTGGTGGCTGACAAATTACTAAGCTGTATAAATTGTGTGTGGGGCACAAGGAAATTGGAGAAATGCTACAGAAGTTGGAGAAGGTGGGCATCATAAAGCCCAGTCATAGTCCTTTTAATTCCCTCGTGTGACCAATGAAAAAGCCAGAAGACTCCTGGCTTATGACTGTTGATTGCAGGGAATTGAATAAAGTCACACCCCCTTTGCATGCTGCTGTCCCCTCTGTAGTAGCCTTTATGGGCACCCTCAGTCATGAACTAGGGACGTATCACTATGTTGTGGACCTTGCTAATGCTTTCTTCTCTATTGACACAGCACAGGAAAGTCAGGAACAGTTTGCCTTCACATGGGAAGGCCGGCAGTAGACATTCACTGTCTTTCCACAGGGATACCTCCACAGTCCCACCATTCATCACAGACTTGTAGTCCAGGACTTGGCCACATGAAGAAACCACAAATGGTACAGCTGTATCACTACATTGATGATAATATGCTCATGTATGATTCTCTTGCAGATTTAGAAGGGGCAGTTCCTAGACTATTGCAACATTTACAGGAGAAAGTATGGGCTGTGAACAACATCAAGATTCAGGGATCTGGTTTGTCAGTAAAGTTCTTGGGGGTTGTCTGATCAGGTAAAATTAGTTATTCCTGAAGCCGTCATAGACAAGGTCCTGGCTTTCCCTATCCCTACCATTGTGGCAGTATTACAAAAGTTTTTGGGACTTTTGGGCTATTGGAGAGTGTTTATTATGCATTTGGCACAAACTCTGAAGCCCTTATACTGGTTGGTATGAAAGGGCATCAGGTGAGACTTGGATGAAACGTGTGCAGCTGCTTTTACTGCTGCCAAGTAAGCAGTCAAGGTCGTACAGGCCTTGAGTGTAATGTACTCATCAAGACCCTGTGAATGAGATGTTTGTGTAAGTGAAGATGGTTATGGATGGGGCCTTTGGCAATGGCTTGAATGGACACACCAACCTATTGGATTCTAGTCACAACTCTGGAAAGGAGCAGAGGTCCAGTACAACTTGACAGAGAAGCAACTGGCTGCTGTGTACCACACCTTACTGGCTATGGAACCCATCACCAGAACAGGTCCAACCAAGGTAATAACCACCTATCCGATCATGGGGTGGGTGTGAGAGTGGACCCAAAGGCCATTGAGTGGTGTGGCAAAGACACCTACACTGATCAAGTGGGGTACATACTTACAGCAGCATAGCACCCTCTCCAACAGCCACGTAAGTGGAAAACTCCAACACTTATTGTGGCCAGTGACATATACCAGTGGAAAGGAGGAAGAACTTGCTGTAGCCAAGAGGCCTTATCAGGGGGGAAAAACCCCTATACCTGAGGATGCTTGTCATACAGACAGCTCCAGTCATGGGTATACCCCAAAGTGGAATGTGGAGGTTTCCCATCCTAAGACTGAGACAATATGGATGGGGGATGGAGAGGGGAAGTGCAGTAAAAAATGGGCTGAGTTGTGGGCAGTATGGCTTGTGATCACCCAGGAGTCCTCCCCTATAGTTATCTGCACTGAAATCCAGGCCATCTATTGAGGCTTGACTCTGTGGCTACTGACATGGTACCATGCCAGTTGGATAGTTGATCACCAGCCCCTCTGGGGGCAAGAGTTGTGGCAAGACCTATGGAACTCAGGTCAGACTAAAACAGTTACCATATATCATGTGACTGGCCATTTGCCTTTGGTATCCCCTGAGAATGATGAAGCAGACACATTGGCCCAGATACATTGGCTAGAAGGAAAGCCTGCCTCTGATGAAACCTAATGGTTACATCAGCTTTTTTTTTTGTGGGGTAAAGACAATGTGGGCTGTAGCCCATTTGTGGGGCTTCCTGTTTACCTTTGAAGAAGTCAGCAGATCCTGGCAGGAGTGCCTTTTGTGCTCTAAGAGGGACTTACACTTAGTCCCACAGCAACATGGGACAACAGTTAAAGGGCTGTCATCCCTTGTCAGGTGGAAGATAGGCTATATTGGGCCTCTGCCCGTATCAGAAGAGCATCGGTATGCCATGACTGGTGTGGGCACAGCTACTGGACAGTTGGTTGCTTTTCCTGAATGTCATGCAGATCAGCAAACCACCTAAAGGGGCCTAGAGCATCTCTTTGCAGCCTATGGCTGACTGCAGGTAATTGAGGGCAATCAAGGTACCCACTTTACTGGACATGCATTACAAGAATGGGTACAACAATTGGGGATAAAGTGGAAGTTTCATGCACCATATAGCTCTACCAGGGTAGGCATGATAGAGAAGTACAGTAGTTTGTTAAATCTGGCCTGAGGTCAGGCACAATAGCCTATGGGGCTGGTCAGCCTGCTTGTGTACAGTGTTACAGCATTTGAATGAGAAGTGCCAGAAGAGGACATTGAGCCCTGTGGACATGCTAACACACATTGCTGCTTCTCTTATACAACTGCACATGTCAACCAAGGAGGAATTACTGAAGCTGGGATTTGGCCTGCAGATCAACATCCTGCTGCCAGGACCAACTGTGCTCAACCCTGGAGATTCTGTTGAGTGGACATTTCAACACATATACCAGTAATGGCTGGCCCTTCTGGTGCATTGGGGGCATGTCCTGGAAGCTGGCCTCCTGTGTGTTCCTTGACTAACAGCAGAATTGCCCTCAAAGATCACTGTAGTGCACCCAAAACATCTGGGAGGGAAGAGCACCTTACAGGGAAGTTTTGTTTTATCTTTATGGCCAGTGCATGTACCTCCCATAGCCCTATATATTGACCCATCTATAACTCCCACAGGGAGGGGGGTGAAAGTCTCATATACTACGCCAAGACAAGATTCCATTCCTGCTACTGTCCTATCACAGGACCACTCTCTTGCATGCATCCTACCTGATGGACATTATTTGCCTATGCTAGTGTCACTAAAACATGTATCTTATTGTCCTTGAGGTGATTTTCCCCTACAGTCCCCATGTCCTGGACACAACCCCTGGCTGCAGCTCCCATGTGATGATTGCTTTCAACTCCCTACCCATTCAGCTACTGACTGCCTGTTCAATGGGTGAGCTATGGAATTATTCTGCATAAGACTTTGAATCTAGCTGATTCCTCTATTTTGAGGATTATCTTGATTTTATTGCTGTTG
Source organism: Phataginus tricuspis (assembly GCA_029783875.1). Lineage (NCBI taxonomy): Eukaryota > Metazoa > Chordata > Mammalia > Pholidota > Manidae > Phataginus > Phataginus tricuspis. The sequence continues at coordinate 56,639,122 of JAQQAC010016209.1, read as the reverse complement.
TTTTTGTATGTTATTATGCTTTTTACAGTGCTCTAGCTTTCTTGCACAGGGGCCGTTGTGGAAGATTGAGAGTGAGTAGATTGTCAGATGAGATTTCTGGAGGAGGGGCCTCTGGGTAAAATTGCAATATTTCAAGAATCTGTCAACTGGCCTTGTGCATCTCCATATCAGTAGGTGTTTCCATTGGTGGAGAGAAGTAGTCCATCTCCACATTTCAAGGCTCATGGGAGCGAGGCTATAACTGGACTGGAGAAGTTTTGTGGGGTCCCTTTTTGCAGTCTGGTGGTGAGAGACACGGGTGAGCAGAAGTGGATGACTGTAAGCAGAAAATGGATTTCTCTTTATTTCTCCCTTTGATTGATTTCAGTTTCAAAGGTAATTTGCCCTGGAGTGGAAGAAAGATTTTCCCCCTGGAGTTACAGATGGGTGTTTTTTTTTTTCTATTCAGTCACCCTATGTCTTTTGATTGGAACATTTAGACTATTTACATTTAGAGTAATTAGTGACAGGTACATAATTCTTGTCATTTTGTTAAGTGTTTGTGGTTGTTCTTATAGTTTTCTCTTTCTTCTTTTGCTCTCTTCCCTTGTGAATCATGAGTTTCTTAAGATTATGCTTAGATCCCTTTCTCTTTATTTTTTTATGTATCTAGTATAGGTTTTTGGTTTCTGGTTACCATTTGGGTTATATTTAACATCCTAAGTATATAACAGACTATATTAACTGGATGGCTGTTTAAGTTTGAGCACATTTGAAAAGCAGTGCATTTTTACTTCCCACCCTCCACTCTGTATATATATGATGTCATGTTTTATACCTTTTTATTTTGATTCCATTAACTAATTTTTAGATATAATTGACTTCACTACTTTTGTCTTTTAACCTTTGTACTAGCTTTTAAGTGACTGATTTACCTTTACACTAGATTTGGTTTTACCAGGGAAATTTTTTCCTTTCATAATTGGCTTACTTCTAGCTATGACCTTTTATTTTCCAATTAAAGAAGGTCATGTAACATTTCTTGGAAGGCCAATTTAGTTGTGGTGAACTACTTTCCTTTTTGTTTTCCTTGGAAACTCTTTATCTCTCCATGAATTCTGAATGACAGCCTTGCCAGGTAGAGTATTCTTGGTTGTAGGTTTTTTTTCCTTCTAGCCTTTTGAATATATCATGCCACTCCTTTCTGGTCTGTACAATCTATGGTGAGAAAAATCAGCGGTTAGCCTTAAGGGAGTTTCCTTTGTACATTATTCATGTTTTTCTCTTGCTGCTTTTTAAGATTCTCTCTTTATCTTTAATTTTTGACATTTTAACCATGTGTTTTGGTGTGGACCTCCTTGGATTCATCTTATTTTGAAATCTATGAGCTTCCTGGACCTGGATGTCTGTTTCCTATCCCAGGTGAGGGAAGTTTTCAGCTATACTTTCCTCAAATAAGTTTTCCACCCCTTTCCCTCTCTCTTCTCCTGGGGCTCCTATAATGCAAATGTTATTATGTTTGATGTTATTAAGTTTAATGTATCCTCATTTTTTAAATTCTTTTCTTTTTTCTGTTCAGTTTGAGTGCTTTCCACTACCCTGTCCTCCAGATTAGATCACTGATTTATTTTTCTTAATCCTCTAATCTTGTTAATGACTTCTATTATATTTTTCATTAATATACTGTATCCTTCAACTCTAATTTTTTTCTTTTACCATTTTTGAAGTTCTCTCTGACTTTTACCACTCTTTTTTCAAGTCCAGTGAGAATCTTTATAACTATTACTTTGAGCTCTTTATCAGGTAGATTGCTTAATTCCCTTTTATTTAGTTCTTTATCTGGAGTTTTGTCTTGTTCCTTTGTTTGGAACATATTCCTTTACCTCCACATTTTGTTTGACTTTCTTTGTTTGTTTCTATGAATTAGGAAAGACAGCTATTTTTCTGGTCTTGAAATAATGGACTTGTGTAGGAAGGTCCCCTGGGTAGTGTGCAGCTTTGGCTGGCTCACTGGGTCCAAGTGGCCATGTACTGGGGGTTTCTGGGGCTCCTCATGCAGGATGCACCCAGGTAGGGGACCAGAGGCCAAGAAAATGCAGGCTGTAAGGGGTGCTTTTGGTGTTGCACACAGGGGTCCTCCTGGTCGGTGAGTGCTGGTGGCTGAGCTGGCACAGGTCTGGGACTCCAGGCTGGTTTCACCTTTGATGGATTGGCCAGATGCCAGTTGGTTGGGGACTGGTGGGGTGCTGGGGTGCTTGCCCTGGTGCTGCCCTGTATGGGGAGCTAAAGTCTAAGTGGTCATGGTCCAGGTCAAGGTCACAGAAAAAAATGATGGTTTAAAGGGCAATTAGACTGTAAGTGAAGGAAGCCATCTCACTATCTCTAACCTCTGACAAATGGCAGGGAAATTTCTGGAACTATCTGGAATCAGAGGGGGTGGTAAGTGCCATTGTTTATGTTCCCCCTCTACCTTAGCAAGCTCCACATCCCTAGCCCAAACCAGTTCCAGAAATCCCCCAAGGCACCTGCACCACTGGTGCCATAAGCATCTGAGTGGTATCTGGCAGTTCTGTTAGGGACTAACTAGCACTGAGTTCCCCAGGAACCATTGGGCTATGGTGCTTGCAGGGCCATCAGTGATATTCATCCCTACTGCAGGTCACTGTGTTAAGGGTGGGGTTCCATTGTTACCTTATCTCAATATCTCCTGTCATTTTCTATGTCATCTCTGTGTACTTTGTTGTATAGAAACTGTTCATTCAGCTCTCAGTTCTTCTTCAGGAGAAATTGCTCTACATGCAGGCATATATTCTGCGTGTACATGGGAGGAGGTGAGTTCAGGCTATTTCTCTGCTGCCATTTTGCCTCACTCCTAAGATAAGTTAAATAAGCCATTCACAGGAGGACAAATATTGCAGGATTTCACATATATTTCTGAAATAGTCAAACTCATAAAGGCATAGAATAGGATGGTGGTTGGCAGGGGCTGGAGGAAGGAGAAGTGGGGAGTTATGTTCAATTAACATACAGTTTTAATTATATAAGATGAACAAGTTCTTGTGATCTGCCATGCAACACAGTACCTGTAATAAACAATACTGTACTGTACACTTAAATTTTTAAGAGGGCAGATCTCATAAGTGTTCTTATAAGTAAAACAATCAAATAAAATGGACAAGGAACAAACAAACAAAGGTAGCAGTTTCCCACTATGCATGTAAGGACCTTGAAAATTGCCATCTGTCCTAAAATCAACTAAAAAACTAAACAGAGAAGAAAAATCAACAACTCTTCTTGGATCTGTAAGAGAGAGGAGAATACAGGGCAAACTGCTGCCCCAAAGTTTTGAGATACAGGTGAATGCATGAGTCACAGCTTACAAGAGTAGAGACTCATGACTAGCAACCACCACAGGGCCAATCCTGGGGTAGGGAAAGCAACTATAATTGGTGAATTGCTGGTGTCTCAGTATAGACAAATATAAGAGCTAAGAACTCCAAGGGGACCCAGTCATGGGGAGGGACCCATAATATTGCAAGATTTATCTCCAAGAGCTCAACCAGATTATCACAGTAAATTTCAGAGAAAAATTCCCTCCTGCTTCTGTTGGGATGGGGTTTGTATGAACCATGTTGAAATATGCAACAACGATGTTCTTAACAACTCCTGTCCTCAGGAGAAACTAGTTAACCAGATCCTAACCTGTTGGGGTATTATCAGAACCCAACTGACCTGGGGGAAGAGAAATACCCAACTGCAGCCCACTGGGACAATCCTGTCCTATCTAAGGGGGAAGAAGAAGACAGAAACACTTGAGAAGTTCATGGTCCAGAGACACAGAGTCACTAAAGACTTAGACTTAATAATAGGACAATAGAACACTTCCACTTCCCCCACATCTTGCCAACACATTACAAAAAGCCTATTTGCAGCATTCCTTTCACTCAGTACTTCATGTCTGGCTATCAGGAAAAAAAATTGTAAGGCATAACAAAAACAAAAACACGTAATTTGAAGAGACAGAGCAAGCATTAGAACCAGACATGGCAGGGATGTTTGAATTATCAGACCAGGAATTATTTATAACTTTGATTAATATGCTAAGGGTTCTGATGGATAGACAGCATTCAGGAACATTGCCATGGTAAGCAGAGAGGTGGATATCCAACAAAGTATCAAAAATAAATATGAGAGGTAAAAAACACAGAAATAAAGAATGCCATTGATAGGCTCATTAACAGACGGAACACAGCTAAGGAATTAGTCTCTGAGCTAGAGGATATATCAGTAGGATCATTGAGTATTAAAAAGCAAAGAAAACAAAGACTGGAAACCAGTACAGAATATCCAAGTACAGACATACCTCATTTTATTTCAATTCACTTTACTGTGATTTAAAGACATTGCATTTTTATTTTAACAATTTGAAGGTTTGTGGCAACCCTCCATCAGAGTCTCTTGATGCCACTTTTCCAATAGCATTTGCTCACTTCATGCATCTGTCACATTTTGGTAATTCTTGCAATAATTCAAATTTTATTATATTTGTTATTATGATCTGTCATTAGTGATTATGACACACAGAAAGTTCACATGATGGTTAGTACTTTTTATCAATAAACTATTTTTAAATTAAGGTATATACATTGTCTTTTTAAACATTATGCTGTTGCACACAATAGACTACAGTGTGGTGTAAACATAACTTTTATATGCATTAGGAAACAAAAAAATTTATTTGACTCACTTTATTGTGGTATTTATGTTATTGTAGTGCTCTAGACCTGAACCCACAATATTTCCAATGTATGACTGTACTGTCAGACTACCAAAGATATAACATATGCTAGAAGGAGCTAGAGAAAAGGAAGATAAGACATATTTGAAACAATGAGAATTTTCCAAAATTAATGTCTGACACCAAACCACAGATATAGGAAGCTCAGAGAAAACCAAGCACTATTAAAGCCAAAAAAAGTCACCCAAGCTTACCATTCTCAACCAACAAAAACTCAAATATAATGAAAATATTCTGAAGTCAGAGGGAAAATGTTTTTTTCCCAGGCTACATCTACATCTGCAAGAACTCAGCATCTCACAAAAAGGGTAAGATACAAAGTCATGACCCAGTGGGACCCAAGCACTCCCCCCACGCCAGATCACTGGTGGAAGGAAAAGAATCACAGTGGGGAGGGAGTGGAAGCACAGGACTGCTAAATAACCAGCCCTATGAATCTGCACCAAGAGCACAGACACACAAAGCATGGTGTACTGGACATTAGAGAAATGGAAAAGTAAAATCCAAGATGGAGACTGTGAGCAGGTCCCCACAACTGGCTCCTTGGGGAAAAAAGAAAAGCAGGCACTTTAAATGTCTTAAAGGAACAAAGGATTAACAGGTGAACAAAATCGTCCCGGCACATTCAGCCCAGCAGGCTGGGAATTTTAAGAAACTTCAGGCGCCCTAACCTCTGGGTGGCAATGCAGCTCCAAAGCCCCTCACAGCGATAAGCAGCCTGCCGTTCATTCCCCTCTGTTGGCAAGGCAAGCAAACTGGTTGACCCACCATTGCTGCGGACCAGACGGGGAAGCAACCCTACCCACAGCAACCACATAGATTCTTCTCCCAAAAAGCAGCTAACCAGGCCAGACCCAGTGGCTGCCCTGTGCAGCAGCTCCCTGGCACAGGCAGAGAAAACTAGCGCAAAGTCCGGAAGGCACGAAGGGGTGCTGTTCTCACAGGAAAACACACATGGTGTGACTGCGACTCTCTGCAGTGCCCTAGGCTATCCTGAGGGCTGCCCCACCCATGGCAGCTCAGGGGATTACTTCTGTCACCATGAAAAGGCAGAAGAACCTCGTCCAGTCCAAAATCGCTCAAACCCCAGAGAGAGGGCCTGGTGAGACCAATATAACCAATCTTCCTGAAAAAGAATTCAAAATAAAAGTCATAACCATCCTGATGGTGCTGCACAGAAATATGCAAGAGCTAAGGGATGAATTCTGGAGGGAGATAACAGAAATGAAAGAAACAATGGAAGGATTTAAGAGCAGACTGGATGAGGTGCAAGAGACTGTTAATGCAAGAGACAACAGGAATACAGAGAATCTGAGGCACAGAGAGATAAAAGGATCTACGGGAATGAAAGAATATGAAGAGAACTGTGTGACCAATCCAAACGGAACAATATTCACATTATAGGGGTACAAGATGAAGAGAGAGAAAAAGGGATAGAAAGTGTCTTTGAAGAAATAATTGCTGAAAACTTCCCCACGCTGGGGATGGAAATAGTCTCTCAGACCATGGAAGCCCACAGATATCCCAACACAAGGGACCCAAGGAGGACAACACCAAGAAATATAATAATTAAAATGGCAAAGATCAAAGACAAGGACAGAGTATTAAAGGCAGCCAGAGAGAGAAAAAAGATCACCTACAAAGGAAAACCCATCAGGCTATCATCAGACTTCCCAACAGAAACCTTACAGGCCAGAAGAGAAAGGCATGATATATTTAATACAATGAAAAAGAAGGGCCTTGAACCAAGAATACTGTATCCAACATGATTATCATTTAAATTTGAAGGAAGGATTAAATAATTTCCAGATAAGCAAAAGTTGAGGGAATTTACCTCCCACAAACCACGTCTACAGGATATTTTAAAGGGACTGCTCTAGATGTAAGTACTCCTAAGGCTAAATAGATGTCATCAGAGAAAATAAAATCCAGCATTGAAAAAGCAGACCAACCAAATACTAATTAAGTCAAAAAATAAAATCAACTAACCACAAAAGCAGTCAAAGGAAACACAAAAGAGTACAGAATAAAACACCTAACATATAAAGAATGGAGGAAGAAGAATAAGAAGGGAGAAAAATAAAGAAACATCCAACTGTTTCTATAATAACGTAACAAAAGGGTTAATGTTAGATGGTTAGATAGTAAAGAAATGACCCTCGAAACTTTGGAAACCATGAATCCAAAGCCTACAATGGCAATAAGTACATATCTATTGATAATCACCCTAAATGTAAATGGACTGAATGCACCAATCAAAAGACAGAGAGTAATAGAATGGATAAAAAAGCAAGACCCATCTATATGCTGCTTACAAGAGGCTCACCTCAAACCCAAAGACGTATGCAGACTAAAAGTGAAGGGATGGAAAAAGATATTTTATGCAAACAATAGGGAGAAAAAATCAGGTCTTGCAGTACTTGTATCAGACAAAATAGACTTCAAAACAAAGAAAGTAACAAGAGATAAAGAAGAGCATTACATAATGATGATAAAGGGGTCAGTCCAACAAGAGGATATAACCATTATAAATATCTATGCACCCAACACAGGAGCACCAACATATTTGAAACAAATACTAACAGAATTAAAGGAGGAAATAGAACGCAATGCATTCCTTTTAGGAGACTTCAACACACCACTCAAAGGACAGATCAACCAGACAGAAAATAAGTAAGGACAGAGAGGCACTGAACAACACACTAGAACAGATGGACCTAACGGACATCTACAGAACTCTACACCCAAAAGAAGTAAGATATACATTCTTATCAAGTGCACATGAAACATTTTCCAGAATAGACCACATACTAGGCTACAAAAAGAGCCTCAGTAAATTCAAAAAGACCGAAATTCTACCAACCAACTTCTTAGATCACAAAGGTATAAAACTAGAAATAAATTGTACAAAGAAAACAAAAGGTTCACAAACACATGGAGGCTTAACAACATGGTCCTACATAATCAATGGATCAATGACCAAATTAAAACAGGGATCAAGCAATATATGGACACAAATGAAAACAACATCACAATGTCCCAACATCTGTGGGACACAGCGAAGGCAGTTCTAAGAGGAAAGTATATTGCAATCCAGGCCTATTTAAAGAAGGAAGAACAATCCCAAATGAATAGTCTAAAGTTGCTATTATTGAAACTGGAAAAAGAAGAACAAAAGAGGCCCAAAGTCAACAGAATGAGGGACATAATAAAGATCAGAGAAGAAATAAATAAAATTGAGAAGAATAAAACAATGGAAAAAAATCAATGAACCCAAGAGCTGGTTCATTGAGAAAAGGAGCAAAATAGATAAACCCCTAGCAAGACTTATTAAGAGAAAAAGAGAATCTACACACATAAATAGAATCAGAACTGAGAAAGGAAAAATGAAAACAGAGCCCTCAGAAATACAACGAATTATTAGAGAATACTATGAAACTCTATATGCTAACAAACTGCATAAACAAGAAGTGGACAACTTTCTAGAAAAATACAACCCTGCAAGACTGACCAAGGAAGAAACAGGAAATCTAAACAGACCAATCACCAGCAACAAAATTGAACCAGTAATCAAAAAACTACCCAAGAACAAAACCCCTGGGCCAAAGGGATTCACCACTGAATTTTATCACACATATAGAGAAGACATAATACCCATTCCCCTTAAAGTTTTCCAAAATCAGAAGAGGAGCGAACACTTCTAAACTCATTCTATGAGGCCAGCATCACTCTAATACCAAAACCAGGCAAGGACCCCACAAAAAAAGAAAATTACAGACTAATATCCCTGATGAACATAGATGAAAAAATACTCAATAAAACACTAGCAAACTGAATTCAAAAATACATCAAGAGGATCATACACCATGATCAAGTGGGATTCATCTCAGGGCTGCAAGGATGGTACAACATTCGAAAATCCATCAACATCATCCACTGCCTCAACAAAAAGGACAAAATCCACATGATCATGTCCATACATGCTGAAAAAGCATTCAACAAAATTCAACAACCATTCATGATGAAAACTCTCAACAAAATGGGTATAGAGTGCAAGTACCTCAACATAATAAAGGCCATATAAGACAAACCCACAGCCAACATTATACTTAACAGCGAGAAGGTGAAAGCTTTTCCCCTAAGATAGGGAACAAGACAAGGATGCCCACTCTCCCTGCTTTTATTCAACATAGCACTGTAGGTCCTAGCCACGGCAATCAGACAACACAAAGAAATAGAAGGCATCCAGATTTGTAAAGAAGTAAAACTGTTACTATATGCAGATGACATGATATTGTGTATAAAAAACTTTTAAGACTCCACTCCAAAACCACTAGAACTAATATCTGAATTAAGCAAAATTGCAGGATACAAAATTAACACCCAGAAATCTGTTGCTTTCCTATACACTAATGATGAACTAGCAGAATGAGAAATCAGGAAAACAATTCCATTAACAATTGCATCAAAAAGAATAAAATACCTAGGAATAAACCTAACTAAGGAAGTGAAAGACCTATACCCTGAAAACTACAAGACACTCTTAAGAGAAATTAAAGAGGACACTAATAAATGGAAACTCATCCCATGCTCTTGGCTAGGAAGAATTAGTATTATCAAAAGGGCCATCCTGCCTAAAGCAATCTGCAGATTCAATGCAATTCGTATCTAAATACCAACAGCATTCTTCAATGAACTGGAAGAAATAGTTCTAAAATTTATATGGAACCACAAAAGAGCCCAAATAGCCAAAGCAATCCTCAGAAGCAAGAATAAAACAGGGGGAATCTAGCTTCCCAACTTCAAGCTCTACTACAAAAACACAGTAATCAAGACAATTTGGTACTGGCACAAGAACAGACCCACAGACCAGTAGAACAGAATAGAATGTACAATATTAACCCAAACATATATTGTCAATTAATATATGATAAAGGAGCCATGGACATACAATGGGGAAATGACGGCCTCTTCAACAGCTGGTGTTGGAAAAACTGGACAGTTACGTGTAGAGAATGAAACTGGATCATTGTCTAACCTCACACACAAAAGTAAACTCAAAATGGATCAAAGACCTGAATGTAAGTCATGAAACCATAAATCTGTTAGAAAAAATCATAGGCAAAAATCTCTTGCACATAAACACGAGCAACTTCTTCATGAACATATCTCCCCAAAGAAGGGAAACAAAAACAAAAATGAACAAGTGGGACTATATCAAACTAAAAATCTTCTGTACAGCAAAGTACACCATCAGTAGAATAAAAAGACATCCACTGTATGGGAGACCATATTCATAAATGACATATCCAATAAAGGGTTGACATGTAAAATATATAAAGAGTTCACGCACCTCAACAAACAAAAGCAAATAATCCAATTAAAAAAAGGGCAGAGGATCTGAACAGACACTTCTCCAAAGAAGAAATTCAGATGGCCAACAGGCACATGAAAAGGTGCTCCACATTGCTAATCATCAGAGAAATGGAAATTAAAACCACAATGAGATATCACCTCACACCAGTAAGGATGGCCACCATCCAAAAGGCAAACAACAACAAATGCTGGTGAGGATGTGGAGAAATCGGTACCCTCCTACACTGCTGGTGGGAATGTAAACTAGTTCAACCATTGTGGAAAGCACTATGGAGGTTCCTCAAGAAACTCAAAACAGAAATAGCATTTGACCCAGGAATTTCACTCCTAGGCATTTACCCTAAGAATGCAGCAGTCCAGTTTGAAAAGGACATATGCACCCCTATGTTTATTGCAGCACTATTTACAATAGCCAAGAAATGGAAGCAACCCAAGTATCCATCAGTAGATGAATGGATAAAGAAGATGTAGTACATATACACAATGGAACATTATTCAGCCATAAGAAGAAAACGAATCCGTCCATTTGCAACAACGTGGGTGGAGGTAGAAGGTATTATGCTCAGTTAAATAAGCCAGTGGAAAAATACAAGTATTAAATGATTTCACTCATGTGTGGAGTATAAGAACAAAGAAAAAAAAAATGAAGGAACAAAACAGCAGCAGACTCACTGAACCCGAGAATGGACTAACAGTTACCAAAGGGAAAGGGACTTGGGATGATTGGTGGGAAAGAAGGGATAAGGGGGAAAAAGGGGCATTACAATTAGCAGACATAATGTATGGGGGGGTACGGGGAGGGCTGTACAATACAGAGAAGACAAGTAGTGATTCTATAGAATCTTACTACTCTCATGGACAGTGACTGTAATGGGGTATGTGGTGGTGTCTTGATAATGGGGGGAGTCTAGTAACCATAATGTTGCTCATTTAATTGTACATTAATGATACCAAAATAAGAAAAATGGATGGAGGTACTGAACAGACACTTCTGCAGAGAAGAAATTCGGATGGCCAACAGGCACTTGAGAAGATGGTCCACATCGCTAATCATCAGGGAAATTCAAATTAAAATCAACTTAGTGATTCATCAGTTATATACATTATTAAATGCTCACCATGATAAACATAGTTACCATCTGTCATGAGAGATTTTATAATATTATGAGCTATATTCCCTATGTTATGCTTCCACCTCTGTGACTAAATTATTTTATTATTTAAAGTTTGTACCTCTTCATCCCCTTCATCTATATCACCCATTCACCCTCCCATGGTAATCAATCATTCTTTCACTGTGTTTATGAGTCAAGTTCTGTTTTCTTTGTTTTTTTTTTTTCAGATTCCACATGTAAGTGAAACCATATGGTATTCCTCTTTCTCGACTTACTTAACTTAGCATAATACTCTCTAGGTACATCCATATTCACAAATAGCCAGATTTATTTCTTTTCTATGACTGATTTAGGTTTGGTTTGGAGGGCTTGGTAAGAGCTTTGTAGAAATTTCTTCTGGCTGCTGTAAAAAATTACCACAAACTTGGCATCTTAATCAAGAGAAATTTATATTCTCACTGTTCTAGAAGTAAGAAGTACAAAATCAAGATATCAATGTTGTCTGTCTCTTTCCAGATGATTTAGTGGAGAATCTGTTCCTTGTCTTTTTCAGCTTCTGAGTTGTCTAAGTGTTCTTTAGTTTTTGGTCACGTCACTCCAATATCTGCTTTCATGAGTACATTGCCTCCTCCTCTTCTTATGCCAAATGTTTGTGTTCCCCTCAATTCATATCTTGATAACTTAACGCTCAATGTGATGGTTTCAGGAGTTGGAACTTCTGTGAAGTGATTAGGTCATGAAGTCAGAGCCCATATGAATGGAACTAGTTCCCTTATAAGATACTGAGAAAGCTCCTTTACCCCTTCCATCATGCGAAGACATAGCAAGAAGTCAGGAGTCTGCAACCCCAAAGAGGACCTTCACCAGAAACCAACCACGCTGGCAACTTGTTCTTGGATTTCCAGTTTCAAAAATTGTGAGAAACAAATTTTTGTTGTTTAGAAGCCACACAGTCTGTGGTATTTTTTATAGCAGCCTTAACAGACTAAGATATATTTGAAATCTCCCTCTTCCTCTTATATGGAAACATATGATTGCATTCAGCGTCTACAGAGATAATCCAGGGTAAAATCTTCCTATGAAGTTTATTTATCTAATTGCATTTTTTTGTCATATAAGAGTTTATTCATTCTTTTGCAATATAAGGTATTATTATTCATAAAATTTAGGAATTAAAAAGTGGACATATCTTTTGGGGGGGCCCATTTTATTGCCACTTTCATCAAGACTAGTAAAGAACCAGAAGTTATGCTGGAAGAAGAGACGGGAAATATTTTCCACTTTATCCCTGGAGGCATCTGACTTGCTACTTCCCTCATCCATAGAGGCAAATCAGAAATATGTGCACAAGCACAACTAAAGACAAATTTATAAAGTCCAAGTAATGTCTGTTTATTATTTTGTGGTTTCCTTCTGCTGTTTTAGGGGATTTATTCTGGTTTAGGGGATCATTTCTAAGTGGTCTATTTTGAGCCAGCCTTTCTAAGGCTTTTCTGGTTGGAAAGGGTTTAGAGCAATGACTGATAGCAGCTTAAATGCCTCCCCTCTTCCAACAACATTTGAATTTTAATTAAATATTCACATCCCTAGAATTCCAGAGATTGGTGAGATTAAGCTCAAAATCTACATTTTATGGGTGGAGACATGAGAACTCTGAAAGGGTAAGTAAAGGGTAAGGTAAATTCTTGAAGACAGAAAAAGTCTTTGAGACCAAAAAGACTGAATATTGTGATACTTTAACCCCTGACAGATCGTGTGTGTGTGTGTGTGTGTGTGTGTGTGTGTGTGTGTGTGTGTATGTGTATTATTTTGTGTGAGTAGTGGGGAAGGGGACAAGTATATGGGGTCTTTCCGAGATGTCATATGGAAATTAGAGCTGGAATAAACCCCTAAAGCCAAGTCAAATCCCTAGATTTTACAAATGAACTGGCAAGAGACCCTTATTGGTAAAGTAACTTAACCAAAGATTACACAGCTATTTAGTTGTAGAATTAGGTAAAACTAGAATGTCAGATCTCATTCTGCCTCCTGTCTCATCAGAAAAATGAATTACTTTATTGAAACCTACTTTGAATTTTGGTGTTTAACCTTTTCTTTACATACCTCCAGCACACATCACCATAATATAGCAATGAAAACACGGGGTGTGTATTTTTCTCAGGTCCCAGAGAAAGAATCAACATGTCCTCTTTTTTTAATTAAAGTTTTATTTATTTATTTTATTAAAGTATCACTGATATACAATCTTAACATGTCTTCTTAGAGCAAGTAGCTGTAACATGTTAAGAACAAAAGCTTCATACTGTGGTTCTGTTAGCAGGTTCTAGAGAACTTGTATCTATAAAAATAGAGAAATGTTTCTTCTCTGTGGAACAAAAGTTTACAGCAGAAAAGAACAATCCCTAGGAAAATCCAATGGCTATGTACCCTCCAGAGTTAGCTTCCTCATTTCTAAAATCCCCCTCCACTAGATTGGAAGGACTCATTTTAGTGCTGATTTTCTATGTTTGGCACTCTGGCACTCTAGATAGTCACTCTAGGCGGACAGGCTGCTGGCCAATTATAATGTTCGTATCTGATTAACTATTGAAGTTGCACACAGCTCCCTTAACACCAACCAGTGAGTAATTACTAGCTAGGAACACAGCCTTAAACCTTTGTTTTCTAGCTCACCTACCCTCCACATCAGTGAATGTGAGCCTTCTACCAATAATCTTAATAATGTCTTACATGTGTGTAATACTTTATGTTTTTCAGTGCATTTTCACACGTTATATTATTTGATCTAATACTCTCATGATATAAGCAACAGTTGCTGTCTCCACTTTGCAGCTTAAGAAACTATAGAAGGGCTTAAGTATCTTTAATTAACCAATTCCTTTTTCTTAGACTAGGTCTATATATTGGGGGATGCTGAAAAGGATATCCGCCCCATATTTATTGGAGACAATGAGGTGGAATAAAATATGCACAGTGTTGGGAGGCAACAAACCCTAGCCCAGTGCCTTGCACAGAGTAGGCACTCAGTAAAGATTCTGGTAGACCTGGGTTCTAGTCCTAGATTTTTCTATTAACTTACTGAAAAGTTGGTAACTTTTGAAGAGAAAGAGAGCTTAAATTGATCTATCCTTATCACCATCCCCCAATGTATAGACTTAGGCTAAGAGAAAGGAACTGGTTAATTAAAGGTACTTAAGCCCATCTAGTCTCTAGTTTCTTAAGCTACAAAGTGGAGATAGCGACTTTTTCTTAAATATAAGGGTATTAGGTCAAATAATATAACAGGTGTGAAAGTACATTGAAAGATATAAAGTATTACACACATCTAAGACATCATTAATATTATTGGTAGAAGGCCCACATTCACTGATGAGGAGAGGAGGTGAGCTGGAAAACAAAGGGTTAAGGCTACGTTCCTAGCTAGTAATTACTTATTGGTTGGTGTTTAGGGAACTGTGTGCAACTTCAATGGCTAATCAGATATCAAGTAGAATAGAGAGAGGTGCTTTCAGTTTGGATCTATCACTAGAGACTGAGGATAATCATTCTTATGCAACTAGGGGTTCTCATCAGCATCCAGGGTTGCTCGTTGTGTGTATTTGGAAAATAATCTGATTGCTTACATCTCCATTTCCCTATCAGCAAAATGGGACAATTGGTACCTTTCTCACAAAAGTGTTGTGAAGATGCATGAAGGAAAGGCAGAATATAATTTCAAGAGGCTGGATCAAAGTTAAAATAAAAGGGTTTTTCCCTAAAATCTTTTGAAGACTAAATTATGTACCTTCAGGAACACTAATAGAAAATAAATCCTCTTTCTGAGATTTTCACAAGGAAAGGGAGGATAAATTTTTTATTCCCAACTCAAAGGCAGGTAATTATGTTCAAGATTCTAATTTTTAAAATATGAAGATGTTTCTTGAAAAGGAAAGGGAAGTTGTACTCCGATTGCTTTCCTACTTTAATCAAACTTTCTTTTTAACTATTTCAATTTAAAATGATTCAGAGCCCAACTTTTTAGCCACTTTGATATGCAAATAGTACACTGGACCAACAGTCAAAATTCCAGACAACTCTGCTCATTGCAGTCCAAGTTGTGGGTTTGTAACCTATAAATTGCAACTCCTTGGGCCACACTCATTGACATGACCTATTGTAGGTAAAATTGAACAGGTTGAAGGTGATGGCAAGGAGAAACTATAGACTAGTAGTACACAATCTTTGTGCTCATGTTAAGTCTGGCCGCCATTGAACTATAGCAGCAAATGGAGTGAAAGGACAGAAATGGGGAAGATTTTATTCTGTATATTGGAGCTCTGTCTTTCTAATGACTCCACCAAGATGGCCTGTATCGTTCTGGTCTGATTTCATTCTTTTGGCAAGATTTGAAATTGACACTGTAGGTTGGAAGTTCTAAGATAAGATAATTGATGCCAGACAAGTATGATCAAGAGACAAAAATGGTCTTTTTTATTTATTATTTTTATTAGCCAGAGACAATGGATTCAGAATCACCTCCTGTTTATTTTTCAAGTATCGTCTTATTATGAAATGTTGCAAACTGTTGAATTCAACACCTGAAAGGGTAGCAAAAATGGATAAATTTCTTACTTTTTTCCCATTCCCCAAAGATAGCATAAAAGAACACACCCAGCATCAAATAACAAACACAAGTACACCTACACAAATGTGCCTCCTGGCCGAACTATTTTTATAATCTGTTCACAAGCAAGTTTCTGAAATTGTGACTAGAGTTGCAAGGGCCTCTGAGTTTAGTTTTTAATTATATAGCTTATCACCAAGCTTCCTCTGTGACTGACATATAGTTTAGCACATAACAAGAATTTTCTGGGGATGATTTCTAACAGTAAGTGACTCCTGACTTATCTTCAACTGCACATCCACTTGTTCTAAATATTGCCTTACAAGGAATTACATCCTGTCCCAACTCCTCTGCTATTGTCTTAGAGACCAAAAAGACAAAGCTAAAGGAAGGGCACTTTCCATTTCTCTTTGCCTTTCTTTCATTCAGATACTATGACCTGTTGTATCTCTATAGGCTGAAATCCATGGACAGCAGAAGAGGTGGTGAAAAAAGTGTTAGGTAGTTCCCCAGGGCTGATGGAGCCAGAGTCACTTTGCACTGAGCTTCCACTGTTCTCAAACTGGGAGATTTTCTTTTTGATCATTTTTCTCTCCTTGGCTCTGCGATTCTGAAACCAGATTTTCACCTGAAACACAAAATGCTTTGGATTTAATGGGGCAACATACTGAATTCAATTTTCTAAGTTGCTGCTGATATTGTACAGGGACTTTAGCAGTTACAAAACATTTTCACATGCATCACTTCATTTGTGCCTCACGATGACGTTGTAAGGTACGCCCATTTAAAAGGCTAAAAAAAGGCTGAGATTCAGAGAGGGAAAGTATCTTGTATGAGACTAAATAGAGATCTTGTCCAGGGCTGCTGATTCTGAATGCAGCACTCTTTGTATTACACCTCACCCACTATCTCTGTTGCACAGGTAGAAATAAATAATAATAGAATGGCAGATGCTGAAGTGTAGTGATAAAGAGGGAGGGATTTAAATAACAAAGGTGATTATGATCTGTCATTAAAAGAAACTTCCTAATAGTAAGGTTAGAGAAACAGAACTGGGTGAACAAGTTGATGAACTATTTTATCTCTTGCTGTGATAGTGATGTGCCTTCATACATGGTTGAAATACAAGCTGCATGGGATAAGGCAATACATTAATAGGCTTTACAATTCTAGAATTCTATGATTTTAGGGTTACTCTTAGACTTAAGTGAAAAAATATCAGGTAGCCATGTAAAGTCAAGGATCAGGTGAATGGAAACCAATGATCCTTGCCATGATTTAATCTTCATTGAATAACCACAGTCAGCTTAATTTCAGGCAGGCATTGTAGTATTAGGCAGACCATAGGAAATTAAATTTTGCTGCCCAGAGTAAAAGAAAAACGTCATTCACTTAGCAACATTGATGTTCACTTTCTGCTGTAATTTGACTGATAGGAACCAGATAATTGCCATAATTTCCAATCTCCACTTCATACATTGGTTGTGATTACTTGGGAGAACCAGATCAAGGCTTGACTTGACTGATCAATCCTACAGGAGCTTTTAATCTGCCTCTACCTCCTATGTTTCCACCCCTTTGCTTCCACACGACATAGTGCCCACCATATTCGATTATTAATAAACCCACCAGCCAATTAGGCTAAACTACGAGGTTCAATAGGATGAATGTGGGCTTTAGGAGAGCTTGGAAAATACCTTGGTCTTCCGTTTTGTTTCCATTCTTACTTACAGACTTCCCTAAAACCTCAGCCTATTGAGATGAATGCATGAGACATATTGGATGTACTTCTGGTGTACCTGTCTTTCAGAAAGGCCCAAGTTGACTGCCAGCTCTGATTTTCTCCGAATGGTGATGTATCTATTGCAGTGGAATTCCTTCTCCAGCTCCAACCTTTGATGATCTGTGTAAACCACACGATACTTCTCTTTTGTCCTGGTTTTCCCTATTAGGGGAGAAAGCAGTACATTTAGATAATATTTTGCTTATTTGGAGATTGTTTTGGATGAAGGAATCATAGCCACAGTTCCCATCCTCATCTATTACTTTCAAATATAAAACAAGTACATTTTTTGAACCAAATATGCCGTCAGTCCATTAGATACGTTGTTATCCATGGCTATTACACATACACGTACATATAACCAACTCACCTATTACACCACCAATGACATCCTGTAACACCAAAGTTTATTTTATTTTATTTTACTTAACACCAAATTATTTTAAAGCAAACACTTAACCCATGATTTTCATTTGTTCCTCACTCACATAGTAGCAACATCCATTACACATGCACTTCCCTTTATATTTTATGCAGCTCATTTATACTGTTTCATATTGAACCTCTCACCTACCCTTTCAAATTATGCAGAACATGTCTTATCCCCATTACATATAAGGAATCTGAGGCTTAGTGTAAGTAAATGGCCTTGTGCTAGTAACCTGAGAAGTGGGGACCCAAACACATACCTCTGACTCCCAGTCCAGTGTGCTGTCATTCCCAGTTTAAACATATTGGGAAGTATAAGAATGGTCCAAGTATGGCAAACTACCTGTGATCCTAACATTATTAGTTATATGTATTCTAGTTGTATATACATTTCAGAAAGAATTTCATTTGGATAGTAATTTAAAAAGAAAACATTTATTGTCACTTAGATTCAGTTCTAGGATAGCTCAATTACTTATTGGAAAAAAATAGTGTGATTTTTTCATGGGATCTTAAACCAATTTTTATTCCAAAGTGTATAATGAGTGGGGGAAGGATGAGGTATTGACTTAGAAGAATAAAATAAGTATTCTAGTATCCCTTGAAAGGATATACAAACATTTGCTTTGTGTTACAACATTTAACTAATTTTTCATGCTCTCCTTCAAATAGAGCTTTATTCCTCTTTCAAATTTTCCAAAGGTGATTTGGAAGTTTCCCTTTCTTTTCAATTTTTCTAACCCCCTCTAGGATCTACCTCCTTTTCCCTATGGCTTTTGGCAAACTCCTTCTGATCTTCCTTGGTTGTTTTTGATGTGAGGTTTTGGGGAGCGGTCTGTAGGACAAAGGTTTCTTTAAAGTAGATCCCTAAACTCCATTGAGGTGTTAAGATGCAGCACAAGCTTAACAAAGGAGCTACATAGCATAAGATCTCATCCTGAACCCTCTTTACATTCAGAAACACCAGCCAATTGGCTTGGAATTTACAAGCCCTAAACAAATGTCAGACACCCTTTCATCTCCAAGAAAGAAAAAAAAGGGGGGGGGGGAACATGAATGTAGAAACAAATTTTAGATGAGAGGTATGGTTTAGGATTAAACTATATAGCTGAATAACTCATAGACTAATGAACTAACAAAACATTCCACCTTGAAAATGGAAAATGATGAGCCCCAGTCATCTAACCTAACTCAAAGGCCCAAAGTTTGAGCTGGTTTTATGAACCCAAACAGAAACCCAGGAAACCAGGGGTCTGGCGTTTGGTATGTTAACAAAGGCGGAATGTAATATTTGAGGTCACAATGAAAACTCTGAGGTTACTTTATTTCCAGAACCTCACATCTTAGGGTCAAAATATATCTTTGAAGAAACGTTTCCTAAAACCCTTCCTAATCCCTAAGTGGCTGAGCGTTTGGATTCTAACTTGAGGCAGAAGTTAAAATTCAACTTGTGTGTGTCTGTGTTTTCCGCTCTTTGGTAATCAGTAAATATAACCAGACTTCAAGAACTCTGGAAGGATGCAGTCCTTCCCCTCCCCCATTGGTCATAAATTCCCCTCTTGCAGTTTCTTCTGAGGACAATAAAGTCAAGACCAGGCCTCTTTATTTGCCATGAAAATCCTCACCCTTTCCGGCAATATAACCCCTGAAGAAAGGAGGGATGAGGGAGAGCCCGGGTGCATATCAAAGCCATGCGAAGTGTTAAAAACGGTCTGTTGCCCCAATCTGACAGATAAGACCTCAGACCTCAAGAAGATGTAGCTTAGGGGAAAATATTGACTGCACAGTTTACAAAGAGAAATGAATTCCCATTTCCTGGTGCTCCTCTTGTGTCCTTCCCCTTGAGCTATTTTCTCTCCAACCCCCCCCCCCCACCCCAGTGTCATTGCCTCTGCCCCTTAAATGATGATATTCGATTAAATGGGATTTGGACATTTTCTAATAGAGCATAACGTCCATATTCCCACACAAAAACAACAAAGCACTAACAATACTAGCTTTTATTGTTGAAGCTGTTCTCTTTCCCGAGACACTACAACATTTCTGAGGGTGAGGGATCTTCTTTGGCGCTCTTCTGGACTAATTTAGCAAAGTAGCAAAGATTAACATGTATTAAAAGGCTGCTTCCATTCTTCCACAGTGGGTATTTCATTGCCTTACCTCACCACTCCGTAGCCCCTCATCCCCCAGCTAAGACTCAGACAAACCTCTGTAGTTCAGGATGGATGGACTCCTTCTCATTACCCAGGAGATAGTATCCCCATAGAGTTTGCAAGCCAATGTTATCACATATGATGACTTATTATCACTCTAAGTGTTCTCATTCGAGAGACTGGCTGTGAAAGTGTTGTTAGGTAGAAAAGCACTCTTCAAACCTAGGGGTTATGATAATGATGACAGTGAGGGTAAAGATGGTAACCAATTTCCTTCTATGGGGAGTACCGTGCAGTTGACCTCATCATGATGCCTTTCAATTTTATGGTAATCCTTTGCTGCTTTTAGTTAAAAATTGTATCCAAATTAATTTATAAAAATTATCCAGTGAAATGATCAAAACCAAGAACACAATGATAAGCTTCAAGAATTATTAAGCTATTTTTTGAAGTGTCCTAAATGAATAAAACCTTCTAAGTATAAATTTCTGTGTTTTGTCCAGTGGCTTAATCAGAATTACTTAAAGTCAGTTCTTTCCCTCTTTCCCACCTCTAACAATAAAGCCTCTCTCCAATCTTGCTTAGGTTACCACCTTGCCAATACTCATACAGGGCTACAACTTTGGGTAAAGAAAAGATGAAAAAATAATTCCCAGCTGTAATGCACTGATAATGTTTAAAATATGAAAATACTTAACTTTTCACAACTTTCCTGTTAGGTCCCCTTTCATATAATCTTTAAATTGAATATCTCATTTGATGTGTATTGAAACAGACTTAGGGAATGAAATGGAAATAAACATCTTTTTAATCAATTCACCTAGGGGACAGTCATTTACTCTATATGTTGGTTCCCTTTCTCTCATTAGAAAATCAAATGCGATAATAATCACTATGAAATGTTTCCTGATAGTCATCTACTATGTGTATTTTTCTTCCTTTAACTATTTAAAACATTCTTCAGTAATGGAAAAAGCTTTTATTTGATTACCTTAATCAGGGAGGGGTTACTTCAATGTTGTAGTTCGTCTATTTTCTTCTCAGCCATAAGCCAAATGTCCCACAACACTACAGAGTTAAGTAGAAAATTTAGGAGGCTCTGACTCATTCATTCATTTAATTAATAAATATTTGTCTAATACTCATTATGAACTAAGCATACAAACGGGTGCATTTTGATTTGCAGTGGTCCAGTGAGGTGATCAGCTTAATTTTTTTATGGGGTTCATACCTGAGATCCATGGAAGGGCTTCAGTGGGTCCATGAATCTCCCACAATTTTTTTAAAAAAGGGCATGTCGTGTGTGTGTGTGTGTGTGTGTGTGTGTGTGTGTGTGTGTGTGCATGTAGGTGGGTTTTTGTACATTTTTCCTGGGTAGAGGGTTCATACTTTTTATCATATTCTTAAGTTTTTGCTAAAATACGTACCTTGGGCTACAAGAATATAGCAAAGATGTAATTTTAATTTATAAGACATTAAAATGAAACAAAGACTGAATTTAATAAAACCTCATCTATAGGATAGGCCACCAGGAGTCAAAGGTTTCCAAAATCACTCAATTTTAAATTTCTCATAGAAGTTGGAGAGAAAAATTTTGGGAAAGTGGCATTGTACAGCCAGGTTTGAAGCCTCAGTTAATGATGATACTACAAACTAAGGAGACCCTTTCTAAACTTCTCCCGGCATGGGAATTATCCAAGAAAGAGACTCTGCTTCATAAAGCAACTGCAGATAGAAGACATTTAAGCAGAGAAAGCTGTTTTTTTTCTTATAAACAAAAATTCATGACTCAGGAAAATTTCTTTTATCTTGTCCATCCCCCATCCTCTCCACTCCCGCACCACTATTCTCTCTTCTAAACAACATACTAGTGATTTTCCTCTTCTAAAGTGTTTCAAAACATAATCCTGGAGTGTGAGCCGTGACTTTTCCGGCTTTTGTATCTTTTGCTAATGGTTTAGTGAATGGATGTTAATTACAACCTGAAGATTAGATGTAATAACAGCCCTGGGAGTGCTAACCTCATATTCT
Source organism: Phataginus tricuspis (assembly GCA_029783875.1). Classification (NCBI taxonomy): domain Eukaryota; kingdom Metazoa; phylum Chordata; class Mammalia; order Pholidota; family Manidae; genus Phataginus; species Phataginus tricuspis. The sequence goes on along the minus strand of JAQQAC010016209.1, from coordinate 56,616,855 downwards.
ATTCTGTTTAGCCAGCTGACTCATCCATATTTCAAAAAAAAAAAATGCAGCTTTACTTCCAAAAGCTTTAAAGCCAAGTACCTAAACTCTACTCTAAATCTGGGATCGCTACCCTAGTAATGTTCTAATCAACTGGAACTGCCTCCTCCTGGTTAAGAGTTGGGCTGGTAAAAGTTGGTCCCTTCCCACCCTGCTTCCTTTGCTTTTTGGAGGGGAGAAAAAGTGTGGAACTCTGAAAGACACATAATCATTGTGGACAAATGCTATTGAAACGTCGTTTCCTCTCCAGAGGGATGAAAGTGATAGAGTTGAATTTTACTAATTTTCTCTATGACAGGGAGCGACGGATTGGAATAATAAGAATGTGATAAAAGAACAACTACAGCTGAAAACAAACACCTCCCCGCCTCCTCCAGTCTGAGATTAAAGCGGAGTGCCCACTTCCCACACCCTGGCTCCCAGTAGCCGCCCACTGTCTTCCTGGTAAGAGCGTGGGTCAGCATTAGGCTGAGATCCCCGGGTCTTTCCGCGCGCCGTCACAGACCTGGCATCTAGCCGCTGCGCCTCGGAACGCCTGCTTGCGCAGTCATGAGGGCTTTAACCACTTACTAGTGCTGGGGCTGATACTTGTAAAAGCTCAGCGGATTTTAAGGTTGAGTAGATTATAATGTCCCAGGGGCGTGCTGTAGCCTTCTCACCTGCCTCAACCCTTCCATTGGAGGAAAGGACGTTGGAAGAAGGCAATGGGTTCTAGTCCAGCTAGCTTATGCCAGCCTGAGTGAAGGAAGTTGGAGCTTCCTTGAAAGGTCAGGTGATGAGGCCACTTTGCCACTGGGGCTAACTTGGAGGGTCCGTTGCCAGACAAGCACCGTGAACTTAAATTGAGCATCACAAGTTTTTTTGGGAAGCCGACCCACCCAGCTGGGGAAAAGGTTTGAAATCGAACGGCAAGCGGCCGTGACTGAGTGAGCATCGGGGCACTGTGTCGATCTTCTTGCCTCATTCACTCGTCTGTTTTTCCCGTGCATCTATTTTCCCAACCCCAGGGTTGGATCCTGATCCTTGAAGTTCAACATGCCCATTGTTCACAGCTTGCTCCTTTGACTGATACAGGGAATGGTGAAAATCACCCCTAGAGTGGGTTTAATTCCCTACGCCACACTCTGCGACCTTTGAGCAGAGGCACATTCGAGGGAGTTCACTAATGGGCGGGGACCCTGGGCAGTCAGCGACGCAGTCTTTTCAGCTAAGCTGTCCCCGGGAGAGGCCTGAGAAGTAGGAGGGCAGGTGGGCCAAGAAAAGTAGAGAAGTGAAGGAAGGAAAGCTGTGAGGGCATTGGAATCGATTACTCACCCGTCACCTGCACTGTCTTGCGCATCCATGCATAGGGGCTGTGGCGGCTTCTGCTGGGCGAACTGGCTTCGGCTGTGCCGGCGTCTATGGGGAACAGTGACCCGCCGGCTGGGGCTGGCAGGCTGCCACCGCTGCTTCCACCGCCCGCGGAGCCTAGGTTGCTGTATTCCGGTGAGCCAAAAGCGGCGGGGCTCGAAGTCACGTCGTTCATGGGCACCGTGCCCATTGTACTGGAAGGCCCAGGGTGTGCACTCCAGTCTTCTCGAGAGGAACTGTAGTGTGAGCCCCAGGCCCCCAGCGATGGCCCGTGAAGATCCATGCTGGGCATATGGGGATACCCCATGTAGTGCGCATAGGCGGGGGCCGCTGAGAAGTTGGAGGCTGGCAGGGGACTCCCACCGCCCCCATTGCCGCCAGCCCCAGCGGTGCCGCCTCCCACGGGGCTCCTTAGAGTGCCCGGGTACATGCCCGGTTCTTTTTCCAAAAGGCAGCTTCTGTACATGGTGGCTTGGGTATGAGGAAGGTGTTCCCTAAGCCATTCTGAAGTCCCTGCAACACCCCAACCCGACTTTGAGAAGCAGCTGGGATCAGTCAGTCTGGAGTTGCACTGCACGCTCTCCCGCGCCCCTCAGACTACTCCATCCAGCGTTTCCTACCCTGACGGTTTCCAGGTGACTTGTAGCCCGGTACAGAGGGGCCACCAATGGCTGGGCTGACGTCAAGGGGCTTCAGGCTTTTACATAACATTTGCATTCAAATGAAGGGCCATTTCACTTTCACAGGGACTTGTTCACTCTACACTCCCGCTCCCAGAGCTGCCGGGTCTGTCTGTCTCATCTTTCTCACTTTTGTCCATCTGGTCCACATAGCACTAGTCTTATGCTTTTGAAGGCAGGAACCTCCAGGGGTTTCTGACCAGCTCCCTCCAAAGTGAGATGGAGACATGTAGAAGCAGGGCCAAGTCCCGCTCTTTGGGATTCAGTCCTTACTCTGGGGCCTCTTCTCTTTTGGCTGATCTTGCCTTGCCTGAATCCCTGGTACCCTCTCTTCCCACATTCTCTGGCAGGGTTACTCCACATGGCACTGGTCCATGATACCACAGAAAGTGCTTTACCTTCTCCTCATTGCCCCTTCCCCCAGGAGGAGGGCTTTGTTTCTAAAGATATTCATTTTACAACTATACATTGTATGCTCACTGTGTGTCAGGCACTGTTGTAGGCACTGGGTATAGAGCAGTGAACAAGAGACAAACATTCCTGCTCTGCCTTCCTAAGGTTATATTCTATTCTGTGACAGGCTGGATTAAACGGGTGTTTTACAAATATGCACAAATTAAAGGGAAATGAAGAGAATAGGTTATGAAAGAGGAGAGGAAAGAGAGAAGAGAACTATGTGGGTAGTGGGTTCTCTTATTTTCATTTTAGTTAACTGGTTTCTGGTGTCTCTTTCTGTTAGGTATGGCGTCTGCCTCAAAAAGCCAGTGCACAAAGGGGCCAATTTCCTGCAATTTTAAATCCAGGGCAGCTGCAGTTTCCAACTTTCTTTCACAGTTGAGATTTCCTTTGTAGAGTTCCAATTGTTGAAAAAGACATGGGCTTGTCAGTGGATGTCAAACAACTCAAGATTTTACGTTACGAAACCACATTACCTCCTGACCACAAAATCAATCTATGACCCAGTGTTCCTTCCCAACCCCACCTTCTCCCACCCCTTCTTCCTCTCCCTAGACCTACAAACCTACCAACTACAACCTTTAGCCAAGGCTGTGCTCCTACTCAGGAAATGTGCTCTTTTATAAAGTCCAGTCTGACTTGGCACCCATATTAACTGATCCCTCTTTGGCTTTGGGAATGTCGCTTCATCTCTGGGAGTTTCAAGGTTTTTCATTATGTAAAATAAGGCTCCTAAGGGTGCGTTACTAGGCAGGATTTACTATGATAATGTATGCAAACTCCTTAACTTGGTACACAGTATGGGACCATTGTATTCATTAATTCCCTCAACAAATATTTATTGAGTGATAGGTGCTGTACTATGTGTGGAGACATCAATAGTGAACAGACAAAGCCCTTGACCTTATTAAGCTTACATTCTAATGGGGAGAGACACTAAAAAGTAATTAAATTTTGTGGTATGTCAGATGGTATTAATGCTGTGGAGAAAAAGAAAGCAGGAAAGAGGATAGGGAATGCAAGGAGGTGTTCCAACTTTAAATGCGGTGATCTGGGAGACCTTACTTAGAAATGACATTTAAATAAAATGTAGAAGAGGTAATGGTGTGAGCTATGAGGAAAGGATCCAGACAGGGAGAACAAGTGAAAAGAGAATGTCTTCTAAAGGAAGACAATGTGGCTAAAGAGTAGAGGAGGTCCAAGAGTTAAGGGGGTGTAAGACGTTGTAAAAATTCTAGTTTTTGCTCTAAGTGAGGTAGGGAGACATTGTAGGGGTTTGAGCAGAGGAATGACATGATTTAAGTTTTGAAAGAATCATTCTAACAGTTGGATTAAGAACAGAATGTAAGTGGGCAAAATAGACTAGGTTGATTAAAATTAAAGGGCTATTGCAATAATTCATGTGAATGGTGTTGAGGATGGAGAGATTTGGATTCTGGATATATTTTGAAGACTTCTGTGGAGGAGAAGGAATAGAAGTAATTGTTTAGCAAGGACTAATTAAAGCCTGGCACTGGAATGAGAGGCTAAGGAGTAGTAAAGTAACATGCCTATAGACACTTTGTATACATGGTCTCATGCAATCTTCACAACAGTCCCATGACTTATATATTATCATTCCTGTTTTAGAGATGAAAAAAGTGAGGCTTAGAAAGAGGTGGCATGACTATTTAAATGAACTACTGCTGCGTAGTAAAGCTAGAGTCCCATCCTAGGTTTCTTTGACAGCAAAATTCATGTTCTTAAATTTGGAACCAGGCTAAATGTACAACCTCAGTTATTAAGCCTGGGGCTGGGCTTCTGTTTCCTTTCTCTGCTCAGGCTTCCAGGTCTGGCATTCAATACTCTTCATAACACAGATCCAATTACCTTTGCATTATTCTCTTTCACCTATTCTATCCTGAAGTAAAGTGGTCTACCTCATGCTTGAAAAATTATGTCCAGATGGAAGCACATGGAGGATCTTTAAAAGTTAGCTAACCCAATATTATCCTTTTGCCTATGAGGAAACTGAGGGCCTGGGAGGGGAAGGTATTCTTTCTTTCTTTCTTTCTTTATTTTACATAATTTATTTTGGTATCATTAATCGACAATTACATGTGCAATATTATAGTTATTAAACTACCTCCTTCATCAGGTCCCCCCACCAACCCCATTACAGTCACTGTCCATCAGCATAGTGAGATGCTATAGAATCACTACTTGTCTTCTCTGAGTTGTACAGCCCTCCCCGTGCCCCCCCAACGTTACATCTGCTAATCGTAATGCCCCTTTGGGAAGGTATTCTTTTATTTATATTGATTTTTTATTGAGGTATAGTTGATATACAATATTATGTTGGTTTCACGTATACAACATAGTGATTCAGCAGTTATGTACATTATTAAATCCTCCCCCCAGCTAGTGTAGTTACTATCAACACAGAAAGATGTTACAGAGTTATTGACTATATTCTCTATGCTGTACTTTCATCCCTATGACAAATTTATATTATGATTGAGATTTTGTGCCTCTTTATCCCCTTCACCTATTTCACACTCCCACCCTAACCCCTCCCCCATGGTAACTACAAGTCACTTCTCTGTTGTCTATGTTCATTTGGCTTGGTTTTGTTTTTAGATTCTACATATAAGTGAAATAATATGGTATTTGTCTTTCTCTACCTGGCTTATTTTACTGAGCATAGTACCCTCTAGGTCCATCCATGTTGTGGCAAATGGCAAGATTTCTTTCTTTTTTTATGGCTAAATAATATTCCATTGTGCATATCTACAACATCATCTTTATTCATTTAATCTATTGATGGACCATTAGGTTGCTTCCATATCTTGGCAATTGTAAATAATGCAGCAATAAACATAGGGGTGCATATATCTTTTTGAGTCAGAGACTTTGTTTTCTTCAGGTAAATTCCTAGAAGTGGAGTTACTGGGTCATATGGTATTTCTATTTTTAGTTTTTTGGGGAACAGCCATACCATTTTCCATAGTGGCTGCACCAATTTACAATCCCACCAACAATGTAGGAGACTTCTCTTTTCTCCACATCCTTGCCAACACTTGTTGTTTCTTGTTTTTTGGATAGTGGACATTCTGACTGGTGTGAGGTGATATCTCATTGTGGTTTTGATTTGTGTTTCCCTCATGATTAATGACGTGGAGCATCATTTTATGTGCCTATTGGCTGTCTTTGTCTTTGGAAAAACGTCTATTCAGGTATTCTGTCCATTTTTTAATCAGGTTATTTATTTTTTTGGTGCTGAGGCATATAAGTTCTTTATATATTTTGGGTGTTAACCCCTTATTGGATATATCAATTATGAATATATTCTCTGGTAATGTAGGTTGCCTTTTTCTTTTGTTGATGGTGTCCTTTGCTGTACAGAAGTTTTTTAGTTTGATGTAGTCCCGCTTGTTCATTTTTGATACTGTTTCCCTTGCCTCAGGAGATGTGTCCAGAAAAATAATTGCTTATGATTATGCTCAAGAGATTTTTGCCTATATTTTCTTTTAAGAGATTTGTGGTTTCTTGTCTTATATTTAGGCCTTTTATCAATTTTCAGTCTATTTTTGTGCATGATGTGAGGGAGTAATCCAGTTTCATTCTCCTGCATGTAGCTGTCCATTTTTTCTAACACCATTTATTGAAAAACTGTCTTTTCCCCATTGTATGTTCTTGGCCCCTTTGTCAGATATTAACAGACCATATATATGTGGGTTTATTTCTGGGCTCTATTCTCTTCTACTGATCTGAGTCTGTTCTGGTGTCAGTACCATACTGTAGCTTTGTAGTATAGCTTGAAATCAGGGAGTGTGATACCCCCAACTTTGTTCTTCTTTTTCAAGATTGCTTTGGCTATTTGGGGTCCTTTGTGGTTATATATGAATTTTACAACTATTTGTTCTAGTTCATTGAAGAATTCTATTGGTATTTTGATAGGGATTACATTGAATCTGTAAATTGCTTTGGGCATGATGGCCATTTTGACAATATTAGTTCTTCCTATCCATGAGCACAAGATAGAGTTCCATTTATTGGTGTCTTCTTTAATATCTCTCATGAGTGTCTTTAGTTTTCAGCGTAGAGGTCTTTCATCTCATTGGTTAGGTTTATTCCTAGATATTTAATTGTTTTGGATGCAATTGTAAATGGAATTGTTTTCCTGATTTCTCTTTCTGCTAGTTTGCAGTTAGTATATAGGAATGCAACAGATTTCTGTATATTGATTTAGTGTCCTGTTATTTTGCTTAATCCAGTTATTAGTTCTAATAGTTTTTCAGTGGAGTCTTTAGGGTTTTCTATATATAGTATCATGTCATCTGCAAATAGTGACAGTTTAACTTCTTTCTTACCAATTTGGATGACTTTTATCTCTTTGTGTTGTCTGATTGCCATGGCTAGGACCTCCAGTACTATGTTGAATAAAAATGGGGAGAGTGGGCATCCTTGTCTTGCTCCTGATTTTAGAGGAAAGGCTTTTAACTTTTCACCATTGAGAATGATGTTAGCTGTGGATTTGTCATATATGGTCTTTATTATGTTGAGGCATGTTCCCTTTATATACATTAAAAATTTTTTTTATTTTGGTATCATTAATCTACAATTACATGTGCAACATTATGGTTACTAGACTCCCCCCACCATCAAGCCCTTTATACACCTTTTGTTGAGAGTTTTTATCATGAATGGATGTTGAATTTTGGCAAATTCTATTTCAGCATCCTTTGAGATGATCATGCGGCTTTTATCCTTCCTTTTCTTAATGTGGTGTATGGCATTGGTTCATTTACTAATATAGGGCCATCTTTGCATCCCTGGGATAAATCACATTTGTTTGTGATGGATTTTTGACAAATTTTTGAATTTGGTTTGCTAATGTTTGTTGAAGAGTTTTGCATCTATGTTCATCATGGGTATTGGCTTATAATTTTCTTTTTTTGTAGTGCCCTTTTCTGGTTTTGGTATTAGAGTGATTCTTGATTAATAGAATGAGTTTGGAAGTATTCCCTCCTCTTCTATTGGGGAAGGTATTCTTTAAGAAACTGAATAACAGAACTGAGATCAAACTCAGGTCTGTTGACTCCCATATCAACCCTCTTTCCACTAAAAAGTATATCTTTGCTTATACATTTCCCTTTGTCTAGACTGTTTTTCTCTATAAGAATTGTTCAAATTCTCCCTATTCTTCAGGGCTCAGCTCAAATGCCCCCTCCTTTCTAAAGTCCTATGTGATAATACTCATCTGAGAAAGCACTTGTGTGAATCTCAGACTTCCTCTTGTGTGAATCCCATTATCAACTCTCCTCCCCCACTAATACTATTCTTTTCCACCTTAGAATTATTTGGGGTCTTATGCGAATCTTTTGGAATTTGAGCAACTTGAAGATGTTTGAGGAGGCACGTTTGAGCCCAGCAGAGTTATGCACATGGAAGGTTCTCAGGAAATATTTGTGTGCTAAATCAATAAATGACTTTGGAACTACAGATTGGAAATCAGCATTTTGACCCAGTCCCAGGCTGTTTGGAAGAGAAGTCAGTAAGAACATTGTGCAGTGGTTGGCATGGCTTGGCTTTAGGATTACTGTGGTTCTGTGTTTTTGTTTGTTTGTTTCCAGGGGATTGAGAGTGAGATGGGGGCGAGGGAGGTGGGAGGAGGAGGTAGACAGGTAGGGAAATTCCTCTAGTTTATTTGACTGGAAATTTTTATTTCCTCCTTCACCTGGAGATTAACCAGAGAAGAGGCCTTACTGTAGGAAGCAGAGTGGCCAGCAGAAGAAGTCAAATCCCACAGGCTGAAGATCAAGGCTCAGGCCATGCAAAGGTTATTTAGTGCCCCTATGGAGTCATTTTAGTTTTTCTGAGACTTAGAGAAACATTAGTCAAATGGGGCCTCTGTTAGAGTCCCTGACACTGCCCAGATCTAGGCTGACCCTTATAGACCAGGTTAATTTTAAGACTTGCAGGAGATAATGAATGGGAAATTGTTTTGTAAACAACACAGTTCACCTGTGATGGACCATGTGGGTCTGGGTAAGCCTTTTCTTTATGAGGCTTATTCTTTTTTTTTGTTGTTGTTGTTCTATCTTACTTTATTTTAAAACTACAATATATAATACATACAACATACAAAACAATTGTTAATCAACTGCTTTTGGTTAAGGCTTCCAGCCAACAGTAGGCTATTACTAGTTAAGTTTTAGGGAGTCAAAAATTATATGGGGACTTCTGACTGTGCAGGGCTGGGGTGAAAAGGATCTGTACCCCTTACCCTGTCATTGTTCACAGGTCAAATGTAGTATTAAGAGGTAGAAGCTTCTACTATTGCTTTTAAAGATACATAATACCTCTTTTGGTCCTTACATCTCATCTTTGGGAAAGTTTGATTCCAGTCTTGCCTACTTTACATCCCTGATGAGAGAAAGCAGACGTGTTCCCGGCCCTTAGAGCAAAAGCTCTGTCTGACATCAATCCGTGGACCAAGTACAAATCAGGAATGAAGGGGTACTTTTCTATGGTATTTACTGTATTACAGAATTCATATTCCTATAAATTTTCTTGTTATTTTGCCATTGTTTTTATTAAGGTATTATTGATATACACTCTTATGAAGGTTTCACATGAAAAAACAATGTGGTTACTACATTTACCCATATTATCAAGTCCCCACACATATGCCAATTCAGTCACTGTCCATCAGTGTGGTAAGATGACACAGATTCACTGTTTGCCTTCTCTGTGCTACACGGTTTTCTCCATGATTCCCCACACCATGTTACTAAACATAATACCCCTCAATCCCCTTCTCCCTCCCTCCCCACCCACCATCCCCCACCCCTCCCCTTTGGTAACCACTAGTCCGTTCTTGGAGTCTCTGAGTCTGCTACTATTTTGTTCCTTCAGTTTTGCTTCATTGTTATACTCCACAAATGAGGGAAATCATTTGGCACTTGTCTTTCTCCACCTGGCTTATTTCACTGAGCATAATATCCTCCAGCTCCACCCATGCTGTTGCAAATGGCTGGATTTGTTTCCTTCTTATGGCTGAATAGTATTCTATTGTGTATTTGTACCACTTCTTCTTTATCTATTCATCTACTGATGGACACTTAGGTTGCTTCCATTTCTTGGCTATTGTAAATAGTGCTGCGATGAACGTAGGGGTGCATATGTCTTTTTGTATCTGTGATCCTGCTTTGTTATGGTAAATTCCTAGGAGTGGAATTCCTGAGTCAAATGGTATTTCTATTTTTAGTTTTTTAAGGAACCTTCATATTGATTTCCACATTGGTTGTACTAGCTTACATTCCCACAAGCAGTGTAGGAGGGTTCCTCTTTCTCCACATCCTTGCCAGCATTTGTTGTTCTTAGTCTTTTGGATGCTGGCCATCCTTAGTGGTGTGAGGTGATATCTCATTGTGGTTTTAGTTTGCATTTCCCTGATGATTAGTGATGTGGAGCATCTTTTCATGTGTCTGTTGGCCATCTGAATTTCAGTTTTGGAGAACTGTCTCTTCATATCCTCTGGCCATTTTTTAATCAGGTTATTTGCTTTTTGGCTGTAGAGGCATGTGAGTTCTTTATATATTTTGTATGTTAACCCCTTGTCGGATATGTCATTTACAAATATATTCTCCCATACTGTTGGATGCCTTTTTGTTATGTTGGTGGTGTCCTTTTCTCTACAGAAACTTTTTAGTTTGATGTAGTCCCATGAGTTCATTTTTGCTTTTGTTTCCCTTCCTTGAGGAGATGCATTCAGGAAGAAGTCATTTATGCTTATATTCAGGAGATTTTTGCCTATGTTGTCTTCGAGGATTTTTATGGTTTCATAACTTACATTCAGGTCGTTGATCCATTTAGAGTTCACTTTTGTGTATGGGGTTAAACAATAATTCAGTTTCATTCTCTTTAATGTAGCTGTCCAGTTTTGCCAACACCAGCTGTTGAAGAGGCTGTCATTTCCCCATTGTATGTCCATGGCTCCTTTATCATATATTAATTGACCATATATGGTTGGGTTTATATCAGGGCTCTCTAGTCTGTTCCATTGGTCCATGGGTCTGTTCTTGTGCCAGTACCAAATTGTCTTAAGTACTGTGGCTTTGTAGTAAAGCTTGAAGTTGGGGAGCATAATCCCCCCAGCTTTATTCTTCCTTCTCAGGATTACTTTGGCTATTTGGGGTATTTTGTGGTTCCATATGAATTTTAGGATGATTTTCTCTAGTTCGTTGAAAAATGCTTTTGGTATTTTGATAGGAATTGTATTGAATCTGTAGATTGCTTTAGGCAGGATGGCCATTTTGACAATATTAATTCTTCCTATCCATGAGCATGGGATTTGTTTCCATTTTCTGGTATCTTCTTTAATTTCTTTCATGAGTGTCTTGGAGTTTTCAGGGTATAGGTCTCTCACTTCCTTGGTTAGGTTTACACCTAGGTATTTTATTCTTTTTGATGCAACTTTGAATGGAATTGTTTTTCTGATTTCTCTTTCTGTTAGCTCATTGTTAGTGTATAGGAAAGCAACAGATTTCTGTGTATTAATTTTGTATCCTGCAACTTTGCTGAATTCAGATATTAGTTCTAGTAGTTTTGGAATGGAGTCTTTAGGGTTTTTTATGTACAATATCATGTCATCTTCAAATAGTGACAGTTTGACTTCTTCTTTATGAATCTGGATGTACAATATCATGTCATCTTCAAATAGTGACAGTTTGACTTCTTCTTTATGAATCTGGAATTCAATAAAACAGCTTTTTTATTTCTTTGTGTTGTCTGATTGCCGTCGCTAGAACCTCCAGTACTATGTTGAATAGAAGTGGGGAGAGTGGCCATCCTTGTCTTGTTCCTGAACTTAAGGGAAAAGCTTTCAGCTTCTCGCTGTTAAGTATAGTGTTGGTTGTGGGTTTGTCATATATAGCCTTTATTAGGTTGAGGTATTTGCCCTCTATACCCATTTTTTTGAGAGTTTTTATCATGAATGGATGTTGAATTTTGTAAAATGCTTTTTCAGCATCTATGGAGATGATCATGTGGTTTTTGTCCTTCTTTTTGTTGATGTGGTGGATGATGTTGCTGGATTTTCGAATGTTGAAGCATCCTTGCATCCCTGGAATAAATCCTACTTGATCATGATGGATGATCCTTTTGATGTACTTTTGAATTCGGTTTTCTAATATTTTGTTGAGTATTTTTGTGTCTATATTCATCAGCGATATTGGTTTGTAGTTTTCTTTTTTTGTGGTGTCTTTGCCTGGTTTTGGTATTGGAACGATGCTGGCCTCATAGAATGAGTTTGAAAGTATTCCCTCTTCTTCTACTTCTTGGAAAACTTTAAGGAGGATGGGTATTAGGTCTTCACTAAATTTTTGATAAAATTCAGTGGTGAATACATCTGGTACAGGCGTTCTGTTCTTAGGTAGGTTTTTGATTATCAGTTCAATTTCGTTGCTGGTAATTGGTCTGTTGAGATTTTCTGTTTCTTTCTGGGTCAGCCTTAGAAGGTTATATTTTTCTAGAAAGGTTATCCAGTTTGTTAGCATATAATTTGTCATAGTATTCTCTAATAGTTCTTTGTATTTCTGTGCTGTCCGTAGTGATTTTCCCTTTCTCATTTCTGATTCTGTTTGTGTGGGTAGACTCTCTTTTTTCTTGATAAGTCTCTCTAGGGGTTTTTCTATGTTGTTTATATTCTCGAAGAACCAGCTCTTGCTTTCGTTGATCCTTTCTATTGTTTTATTCTTCTCGATTTTATTTATTTCTGCTCTAATCTTTATTATGTCCCTCCTTCTACTGACTTTGAGTTTCATTTGTTCTTCTTTTTCTGGTTTCATTAATTGTGTGTTTAGACTGCTCATATGGGAATGTTCTTTCCTGAGGTAGGCCTGTACTGCAATATACTTTCCTCTTAGCATGACCTTTGCTGCGTCCCACAGATTTTGTGGTGTTGAATTATAGTTGTCATTTGTGTCCATATATTGCTTGATCTCTATTTTTATTTGGTCATTGGTCCATTGATTATTTAGGAGCATGTTATTAAGCCTCCATGTGTTTGTGGGATTTTTCATTTTCTTCTCATAATTCATTTCTAGTTTCATTCCTTTGTGGTCTGAGAAGCTGGTTGGTACAATTTCAATCTTTTTGAATTTACCGAGGCCATTTTTGTGGCCTAGTATATGATCTATTCTTGAAAATGTTCCATGTGCACTTGAGAAGTATGTGTATTCTGCTGCTTTTGGGTGTAGAGTTCTGTAGATGTCTGTTAGGTCCATCTGTTCTAGTGTGTTGTTCAGTGCCTCTGTATCCTTACTTATTTTCTGTCTGGTTGATCTATCCTTTGGAGTGAGTGGCGTGTTAAAGTCTCCTAGAATGAATGCATTACATTTCCCATTTTAATTCTGTTAGTATTTGTTTCACATATGTAGGATCTCCTCTGTTGGGTGCATAGATATTTATAATGGTTATATCTTCTTTTTGGATTGACCCTTTTATCATTATGTAATGTCCTTCTTTGTCTCTTGTGACTTTCTTTGTTTTGAAGTCTATTTTGTCTGATATACGTACTTCCACTCCTGATTTTTTCTCCCTATGAGTTGCATGAAATGTCTTTCTCCATCCCTTCACTTTTAGTCTGTGTATGTCTTTGGGTTTAAAGTGAGTCTCTTGAAGGCAGCATATAGATGGGTCTTGTTGTTTCATCCATTCAGTGACTCTATGCTTTTTTTTTTCCAACATATTTATTGAAAAAAAATCCACGTGTAAATGGGCCCACACAGTTCAAACCCATGTTGTTCAAGGCTCAACTGTACTCCCCAGCAGGCACATTAGTTCTTCCTGCATATATGTCCCTACTATGATGCAGTTTTTTTTTTACAATTTATTTTATTTTAGTTTGATTAACCTACAATTACATGAGCAATATTGTGATGATTAAACTACCCCCTTCATCAGGTCCCCCCCATCAACCCTATTACAGTCACTGTCCATCAGTGTAGTGAGATGAGAATCATTATCTGTCTTCTCTGAGCTGTACAGTCCCCCCCGTGCCCTCCCACCCTATGTCTGCCAATCGTAATACCCCTTTTACCCTCTTATCCCTCCATTCCCGCCCTTCTTCCCCAGTCCCTTTCCCTTTGGTAACTGTTAGTCCATTCGTGGGTTCTGTGAGTCTGCTGCTGTTTTGTTCCTTCATTTTTTTTTTCGTTGTTCTTATACTCCACATATGAGTGAGATCATTTGATACCTGTCTTTTTCGGCCTTGCTTATTTCACTGAGCATAATACCCTACAGCTCCATCCATGTTGTTGCAAATGGTAGGATTTGTTTTTTTCTTATGGCTGCGTAATATTCCATTGTGTATATGTACCACATCTTCTTAATCCATTCATCTACTGATGGGCACTTAGGTTGCTTCCATTTCTTGGCTATTGTAAATAGTGCTGCAATAAACATAGGGATGCATCTGTCTTTTTGAAACTGGGCTGCTGCATTCTTGGGGTAAATTCCTAGGAGTGGGATTCCTGGGTCAAATGGTATTTCTATTTTGAGTTTTTTGAGGAATCTCCATACTGCTTTCCACAATGCTTGAACTAATTTGCATTCCCACCAGCAATGTAGGAGGGTTCCCCTCTCTCCACATCCTCGCCAACATTTGTTGTTGTTTGTGTTTTGGATGTTGGCCATCCTCACTGGTGTGAGGTGATATCTCATTGTGGTTTTAATCTGCATTTCTCTGATGATTAGCGATGTGGAGCATTTTTTCATGTGCCTGTTGGCCATCTGAATTTCTTCTTTAGAGAACTGTCTATTCAGGTCCTGTGCTCATTTTTTAATTGGGTTATTTGCTTTTTGTTTGTTAAAGTGCGTGAGTTCTTTGTATATTTTGGATGTCAACCCCTTATCAGATACATCATTTATGAATATATTTTCCCATATTGTAGGATGTCTTTTTGTTCTACTGATGGTGTCCTTTGCTGTACAGAAGCTTTTCAACTTGATATAGTCCATTTGTTCATTTTTGCTTTTGTTTCCCTTTCTCGGGGGGATATGTTCATGAAGAAGTCGCTCATGTTTATGTCCAAGAGATTTTTGCCTATGTTTTTTTCTAAGAGTTTTATGGTTTCATGATTTACATTCATGTCTTTGATCCACCTTGAGTTTGCCTTTGTGTATGGGGTTAGACAGTAGTCCAGTTTCATTCTCTTACATGTAGCTGTCCAGTTTTTCCAACACCAGCTGCTGAAGAGGCTGTCCTCTCCCCATTGTATATCCAGGGCTCCTTTATCAAATATTAATTGACTGTAGGTGTTTGGGTTAATGTTTGGATTTTCTATTCTGTTCCACTGGTCTGTGGGTCTGTTTTTGTGTCAGTACCAAATTGTCTTGATTACTGTGGCTTTGTAATAGAGCTTGAAGTCAGGGAGCGTAATTCCCCCTGTTTGATTCCTCCTTCTCAGGATTGTTTTGGCTATTCAGGGTCTTTTCTGGTTGCATATGAATTTTGGAATTTTTTGTTCCAGTTCATTGAAGAAAGCTGTTGGTAGTTTGATAGGGATTGCGTTGAATCTATAGATTGCTTTATGTAGTATAGCCATTGTGACAATATTTATTCTTCCTAGCCAAGAGCATGGGATGCATTTCCATTTGTTAGTGTCTTCCTTAATTTCTCCTAGGAGTGTCTTGTAGTTTTCAGAGTACAGGTCTTTCACTTCCTTCGTTAGGTTTATTCCTAGGTATTTTATTCTTTTAGGTGCAATTGTGAATGGAATTGTTTTTCTGATTTCTCTTTCTGTTAGCTCATCATTAGTGTATAGGAAAGCAACAGATTTCTGTGTGTTAATTTTATATCCTGCAACTTTGCTGAATTCAGATATTAGTTCTAGTAGTTTTGGAGTGGAGTCTTTAGGGTTTTTTATATACAGTATCATATCATCTGCAAATAGTGACAATTTGACTTCTTCTTTACCAATCTGGATGCCTTGTATGTCTTTGTTTTGTCTGATTGCCGTGGCTAGGACCTCCAGTACTATGTTGAATAACAGTGGAGAGAGTGGGCACCCCTGTCTTGTTCCCGATCTTAGATGAAAGGCTTTCAGCTTCTCGCTATTAAGTATGATGTTAGCTGTGGGTTTGTCATATATAGCCTTTATGATGTTGAGGTACTTGCCATCTATACACATTTTGTTGAGAGTTTTAATCATGAATGGATGCTGAATTTTGTCAAATGCTTTTTCAGCATCTATGGAGATGATCATGTGGTTTTTGTTTTTCTTTTTATTTATGTGATTGATGGTGTTGATAGATTTTCTAATGTTGTAACATCCTTGCATCCCTGGGATGAATCCCACTTGATCATGGTGTATGATCCTCTTGGTGTATTTTTGAATTCAGTTTGTTTTTGAATTTCAATTCAGTTTGCTAATATTTTGTTGAGTATTTTTGGATCTACGTTCAACAGGGATTTGGTCTGTAATTTTCTTTTTTAGTGAGGTCTTTGCCCAGTTTTGGTATTAGAGTGACGCTGGTTTCATAGAAAGAGTTTGGAAGTATTCCCTCCTCTTCTATTTTTTGGAAAACTTTAAGGAGAATGGGTGTTATTTCTTCTCTATATGTCTGGTAGAATTCAGAGATGAATCCATCAGGTCCAGGGCTTTTGTTCTTGGGTAGTTTTTTTATTACAGATTCAATTTCGCTGCTGGTGATTGGTCTGTTTAGTTTTTCTGTTTCCTGCTTGGTGAGTCTTGGAAGGCTGTATTTTTCTAAGAACTTGGCCATTTTTTCTATGTTTTGCAGCTTGTTAGCATATAGATGCTCGTAATATTCTCTTATAATTCTTTGTATTTCTGTGGGTCCGTCATTAGTTTTCCTTTCTCATTTGTGATTCTGTTTATGTGTGTAGGTTCTCTTTTTCTCTTAATGAGTCTGGCTAGGGGTTTATCTATTTTGTTTATTTTTTCAAAGAACCAGCTTTTGGTTTCATTGATTTTTTCTATTGTTTTATTCTTCTCAATTTTATTTATTTCTTCTCTGATCTTTATTATGTCTCTCCTTCTGGTAACTTTGGGCCTCATTTGTTCTTCTTTTTCCAATTTCAGTAATTGTGTCCTTAGACTGTTCATGTGGGAATGTTCTTCCTTCTTTAAATGGGCCTGGATTGCAATGTACTTTCCTCTTAAGACTGCCTTCGCTGCATCCCACAGAAGTTGTGGCTTTGTGTTGTTGTTGTCATTAGTCTCTATATATTCTTTGATTTCTGTTTTGATTTGGTCGTTAACCCATTGATTCATTAAGGAGAATGTTGTTAAGTCTCCATGTATTTGTGAGCCGTTTTGATTTCTTTCTGAAATTTATTTCTAGTTTTATACCTTTGTGATCTGAGAATATGGTTGGTAGGATTTCAATATTTTTGAATTTACTGAGGTTCTTTTTGTGGCCTAGTATGTGGTCTATTCTGGAAAATGTTCCATGTGCACTTGAGAAGAAAGTGTATCTTGCTGCTTTTGGGTGCAGGGTTCTGTAGATATCTGTTAGGTCCATCTGTTCTAGTGTGTTGTTCAGTGCCTCTGTGTCTTTACTTATCCTCTGCCTGGTTGATCAATCCTTTGGAGTGAGTGGCGTGTTAAAGTCTCCTAAAATAATTGCATTGCTGTCTATTTCCTCCTTCACTTCTGTTAGTATTTGTTTCACATATGCTGATGCTCCTGTGTTGGGTGCATATATATTTATAATGGTTATATCTTCTTGTTGGACTGACCCCTTTATCATTATGTAATGTCCGTCTTTATCTCTTTCTACTTTCTTCGTTTTGAAGTCTATTTTATCTGATACAAGTACTGCAACACCTGCTTTTTTCTCTTTGTTGTTTGCTTGAAATATTTTTTTCCATCCCTTCACTTTTAGTCTGTGTATATCTTTGGGTTTGAGGTGAGTCTCTTGTAAGCAGCATATAGGTGGGTCTTGCTTTTTTATCCACTCTGTTACTCTGTGTCTTTTGATTGGTGTATTCAGTCCATTTACATTTAGGGTGATTATTGATAGATATGTACTTATTGCCATTGCTGGCTATAGATTCGTGGTTACCAAAGGTTCAAGGGTTGCTTCTTTACTATCTGAGAATCTAACTTAACTTTCTTGTTAAGTTATTGGGAACGCCGTCTGATGTTTCTTTATCTTTCCCTTCCTATTCCTCCTCCTTTCTTTATATATTAGGTGTTTTATTCTTTGCCTTTAGTTTGTATTTGGATGGTCTGCTTTCTTTGCTATGATTTTATTTTCTCTGGTGACATCTTTTTAGCCTTAGGGGTGTTTCCCTCTAGAGCTGTCCATTTAAGATATCGTGTAGTGGTGGTTTATGGGAGGCAAACTCTCTCAACTTTCTTTTGTCTTGAAATTGTTTAATCCCTCCGTCATATTTAAATGATAATCGTGCTGGATGCAATATTCTTGGTTTGAGGGCCTTCTGTTTCATAATGTTAAATATATCATGCCATTCTCTTCTGGCCTGTAAGGTTTCTGTTTAGAAGTCTGATGACAGTCTGGTGGGTTTTCCTTTGTAGGTGATCTTTTTCCTCTCTCTACCTGCCTTTAATACTCTGTCTTTATCTTTGATCTTTGCCATCTTGATTATTATGTGTCTTGGTGTTGTCTTCCTTGGTTCCCTTGTGTTGGGAGATCTGTGGGCTTCCGTGGACTGTGAGACAACCAGCGTGGGGAAGTTTTCAGCAAGTATTTCTTCAACAACACTTTCTATCCCTTTTTCTCTCTCTTCTTCCTCTGGTACTCCTATTATGCGAATATTGTTCTGTTTGGATTGGTCACATAGTTCTCTTAATATTCTTTCATTCTTAGAGATCCTTTTATCTCTCTCTGCCTCAGCTTCTTTGTATTCCTGTTCCCTGTCTTGCAATTCCTTGATCGTGTCTTGAACCTGATTCAATCTGCTGTTGAGCCCCTCAGTGACTTGTCTCATTTCTGCATTGTCTTTCCTCACTTCCCTCACTTCCTCCCTCAGCTCTTGCGCATTTTTCTGTAGATCCGTCAGCATTGCTGTGACTTTTATTCTGAATTCTTTTTCTGGAATACTATGCATATCGATTCCTTCCGATTCTTTCTCTGGGGTGGTGTTTGTCTGAAGCTTTGTCTGTATCATATTCTTCTGTCTTCTCATGACTATAGAATTAGTTGTTGGTAGTTGTCACGTATGTCCGCTGGGCTCTTTATGACTTTAAAAAGGAAAGAGAAGAGAGGAGAGAAAAGAAAAAAAAACAAAGAGAAGAAAAAAATACTTTTACTAATAAAAGAAATAGAAAGAGAGAGAGAAAAAGGAAAAGAAAAGAAAGGAAAAGAAAAAGCAGCAACACGTAAAGGAATAAACAAAACAACAACAACAACAAAAGAAAACAAAAAAAAACACCAAAACGGCCACCCGGGGTGGTTTCTTTGTGAATGCTGTAGGTGGCGCTATTGCTTCACTATTCCAGAGCCAATGCCACGTCGCTCCACACGGCCTTTTAAAGCTGTGGCCGGGGTGAGAGTGAATGGGAGGCTGTTGAAAGAGAGGTAAAGAAATAAAGGAAAAGTAAGGCGAGAAAAAACACTAACTAAAAAGAAAAAAAAAGACACTGAGAGTGGGTTCTGTGTGAATGCTGTAGGTGGCGCTGTTGCTCCACTATTCCAGAGCCATGGCCATGCCGCTCCGCAAGGCTCTTTGTAGCTCTGCCTGGGTTGGGAATGAATGGCAATCTGTTGATCTCTGTGGGGGTCTTAATAGCAGCCACCCTTTCCCAGTTGCCAGCTAAAGGGTCCAAAGCTCCCCAGGACTCCCAGCGTGCTTGGCTCAGCTTTTGGGGCTATCCGGCCCCTCTACTGAGCTCCTGTCTCTTTACGACCACTGAGAAACAGCGTGCGCTTTTCTTCCCTTTTTTTTCCTTACTTTTTCCTTCCCGGAGCCTGCCGCGGGCAACTTGCACGTTCCCGGCTGGGACCCTATGCCCTCTGTCTCTCCAATCTCCGCTACACTGCCGGCTGTGTGTCGGTGCTCCCGGCGCAGACTTCCACTCCCTCTCGGCTCTGAATCCTCTCCTCCCACTGGAGCGCTGGGGGAGAGGAGCGCTCGGTCCCGCCGGGTCGCGGCTCTGTACCTTACCGGCCTTGCCGGGACTCCCGCTGGAGTGCTGGGGTGGAGGAGCGCTCTGGTCTCGCTGGGTCGCTGCTCTGTCCCGCCTCGCCGGGTGCCGAGTCCTCTCTCTGGAGTGTCTGACCACTGGAGCTCTGGGGGGGAGGAGCACTCAGTCCCACTGGGTCGCGGCTCCGTATCCCATCCGCCTCACTGGCTGCCAAGTTCTCTCAGGTGTACCTGTACGCTGTGCACTTTCCTGTGTATTCTGGTCTCTCTTTTTGGGATAGTTGTATTTGCTGTATTTTCATGAATAAATATAATGTTGGGAGGAATTTTTCTGCCGGTCCGTTCACGTTGCCATATTCCCGGAAGTCAGTCGACTCTATGTCTTTTGATTGGTGCATTCAGTCCATTTACATTTAGGGTGATTATGGATAGGTATGTACTTATTGGCATTGCAGGCTTCAGATTCGTGGTTACGAAAGTTTCAAGGTTAACTTCCCTACTATCTAAAAGTCTAACAACTCTCTTAATATGCTATTACAAACACAATCTAAAGGTTCTTTTTTGTTTGTTTCTTTGTTTTTTCCCTACTCCTTTTTCTTCCTCCTCCATTCTTTATATATTAGGTATCATATTCTGTACTGTTTGTCTATCCCTTGATTGGCTTTGGGGATAGTTAATTTAATGCATTTTCTTAGTAATTAGCTGTTCTATTTTCTTTACTGTGGTTTTATTATCTCTGGTGACAGCTATTAAACAATAGGAACCCTTGCATCTATATCAGTCCCTCCAAAATTCACTGTAGACATGGTTTGTGGGAGGTAAATTCTCACTGTTTTTGCTTATCTGCAAATTGTTTAATCCCTCCTTCAAATTTAAATGATAATCTTGCTGGATAAAGTAATCTTGGTTCAAGGCCCTTCTGCTTCATTGCATTAAATACATCATGCTACTCCCTTCTGGCTTGTAAGGTTTCTGCTGAGAAGTCTGATGATAGCCTGATGGGCTTTCTTTTTATGTGATCTTATTTCTCTCTCTGGCTGCTTTTAATAGTCTGTCCTTATCCTTGATATTTGAGGAGGCTTATTCTTGGAAGGCTCTCTGATAAATATTTTTCTAAGCCTGGTCTGGCCTCTCAGGCCAGGGCTACCCTTCACTCCCTCTAATCCTCCCCCTGCCTCCCTGGCCCAGATTTTAGCCTGGTTCAGCCTCTGCAGAGAGACAGTGAGAGGGGAAAGAAGATTTTTATACTACAGAGCCTGTCTTTAGTAGTCATTGGTTGGGTGCTTACTGCTACTGGGAGGGAGGTGAGGATTTCAGATTAAGTCCTTATTACTGACATGGTAATAGAGGCTGAAAGAAGGTAGGGACTTACACAAATCACACACTGGTAAATGACCTGTGGAACTTGGATTAAATACAAGCATAACTGAGGAACTGTACAAGGTACTCTGCCCA
The DNA here is from genome assembly GCA_029783875.1 of Phataginus tricuspis. Lineage (NCBI taxonomy): Eukaryota > Metazoa > Chordata > Mammalia > Pholidota > Manidae > Phataginus > Phataginus tricuspis. Next base: position 56,595,753 of record JAQQAC010016209.1, on the reverse strand, counting down.
TCTCAGTCTGTTTCTAACAGGAATCTTGTGACTTAACAATAGAAATCACTCTATACAGATCTTGGGAGAATTCAGTGCACCAGTGGTGTGCTCAACAAACGGCCATTATTATTGTCACTCCCAGAGTGCCTGGAACTTCCACAAGAGTCAGGCATACTGTGACTCCCCTAGCCCACATACATGCACAGATATCACTGAGAGATTGGTGAGAAGACCAGAGAAGTTTGGACATCCATTCCTGTAGCCTCTATATTCAACCTTTGTACCAAGGGCTCTGAAAATAGCCCTCCTCCACCCTCCCATCCCCATATAATCCTCTGAATTCCTTAGAGCCTTAGTGATGCCAGAACTAGTGTCTTGTGTGTGAAAGGAGCCTGTATCCTTTCCATCCAACTTCATCATTGTGATGGGCTTTTTACATCCAGGGCAAGATACCCTGGAGAATGAGCACTACTATGTTCCAGGGCTGTCCCAAAGAATCATGGTAGGGGCATGACCAAGGTATATTTTGGAAAATGATTAAGGTTATTTTTTGGGAATGTGAGTAGTTAGGGCAAGTACCCATTGGGGTGGTGGGGAGCCAGGGCTCTGTGACCACCTTGCCCCCAGGACTGGCTGACTGGTTCTGTGTTAGGAGAATGAGAGGAATGAAGAAGGTCCTATGACATGGTGGCCAAAATACATAGTGAAGAAACAGACATCTTGATTTTGGAAGAACTAGAAAGTGTGTTTAAACAGGAAGTTGGGACCAGTGCCCACAAGAACAAACCCATAGATCAATGGAACAGAACAGAGAGTCCAGATATAAACCCAAGCATATATGGTCAATTAATATATGATAAAGGAGCCATGGATAAACAATGGGGAAATGACAGCCTCTTCAACAGCTGGTGTTGGCAAAACTGGACAGCTACATGTAAGAGAATGAAACTGGATTACTGTCTAACTCCATATACAAAAGTCAACTCGAAATGGCTCAAAGACCTGAGTGTAAGACATGAAACCATAAAACTCTTAGAAGAAAACAGGCAAAAACTCTTGAACATGAGCATGAGCACATGCGGTTTTCCTGGATACATCTCCTCAGGCAAGGGAAACAAAAGCAAAAATGAACAAGTGGGATCACATCAAACTGAAAAGCTTCTGTGCAGCAAAGGACACCCTCATCAGAACAAAATGGCCACCTACAGTATGGGAGAATATATTTGTAAATAATTTATCAAATAAAATATATAAAGAACTCCTATGTCTCAATAGCAAAAAACAAAAAACAAAAAACCAACAATTAAAAAATGGGGAGAGGACCTGAACAGACATTTCTCCAGAGGAGAAATACAGATAGCTAACAGGCACATGAAAAGATGCTCCACATCACTAATTATCAGGGAAATGCAAATCAAAACAACAATGAGATATCATCTCACACCAGTAAGAAAGGCCACTATCCAAAAGACAAGAAATAGCAAGTGCTGGCAAGGATGTGGAGAAAAGGGAACCCTCCTACACTGTTGGTGGGAATGTAATTGGGGAAGCCATTATGGAAAGCAGTATGGAGGTTCCCCCAAAAGCTAAAAAGAGAAGTATCATTCAACCCAGTAACTGCACTTGGAATTTACCTGAAGAAAACAAAATCCCTGATTTGAAAAGACATATGCACCCCTATATTTATCACTGCACTATTTGCAATAACCAAGATATGGAAGCAACCCTAAGTGTCCATCAGTAGATGAATGGATAAAGAAGAGGTGGTACAATACACAATGGAATATTATTCACCCATTAAAAGAAAAGAAATCCTGCCATTTGCAACAACATGGATGGATCTAGAGGGTATTATGGTCAGTGAAATAAGCCAGGCAGAGAAAAACAAATACCATATGATTTCACTTATTTGTGGAATATGAAAACACAGAAAAATGAAATGAGAAAATAGCAGTAGGCTCATAGATGCTGAGAAGTGACTGGTGGTTACCATGAGGGAGGGTTTGGGGTGGGTGTCTTATAATTTTCAGAGTAAAGGTCTTTCATCTACTTGGTTTAGTTTATTCCTAGGTATTTTATTAATTTTGATGAAATTGTAAATGGGGTTGTTTTCCTGATTTATCTTTCTGCTAGTTTATTGTTAATATATACGTGCAACAGATTTCTGAGTATTCATTTTGTATTCTGTGACTTTGCTGAATTCATTTATTAGTTCTAATAGTTTTTTGGAGTAGTTTTTAGGGTTTTCTATCCATAATATCACATCATATGCAAATAGCGGCAATTTAACCTCTTTATCAATCTGGATGCCTTTTATCTCTTTGTGTTGTGTGATTGCTGTGCCTAGGACTTCCAGTACTATGTTGAATAAAAGTGGGGAGAGTGAGCATCCTTGTCTTGTTCTCAATCTTAGAGGAATAACTTTCAGCTTTTTGCTATTAAGTACAATGTTGACTATGGGTTTCATATATGGCCTTTATTATGTTGAGGTATGTACTCTCTCTAACCATTTTGTTGAGTGTTTTTCTTATCATGAATGGTTGTTGAATTTTGTTAAATGCTTTTTCAGTATGTATTGAAATTATCATGTGGTAAATTTTTTGTTAATGTGGTGTATGATATTGATTAACTTATGAATATTGTGCCATCATTGCATCCCTGGAATAAATCCCACTTGGTCATGATTGGTGACCTTTTTCATGTATTTTTAAATTCTGTTTGCTAATATTTTGTTGAGGATTTTGCATCTGTGTTCATCAGGGATATTGATCTATAATTTTCTTTTTTGTCGTGTCTTTGCCTGGTTTTGGTATTAGAGTGATGCTGGCCTCATAGAATGAGTTTGGAAGTGTTCCTTCCTCCTCTACTTTTTGGAATCCTACAGCAAGAATGGGTATTAGCTCTTTAAATGTTTGATAAAATTCAGTGGTGAAGCCATCTGCGCCTGGAGTTTTGTTTCTAGGTAGCTTTTTGATTACCAATCCAATTTCTTTGCTGGTAATTGCTCAGTTTAGAGTTTCTGTTTCTTTCTTGGTCAGTATTGGACAGTTGTATTTTTCTAGAAAGTTTTTCATTTCTTCTAGGTTGCCCAATTTATTGGCATATAGTTTTTCTTAGTATTCTCTAATAATTCTTTGTATTTCTGTAGTATTCATTGTGATTATTCCTTCTTCATTTCTGATTATGTTTATGTGTGTACACTCTCTTTTTTTCTTGATAAGTCTGGCTATGGTTTTATCTATTTTATTTTCTCAAAGAAACATCCTTGTTTCACTGATTTTTTTCTATTGTTTTATTCTCCTCTATTTTATTTATTTCTGCTGTGATCTTTCTTATGTCCCTCCTTCTACTGACTTTGGGTTTAATTGTTTATTGTTTTTCTAGTTTTTTAATTGTGAGTTTAGACTGTTTATTTGGGAGAGCTTTTGTTTCTTGAGGTGGGCCTGTATCACTAAGTACTTTCACTTAGAATGGCTTTCGTTATGTCCCACAGGTTTTGGGCTGTTTATTTTTTCTTTTCATTTGTCTCCATGTACTGCTTGATTCCTGTTTTAATTTGGTCATTGATCCACTGATTGTTTAGAAGCATGTTGTTTAGTCTGCATGTGTTTGTAGGCTTTTTTGCTTTCTTTGTGTAATTTATTTCTAGTTTCATGCCATTGTGGTCTGAGAAGCTGCCTGATACAATTTCAATTTTTTGAGTTTACTGAGGCTCTTTTTGTGGCCTAGTATGTGATCTATTCTGGAAAACGTTCCATGTACAATTGAAAAGAATGTCTATCCTTCTGCTTTTGGGTGGAGTGTTCTGTAGATGTCTGTTAAATCCATCTGATCCAATGTAGTGTTCAGTGCCTCTGTTTCCTTCCTTATTTTCTATCTGGTTTGTCTCTCTATTGATGTGAGTGGTATGTTAAAGTCTCCTAAAATAAATGCGTTGCAGTCTGTTTCCCACTTTGATTCTGTTAGTATTTGTTTTACATATTTAGGTGCTCCTATGTTGGGTGCATAGATATTTATAATGGTTACATCCTCTTATTGGACTGAACACTTTATCATTATGTAATGTCCTTCTTTGTCTCTTCTTACTCTTTTGAAATCTCTTTTGTCTAACTCCTGCTACTCCTGTTTTTTCTCCCTATTATTTGTATGAACTTTTTCCATCCCTTCACTTTTAATGTGTATATGCTTTTGCGTCTGAAATGGGTCTCTTGTAAGCAGCATGTAGATGGGTCTTGTTTCTTTATCCTTTCTGCCACTCAGTGTCTTCTGATTGGTGCATTAAGTCCATTTACATTTAGGTGATTATTAATAGATATGTCCTTGTTGCCATTTTATTGTTTCCTGGTTGTTTTTATAGCTCCTCTCTTTTCCTTTCTTACTCTCTGATACTCTTCTCTTCTTATTTGATGTTTGTCTTTAGCATTGTGATTGGATTTCTCTTTTTAAATTTTTTTTTGTATCTAATGTAGCCTTTAGGTTTTTGGTTACCAAAGGTTCAAGAATAGATTCTTTAGTATATAGCAGTCTGTCTTAAGTTGCTGATAACTCCATTTCAAACAAAATCTAAAGGTACTTTTTTCCCTTCTACTTCTTCCTCTGAACTTTATGTATTAGATGTCATAATCTGCACTTTTTGTGTATCCCTTTACTGATTTTGCGACTAGTTGATTTTGCTTCTTTTGTTTTGTTTTAATTTTGTTCTTGTACTGTAATTAATTTGTCTACTACCTTTACTGTTGGTTTATTTTCACTAGTGAAAGATATTTAGCCTTAGGAACATTTTCTTCTAAAGCAGTCCCTTTAACATACCCTATAAGGCTAGCTCATGGTGAATTCCTTGCACTTTTGTTTATCTGGGAATTGTTTAATCCTTGTTTCAAATTTAAATGACAGTCTTGCTGCTTAGAGGATTCTTGGTTGGAGTTCCTCCTGTTTCATTACATTAAATATATCATGCCATTCCCTTCTCATTCCCTTCTGGCCTGTAAAGTTTCTGTTGAGAAGTCTGCTGATAGCCTGATGGGGTTTCATTTATAAGTAATGTTTTTTCTCTTTCTAGCTGCTTTCAATAGTTTCTCCTTACCTTTGATCTTCACCATTTTAATTATTTTATGTCTCTGTGTTGTCTTCCTGGCATTCCTTTTGCTAGGGGCTCTCTGCACTTCCATGACCTGAGTGTCTATTACCTTCTCAAGATTGGCGAAGTTTTCAACAATTATTTCCTCAAAGAGACTTTCTATCCCTTTGTCTTCCTTTTCTCTTCTGGTACCCCTATTACGCAAATATTTTTAAATTTGGATTTGTCCCACAGCTCCATTATCATTCTTTCATTCTTAGAGATCCTTTTAACTCTCTGTTCTTCAGCTTCATTGTGTTCCTGTTTTCTAATTTCCATCTTATTAACTGTGTCCTCTATTTTCAGTAATCTACTCTTACATCCTTCCACTGTATATTTCATTTCAGATACTGTATTCATCAGCTCTGAGTAGCTCTTTTTCAGATCTTCTATCTCTTTGTTGAAGTCCTCCCTGAGGTCTCAACTACTGTTTTGTAAATCTGTGAGCATTTTTATGACTTTTATTTTGAAATATTTATCAGGAAGTTTTGTGATCTGTGTGTCATTTAGCCCTCTTTTTGGTGTCTTGTCCTGTAGTTTTGTTTGGAATATAATCCTCTGGCTTCTCATTATTCAGGATTTTGGTGATTCTTCCTTTGTATTATATGGCTCTGCTATGCTTCCTGGCCTATGGAGTAATAGCTTTATGAAGGTGGCATCCTATGGTGCCCAGAAGCTCAAGATTTTTTACTCCCCAGTACCTGGTTCTACTTTGTGGGGATCCCAGCTGCTGGCACATAGGGGGCAGGGTTGCCTTTCTGTCTGTTTTCTATAGTGGTCTAAGACCATGTCAGAAGTTTTCTTTGGCTGCATCTTTGTGATCTCAGCAGAAGTCTATGCTGGGATTGCTGTGGGCAGAGTTGTCTTCTTCCTACCCTGCAGCAGTGGTAGGGCTGCAGGTTTAATGATGTGGGTATGCTGATGTGCAGCTCTGCCTAGGCCTGACACACAGCACTGGCCTTGGACACCCATGGGGAGGAAGGAACTCAGGGCATGCTCCTGTGGGTATCTCTCTTGTTTGGTGGAAATGGAGCCAAGAAAGCTAGGAGAGTCTCCCTCTGCCTGCCAAGAAGGTAACTCTGATGCTGCTCCTGGGCCAAGTGGGTTGGCTTGCTGGCAGTGTGCACAAGAGTTTGCTCAGGATTGTATTTCAAGCAAGGTGGATAGAGTGTCTGGGGTTCCCGAGAGTTCCTGATACGTTCAGCTAATGGAGGGCTGTGGAGGTATCATCCACCTACCCTTTCTCCTTATGAGAGAACTCCGTCAAACGTTACCCCTCTGACATCCCTCCCACTACTGGCTATTCTTTCAAACTGCAGCCTCTGCTTTTGTCTCAAGGAGACTGGTGGAATTTGCCTTTTCTCCACATGTGGGTGGAGTCTCAGATTCCCAGAGTGATTCACCTCTCTCTGGTGTCCAGCCTCACTAACCCTCAGAAACCAGTGTAATGTGGGCTCATGGTCCAAAGCAGAATTCCAGGCCCAGGTGTGCAGCGATTCTGGGCTCCTATCTCCTCCCTGCTCTGTTTCTCTCTCACTTGTGGGCTGGGGTTCAGGGAAAGCTTGGCTCTGCCACTTTACCCTTTTCTGTGTGGTCTTCTCTTTGTCCCCACGTGTAGGTGGTCTCTTCTGCATTCTTTAGGTTGTTTTCAAGTTTAGTTGTTTTTGCTGTATTTTCCTCTTTTATGTGTTTTTGAAGGAGGGTTTTGCCTTGCCTTCCTACTCTTCCATATTTTTTTCCCATAGAGGTAATTTCATCTGAAAAAATTTTATTTGTTCATTCTACATTCTTGTACATATTATGTTAGATTTATACCTAAGTATCTGTGTGTTTTGATGATAATTTTAATGGTATTATATTTTAAAATTTCAAATTCTGCTTGTTTACTGCTGTTATATGATTGACTTTTGTGTATTAATCTTGTATCCTGCAGTCTTGTCACAATCATTTATTAGAGTTTTTGAAAATTATTATCCTTTCAGATTTCCTACATAGAATAATTTCATCTGAAAAATTATTTCTTCCTTCTAATTTTGTATCCTTGTATTTCTTTTTCATTTCTTTCTGCATTAGCTAGATTTTACAGTCCAATGTTGAAACCCAATTGTGAAAGGGGTTATCCATGACTTGTTCTTAATCATTGTGGGAAAGCTTTTAGTTTCTCACCATTAAGCATGATATTAGCTGTCAGTTTTTGTATATTTTTAAAGTTATTTTGAAATTTTTCCACTTTATTCTTATTTTCTGATAGTTTTTATCATGAATGGATCTTATCAAATGTTTTTCTTCATCTATTGATATGATCATGTGATTGGCCGATTGATGTAATGAATTATAGTAAATAATTTTCCAATGTTGAACTAGCCTTGCATACCTGGAATAAATCCAACTTGTTCGTGGTTTATAATTCTTTTTATACATAGTTGGATTCAATTTGCTAATATATTGTTGAAGATCTTTGCATCTATGTTCATGAGACACAGTGATCTGTAGTTTTCTTCTCTTGTAATGTCTTTGTCTAGTGTTGGTTTAGGGTAACACTTGCCTCAGAGGATGAGTTAGAAAGGATTCAATCTGATTTTATCTTCTGGAAGAAGTTGTAGAGAACTGATAATTTTTTCCTTAAGTGTTTGATAGATGTCATCACAGAACCCATCTTGTCCAGGTGCTTTATGTTTTGGAAGCATATTAATTATTGATTCCATTTCTTTAATAGATGTAGGCCTATTCAGATTATCTATTTCTTCTTGTATGTGTTTTGGCAGATTATGTTTTTAAGGAATTGGTCTATTCATTCAGGGTTATTAAATTTGTGGGCATAGAGTTGCTCATTATATTACTTTATTTTCCTTTAATGTCCATGGGCTCTATAGTTGTGTTCCTGCTTTCATTTTTTTATATTACTAATTTGTGTTCTCTTTTTTTCCTTAGTTAGCTAAGCTTAGTAGAGGCTTATCAATTTTATAGATTCTTTCAAAGAACCAGCTTCTCGTTTTACTGGTTTTCTTTATTGTTTTTCTGTTTTCAATTTTGTTGATTTATGGTCTGATTTTTATCATTTCTTTTCTTCTGCCTATTTTATTTGTATTAATTTTATTAGTGAATAACTGACAATAAAATTGCATACACTTAAATTGTACAATGTACAAAGCCATGTACATTGTAAAATTATTAGTAAGATCAAGATAATTACACATCTATAACCTCACATAACTTTTTTTGTGTGCATGCTGAGAATGCTTAAAATCTACTCTTATCAACTTTCAAGTTACAATACTATATTATTAACTCTAGTAAAAATGCTGTACATTAGATCCTCAGAATTTGTTCTTCCTACAACTGAAAATTTGTACCCTTTGACTTAATTACTCCATTTACCCTCATCCCAGGCCCTGTAAACCACCACCACCATTCTATTCTCTGTTTCTATTAAATTGGTGACAGCTGCTGCTTCTTTTAAGATTCCACACATAAGTGATACCACACAGTAGTAGTCTTTCTCTGTCTGGTTTGTTTCACTTAGGAAATATCCACCAGATCCATCCATGTTTTCACAAGTAACAGAATTTCATTCTTTTTTATGGCTGAATAATATTCCATTGTGTACATTTGTTTATCCATTGGTCTGTCAACAGGCAGTTTGTATCTATGTCTTGACTATTGTGAATAATGCTGCAATGAACATGGGGTGCAGCTATTGCTTTAAGGTCGTGATTTCAGTTCACTTGGATAAAAAACCAAAAATGGAATTTCTGTATCATATGGCAGTTCTATTTTTAATTATTTGAGTATCTGTCATGCTATTTTCCATAATGGCTGTATCAATTTACATTTACACCAACACAGCACAAGGATTCCCTATTCTCCAACACTGGTCTCTTGTCTTTTTGACAATAGCCTCCCTAACAGGTGTGAGGTGTTAGCTCATTGTGGTTTTGATTTTCATTTCCCTAATAATTAGTGAATTGAACATATTTTCATGTATTTGCTGGCTATTTGTATGTCTTTGGAAAAATGTCTCTACAGTTTCTTTGCCAAGTTTTTTTGTGTGTGTGTTCTTATGCTATATTTAAGGTGTATTTTTTTTATTAAGGTATCACTGATATACAATCTTATAAAGGTTTCACATGAGCAACACTGGAGATATTACATTCACTCATATTATCAAGTCCCCCACACCCCATTGCAGTCACTGTCCATCAATGCAGTAAGATGCTATAGAGTCACTACTTGTCTTTGTGCTATACTGCCTTCCCCATAACACCCCTATATTATGTGCATTAATCATAATTCCATTTAACCCACTTCTCCCTCCCACCCATACAGCCTCCCACCCCCTTCCCTTTGGTAACCCCTAGTCCCTTCTTGGAGTCTGTAAGTCCACTGCTCTCTTGTTCCTTCAGTTTTGTTTCACTGTTCTACTCCATAAATGAGTGAAATCATTTGGTACGTGTGTTTCTCCACCTGGCTTATTTCACTGAGCAGAACACCCCCTACGTCCATCCATGTAGCTCCAATTGTTAGGATTTGTTTTCTTCTTATGGCTGAATAATATCCCATTGTGTATATGTACCACCTCTTCTTTATCCATTCATCGACTGATGGACACTTAGTTTGGTTCCATATCTTAGCTATTGTAAATAGTACCGTGATAAACATAAGGGTGCTATGTCTTTTTGAATATGTGATCATCTTTTCTTTGGGTAAATTCCTAGGAGTGGAATTCCTGGGTGAAATGGTATTTCTATTTTTAGTTTTTTGAGGAACCTCAATATTGCTTTCCACAAGGGTTGAACTAATTTACATTCTGAACAACAGTGTAGGAGGGTTTCCCTTTCTCTACATCCTCGTCAGCATTTGTTGTTCCTTGTCATTTGGTTGTTAGCCATCCTAACTGGTGAGAGGTAATATCTCATTGTGGTTTTAATTTAGATTTCCATGAAGATTGGCAATGTAGAGCATCTTTTCATGTGCCTGTTGGCCATTCAGATTTCTTCTTTGGTGAGGAGTCTGTTCAGGTCCTCTGCCCATTTCTTAATCAGGTATTTCTTTTTTGAGTGTTGAGATGAGAATGTTCCTTATATATATAGGTACCTTTATCATATACATCATTTACAACTATATTCTCTCACACTGTAGGATAACATTTCATTCTACTGATGATGTCCTTTGCTGTGCGGAACCTTTTTAGTTTGATGCAGTCCCATTTGTTCATTTTTGCTTTTGTTTCCCTTTCCCAAGTAAATGGGTTCAGGAAAAAGCTGCTCATGTTTATATTCAAGAAATTTTTGCCTAGGTTTTCTTCTAAGAGTTTTATGGTTTCATGACTTACATTCAGGTCTTCGATCCATTTTGAGTTGTCTTTTGTGTAGGGGGTTAGACAATAATCCAGTTTCATTCTGTTACATGTAGTTGTCCAGTTTTTTCAACACCAGTTGTTGAAGAACCTGTCATTTCCCCATCGTATATCCATGGCTACTTTATCATATATTACTTGGCCATATATGTGTGGGTTTATATCCAGGCTCTCTATTCTATTCCATTGGTCTATGGGTCTGCTCTTGTGACAGAACCAAATTGTCTTGGTTATTGTGGCTTTGTAGTAGAACTTGAAATTGGCAAGTGTATTCCCCCCATCTTTATTCTTCTGTCTCAGGATTGATTTGGCTATTAAGGGTCTTTTGAGGTTCCATATGAATTTTAGAACTATTTGCTCTAATTCATTGGAGAAATGCTATTGGAATTTTGATAGGGATGCATTGAATCTGTAGATTGCTTTAGGGAGGATGGCCACTTTGACAATATTAATTCTTCCTATCCATGAGCACAGGATGTATTTCTTTTATTGGTATCTTCTTTAATTTCTCATGAATGTCTTATATTTTTCAAGGTATAGTTTTTTCATCTCCTTGCTTAGGTTTATTCCTAGGTATTTTATTCTTTTTGATGCAATTCTAAATGGAATTTTTTTCCTGATTTCTCTCCCTCCTAGTATATACCATGAGTATATAGGAATGCCAAAGATTTCTGCGTATTAATTTTGTATCCTGCAACTTTGCTGAGTTAAGTTATTAGTTCTAGTAGTTTTGGGGTGGATTCTTCACGGTTTTTATGTACAGCATTATATCATGTGCAAACAGTGATAGTTTAATCTCTTCCTTAAAAATCTGGATGCCTGGACTTCCAGGAATATGGCGTCGTGAACAGACCAGCAGAAAAATTGCTCCCAACATTATATTTATTCACGAAAATACAGCAAATACAACTATCCCTAAAAGAGAGACCAGAATACACAGGAAAGTGCACAGCGTACAGCAACACCTGTGAGAACTTGGCAGCCGGTGAGGCAGACGGGATACGGAGCGGCGACCTGGTGGGACCGAGCGCTCACCCCCCCCAGAGCTCCGGCGGCCAGACACTCTGGATAGAGGACTTGGCACCCGGCGAGGTGGGACGGAAACGCGATCCAGCGAGACCAGAGCGCCCCTCCACCCCAACACTCCCGCGGGAGTCCCGGCAAGGTGGGTAAGGTACGGAGCCGCGAGCGGACCGAGCGCTCCTCCCCCCCAGCGCTCCAGCGGGAGGAGAGGATTCAGAGCCGGGAGGGAGCGGAAGTCTGCGCCAGGAGCGCTGACACACAGCCTGCGGTGTAGCGGAGATAGGAGAGACAGAGGGCATAGGGTCCCAGCCGGGAACGTGCAAGTTGCCCGCGGCAGGCTCCGGGAAGGAAAAAGAAAGGAGAAAAAGGGAAGAAAAGCACGTGCTCTACCTCAGCGGGCTTAAAGAGACAGGAGCTCAGTAGAGGGGCCGGATAGCCCCGCAAACTGAGCCCAGCACGCTGGGAGTCCTGGGGAGCTTTGGACCCCTTGGCTGGCGACTGGGAAAGGGTGCCCGCCATTGAGACCCCCACGGAGATCAACAGCTTACCATTTGTTCCCAACCCAGCCAGAACTATAGAGTGACGCTGGAATAGTAGAGCAACAGCGCCACCTACAGCACTCGAGCGGAACCCACTCTCAGTGGCTTTTTTTTTTTTTGTTATTGTTTTTTATCCCCTTTCTTTTCCTTTTTATCTTTCCCTCTCTTTCAACAGCCTCCCATTCATTCTTACCCGGCGACATCTTTAAAGGGCCGTGTGGAGCGATGTGGCCACGACTCTGGAATAGTGGAGCAATAGCGCCACCTACAGCATTCACACAGAAACCACCCCTGGTGGGCATTTTGGTGTTTTTTTATGTTCTGTTTTTGTTTTTTTGTTTTTTTGTTTTTTTGTTTTTGTTGTTGTTGCTGTTGTTGTTGCTGTTTTCTTTTACGTGTTGCTGCCTTTTCTTTTTCTTTCTTTTCTTTTCCTTTCTCTCTCTCTCCTTTAACTTTTTTATTATTAGTAGAAATTTCTTTTTTTTCCTTTCTCTCCTTTATTATCACTCCTTGCTAGCAACAACCAATTCTATAGTCATGAGATGACAGAAGAATATGATACAGACAAAGCTTCAGACAAACACCACCCCAGAAAAAGAAACGGAAGAAATGGACATGCACAGTCTTCCAGAAAAAGAATTCAGAATAAAAGTCATAGCCATGCTGACAGATCTACAGAAAAATGTGCAAGAGCTGAGGGAGGAAGTGAGGGAAGTGAGGAAAGATAATGCAGAAATGAGACAAGCCATCGATGGGCTCAACAGCAGATTGAATCAGGTTCAAGACATGATCAAGGAATAACAAGACAGGGACCAGGAATACAAAGAAGCTGAGGCAGAGAGAGATAAAAGGATCTCTAAGAATGAAAGAATAGTAAGAGACCTGTGTGACCAATCCAAACGGAGCAATATTCACATTATAGGAGTACCAGAGGAAGAAGAGAGAGAAAAAGGGATAGAAACTGTCTTTGAAGAAATAATTGCCGAAAACTTCCCCACACTGGGGAAGGAAATAGTCTCACAGTCCACGGAAGCCTACAGATCTCCCAACACAAGGGACCCAAAGAAGACAACACCAAGACACATAATAATCAAGATGGCAAAGATCAAAGACAAGGACAGAGTATTAAAGGCAGCTAGAGAGAGAAAAAAAATCACCTACAAAGGAAAACCCATCAGACTGTTATCAGACTTCTCAACAGAAACCTTACAGGCCAGAAGAGAATTGTATGATATATTTAACGTAATGAAACAGAAGGGCCTCGAACCAAGAATATTGTATCCAGCACAATTATCATTTAAATATGACGGAGGGATTATACAACTTCCAGACAAACGAAAGTTGAGAGAGTTTGCCACCCATAAACCACCATTACAGGATATCTTAAACGGACTGCTCTAGAGGGAAACACCCCTAAGGCTAAAAAGATGTCACCAGAGAAAATAAAATCATAGCAAAGAAAGCAGACCATCCAAATACCAACTAAAGGCAAAGAATAAAACACCTAATATATAAAGAAAGGAGGAGGAAGAATAGGAAGGGAGAGATAAAGAAACATCAGACGGCGTTCCCAATAACTTAAAAAGAAAGTTAAGTTAGATTCTCAGATAGTAAAGAAGCAACCCTTGAACCTTTGGTAACCACGAATCTAAAGCTTGCAATGGCAATAAGTACATATCTATCAATAATCACCCTAAATGTAAATGGACTGAATGCACCAATCAAAAGACACAGAGTAACAGAGTGGATAAAAAAGCAAGACCCATCTTTATGCTGCTTACAAGAGACCTAACTCAAACCCAAAGATATACACAGACTAAAAGTGAAGGGATGGAAAAAGATATTTCATACAAACAACAAAGAGAAAAAAGCAGGTGTTGCAGTACTTGTATCAGATAAAATAGACTTCAAAATGAAGAAAGTAGCAAGAGATAAAGACGGACACTACATAATGATAAAGGGGTCAGTCCAACAAGAAGATATAACCATTATAATTATATATGCACACAACACAGCAGCATCAGCATATGTGAAACAAATACTAACAGAAGTGAAGGAGGAAATAGACAGCAATGCAATTATTCTAGGAGACTTTAACACGCCACTCACTCCAAAGGATAGATCAACCAGGCAGAGGATAGGTAAAGACACAGAGGCACTGAACAACACACTAGAACAGATGGACCTAACAGATATCTACAGAACTCTGCACCCAAAAGCAGCAGGATACACTTTCTTCTCAAGTGCACATGGAACATTTTCCAGAATAGACTACATTCTAGGGCACAAAAAGAACCTCAGTAAATTCAAAAATATTGAAATCTTACCAACCAACTTCTCAGATCACAAAGGTATAAAACTAGAAATAAATTTCAGAAAGAAATCAAAAAGGCTCACAAATACATGGAGACTTAACAACATTCTCCTAATGAATCAATGGGTTAACGCCCAAATCAAAACAGAAATCAAAGAATATATGGAGACTAATGACAACAACAACACAAAGCCACAACTTCTGTGGGACGCAGCGAAGGCAGTCTTAAGAGGAAAGTACATTGCAATCCAGGCCCATTTAAAGAAGGAAGAACATTCCCAAATGAACAAAGGACACAATTATTGAAATAGGAAAAAGAAGAACAAATGAGGCCCAAAGTTACCAGAAGGAGAGACATAATAAAGATCAGAGAAGAAATAAATAAAATTGAGAAGAATAAAACAATAGAAAAAATCAATGAAACCAAAAGCTGGTTCTTTGAAAAAATGAACAAAATAGATAAACCCCTAGCCAGACTCATTAAGAGAAAAACAGAATCTACACACATAAACAGAATCACAAATGAGAAAGGAAAAATAACGACGGACCCCACAGAAATACAAAGAATTATAAGAGAATATTACGAGCATTGATATGCCAACAAGCTGCAAAACCTAGAAGAAATGGCCAACTTCTTAGAAAAATACAGCCTTCCAAGACTCACCAAGCAGGAAACAGAAAAACTAAACAGACCAACCACCAGCAACGAAATTGAATCGGTAATCAAAAAACTACCCAAGAACAAAAGCCCTGGACCTGATGGATTCACCTCTGAATTCTACCAGACATATAGAGAAGAAATAACACCCATTCTCCTTAAAGTTTTCCAAAAAATAGAAGAGGAGGGAATACTTCCTAACTCTTTCTATGAAGGCAGCATCACTCTAATAGCAAAACCGGACAAAGACCTCATTAAAAAAGAAAATTACAGACCAATATCCCTGATGAACGTAGATGCAAAAATACTCAACAAAATATTAGCAAACCGAATTCAAAAACACATCAAGAGGATCATACACCATGATCAAGTGGGAT